>OZ026619.1:38810017-39251017 GCA_964020975.1 Hermodice carunculata | reverse complement strand
AATTGTTGTGCCCCTTGCTACTCATCATAAGTTTATCATGGCTGTTCATGGGCTAGTGGAAACTGTTCATAAAAATAACTTGGAGAGCAACAAATATGACATACTGGCCTGTACCTGGGTAATGGAATTCAAGGCCAATGGCTACTTTTTAACACAAATTGGAGAGTCGGCTAGCAATGCATTTCTTTTATGGTTCTTAAATTGTGACCTTGACTGATCTTGAAAGGTCAAACTAACCTATTGGCTTATGTCCTGGCAATGGAGGATCATGGACCCATGGTTACTTTTGAACACTGGTGGGAAAGTACCTGTGGGGTTTCATTTGATGTTATTAATTTTGACCTTGAGTTACTTTGAAAGGTGAAACCAACCTATTCATTTATGACTGGTAACTGTGGATCCTCTGCCCGTGGTTACCAGTAAACACTGATAGAAAAGTATCTGTTGGCTTCCTTTTGATGTCAATTTTGACCTTGAGTAACCTTGATTGAAAGTTCAAACTGACATATTGACATGTATCTTGGTAATAGTGCATCTGATGAGCCCCTTTCTTCTCAAAATATGACTCCAGAGCTGTGTGAGAGGTAAATTGTATGTTGAAAAAACTGAAGCAAGAATGGTGACTACAGTCTCTTGTTGTAAACTCTTCCAGCTCGTCCCCAGTTCAACTTGAACAAGTTCATGGTTAAACGTCAGGGAAGTGAAGCCACACTGACTTGGGTCAGACCAACAGGACAGTATACACACTATGTGATGGAATGGTGTGAGAAACCTGGTAAGACTAACTGTAAAACAGAAAACCAAGGAAATGAAACAGAAAGCACAACGGTCAGTAGTCTGCGTGATGGCCAGGAGTACAGCTTTGTCTTGAAGGTCTATGATGGGGATGATCTTGTCGTTGAGTCACAGGAGTTAAGTTCTCCAGGTAGGTAAAATGAACATAAGGCACATTTTTTGGATTGGTATTACTTACTCTAAACAAACATTTTGTTTTTGAAGGAGGAGAAACAATATTTTTCCTATTATTTACATTTTGGTGAATCACAGACTACTCTAATCATGAGCCAATTCCCAAATGCCAATGTTTCTTGAGTTTGTCCTAAGAAATGTGTAAAGGGCCAATATATTGTTGGTTGAAACCCAAAATGGACAAGACAAAATCTTTGTTACTAATAGCTGTATTTCAAAGACAGCAACAGATTTCACCCCCTGGCCTATGGGGGGGGGGGGGGGGTAATATTGCTGTTGCCTGCTTCCGTGTGTGAATCTGTCTGTCTATCCCTGTGCCCCTTCTCAAGTGCGATTTCAGAAAAAAAAAAAAAACAGATAAGCTGGGATCATGAAACTATTGTAGTTGATCACCCTTTTTTTAACCTTTCATTAAGTTCGAAGGACAATGACATTGACCCAATTTTATGGTCACATAGATCAATTCTGTATGAATTTCTTCCACACAATATAAGGAGAACCATAATTACTAGGATCATGAAACATTCACAGATACTCACTCTTGTACGGGTCTTCATCAAATGTGAAGGACAGTGACCTTGACCTAATTTGAAGGTCACCAGAAGCAATTTTTTCTCCTTAATAAATGTCTGGTACACGAGATCTTAAGAACTAGATACGATAAGATCATAAGACTTTTACAGTTAATCACCCTTGTAAGAGCCCAGCTCAGGTTTGAAGGCCTGAGTTTGACCTGATTTCAAGGTCACCAGGGTCAATCTACTTTAAATAAAAAAATGCAACGAATATCAGAAGAACCAGACAAGCTATGATCACAAAACTTTTTACAGTTGATCTCCCTTCCGAAACGTGAATTCAAGTTTGATGGAAAATGACCTTAACTCAATTTAAAAGTCATCCGGTTTAGTTTTTGTTGAAATTATTGTGCATTATATCAGGAGAACCAGATCTTTGTTGTCGGTGGCCGAGGGGTTTTAAGGTGTTAGCCTTTATGTATGAAGACTAGACCTGGGATCAATTATTCACTTGTCACAGGTGGGGGAGTCGACATGTTGGGTGTTGCCATAGGAGTACCTGTCGTCCTTATAGCCATTATCACAGCTGTTGTAGTGACAATCATGGTGAGACGGCATAAGAGCACTGCCAAAGACAAGACAGGTGAGTTTTTCTATTTTTGAACACTTTGTTATACTATTTCCTGGGGAATAAGCCAGATCCCTACCTCAACTGAGCATGCTCAGTCACTAGTTTGACCCCTCATTGGGTCAGAGGTCACTATGGATAAATTCTAATGAATTACCACAGAAGGTAACTATAGCCAAACCAAAAAACTGTGAACAAATGTGTTTTGGGAAACATTTTGCCCTGGTAGAACTAGAAGCCTCTGTGGTCAGTTGAAAATTCTGTACGATTATTTTCGGAAAATATCTACAAATTTTCCAAAAGGGAAAGGCAGGAATTGGTTACCTAGGAAACTTAAGTCAGTGAATGGTCAATTCCTGTCTCTAATGACCTGTGACCCATACTCTGGTAGCTAGTTGCTCTGAGATATCAACTTGGCTGATTACAGTACCGATTTCGTATTCATAACACACCATGCTAGCAAATAATCTGGCTTGGGCACAAATTCCTGGCACACCAGTTTGTCATGCTAGAAAAACGAGCATGCTTACTTCGCATGTAGCATGCTTGAAATGTTTTTGGTCTTGACCATTAACACCCGAGAATTATTTCTGGCTTTTCACGCTTGCGTTTATGACTGTACTGACAGGAGTTTCTGCAAAGCGTACCACTGAGAGAATAAACGAGATTTTTGCGCTAAGAAGATACACCATGATCTAAATTTATCTATGCACACATGTTTGTCATCTTGATGCATGGATCCTATGTCATGAGACATTGAGAGGAGAGATGTTTTTTTGTGAGGAGCTGTTCTTCAAATTGGTTTAATTTTCTTTAGGACTAACCTTTAACACCCAGCAGGTCTGTTTCCAGTGTACTAGAACAGCACATCACTCAAACTTTTGAAGTGGCTGATTAAAGGCCGTCTGAAATTCCTGGTGGTGTTTATTTACATGCAATCATGCAGGTTTTATTGTAGAGAAACGTCAGTTCTTGTCGATGACTATTTTGATTTTGCCTTAAAAATAAATATTTTCCTTATATGATGATTTAAATCTATGATCGGGCTGTTGATTGTGACAATTTGAATAATGCAATTTTGCAAAACTGCCATGCAAAAATACGGTGATTTCATTGTTGCAGTCTCAATATTTTTTTTATCTACCCGCCGTGGTCTTCACATTGTTAGAATGCGGAGCACTTTGTCTATTTTAAGAAAGCTCTCCCATTGGCTAATGCAAAAGTATTTTAGGGAAAATCCCGCCAAAACTGCTTCTATTTCAAACATCATTTCAGTCGCAAACTACCGAAGACGATTCTCCAGAATATTCTACATGTAGGTCAGTCAGGGGGCAGGAATCGATCACATGGTGTTCGCAGTCCAATCAAATGTGTCGTTTTTCTATCGATGATTCGTTCAGGAGTACACACTACTTCGTGGTTGTGAGTCTTGCTTGTGAAAGATGGGCGACATTTATATGAACACAAGTGGCAATTACAGACAATTTATAAAAGCAAGAAACAAAATGTAACTCTGTAAATTGGTCAGAATGATGACATACTACCAGTCTTTGCGAACAATAGAGCAGAGGGTCCAATTTTTTTCATGGAAAGAGTAAAATACGCCAGCGGCAGGTAAACATGGCTCAGGTGAAAATACTGCTGCTGCATGTGATGATCATGTTGGCAGTTTATCAGTGATTGCGATAAAGTGCGTTTATCGACTATTTACTGCAGCAACAAACATACTCTACCTCCATAATTGAATGACAATTATGGCACACTACCGATCTTAAAAAAAAAAAAAAAATGGTTAGCATCACGAACGATGGCTCGTGACGCTAACCAAGGTAAATATGCAGACTGTTTGGTGTGTTATTTGCAATGGCATATCCAGACAAAAAAGCTCGCAACTAGGCACGCTCAAATGTGCTGCGCAATGCGAAAATGGTTAGCCAGCAAAAGGGACCAGAATGTGAAATCGGTACTGTATGATAAAAAAACCTCAAGTCCACAGCTTTCTTTGGCATGTGGCATGTTCTTGTGCTAGGTATCACCTATAATTCTCACTTGAACTATTTCACTCTTCCTGTGTCATATTTTGGACTGAGTCAACAGCTTTCTTCAGCCTGCTTTGGGTGCAATGCACCCATTGCACCCAAAACATGCTAAAGAAAGCTGTTGACCTGGACTATTATATTCTGTGTAACTACTGGTACAGGAATAAAAGGTCTTTTTACAAGAAACTTGAATTTAGCCCCTTCATTATAATTTAGAGCAGTTCATTTTAAATTTAGTTCGACTGAAACACTCACACAATTTTTATTGAAATTTTGTTTTCAAGTGACAGAGTGGTTCTGCATTGGCAATGGGTTGCACTCTTTGAAGTCCAACTTCTATTCGCTACCCCTTGCCTTTGGGGTAGGGGGGACATAACAGTGGATTGTATATTTCTGGTGTGTGCTGCAGCCCTATAACACACTGATGTTTAGGATTCCTATTGGCTACTCGTTAATTAGTTACCGGATATCATCATGATAGAAGGACAAACCATGTTACTAGTGAGACCTGTACGCACCAGAAGTTTTGAAAATATCTCTTGTTGATCAGAAACGGTAAACTATAATGCCTGTACAGTGTTCCCTCACTTGAAAGACCACCCCAAATACAGCCCATGAGAGGCCTTTTCTTAGGGGTGGCCTCTGTAGAGATAGCCAATAAAATAAGAGTGTAACACTTTGTTCATAGGGATGGTGGTCTTTTAATAGAGGTGGCCTCTGTTGAGGGGGGCTTGCAAGATTGGGAGCAAAGCTTTTGAACCACACAAACACATGTCTTATGTGGTTATGTGTATGTGATAATATGGATTTAAGTGTACATGGGAAAATATCGTTGTAAGTGGAGATTTATGTTGAAACATAATAAATTAAAGTGTTACAAGATGTATAGTGTGTGCTTTTTATCTTTCAGATACTGAAGTGAATGGCAGCAGGTAAGATGATAATAATGTTCTGATGTGTGTATAAGATGTTGATATCCTTAGTGTTATTGGGTCCTGGTTCTGTGTTCCTATGTAGAAGTTGCATGAATAAAACATATCACTCATTGTATAATCTGTACCTGTCATAGGGCTGGCTAATATTGTCCCATATACAAGACAGATAATGTTAAGTACTGTAATAGAGGTAGGCGTCAATTTGATCACATTTTAATATATATATATATATATATATATATATATATATATATATATATATATATATATATATATATATATATATATATATGATCACATTTTCACAGTGACCCAGGTGTTAGAGTTGGCAAGGCAGAAGCGGAAGAAAATCTTCATGGGTCTTTAGATGTGAAGAAAGCTTATGACAGGGTATGGAGAGATGCCCTGTGGGATAAACTAAGTGGACTAGGATTTGTTGGGAACTTTCTAGAAATTCTGAAAGCATTGTATAAAGATGTAGACTGTACACTTTCATTTGGAAAGGTAGAAGTAGAGAACGCACTCCTGGATATAGGTCTAAAGCAGGGATATGTGCTGTCCCTGGTTTTGTTTGCCCTGTATATTAAGGAGCTGGGGGACCAGTTCGTGGAGTGTAATAAAGGAATAAAGGTAGGTGACCTGAAAATTCCAGGTCTAATTTTTGCCGATGGCATTGTACTCATGACAGACTCCCAGAAAGAACCGGAAGAAATGCTGAACATAGCAGGGGAATATGGGAACAGATGGAGGTTAGAATTTAGTAAGGATAAGAGTAAAGTGATGACTCTTGGGAAGAAACCAGATCGGGATAAAAAATGGAAAATTTGGCAGTTCCAAATTCCAGAAGGTAGGGAACAGTTAATTGAAATTTAGGAGGTTGATGACTATGAATACTTAGGTATTAAGATAAAAACAGCAGGTAAAGGTATGTTCAGGTATCAGGTGGAGAAGATTAAACAGAAAGTGAACCGTACAAAAGGAATGATTAAAGCTACCGCACTGAACAGTTTCAACAGAACATACACAGTAAGGGTATTATGGGATAGAGTTGCAATACCAGGAATGATATATGGCTTAGATGTGATTTCAATAAGTGAGGGAGATATCCAGGGAATGGAGAAAGTACACAATGAGTTGGGGAAATGGATACTGGGAGCACCACCATGTGCAGCAACAGAAGCAGTCCTAGAAGAGTTAGGATGGAATAAAATCACAGACAGAATTGCCAAAGCAAAGCTTAAGTACTGGAGGTATTTACAATCAGTAAATGAAGACATGTGGTGCAGGAAGGTTTACAATGAGGTAGTCAAGGAACAAGCAAGTTGGGTCAAAGATATAAATAAGTTAGCAGAGAGATACGAATTGAAAGGATATGATGCGGTTGAAAACTGGAATGTGTATATAGGTAGGACTGTTACAGAGGGCTGGAAGGAAGACTGGAAAAAAGGAGTCAGGGAAAAGAGTACATTAAAAGCGTACAAGGTACTACAAAAACCAAAGAAAAGTGTGTGTTGGGATGGAGGGAAAGAATCCAGGCTTCTTTTTCAAAGTAGGGCAGGAGTGATCAATCTAGAAAAGAGAAACCGGAAGTGGACAACAGGTAGTAATGGTAAATGTAAGGTATGTAGACAAGAGGCAGATGAGACAGTGGATCACTGGCTGTTGTGGTTCGATGCATATAGAGAGATAAGAGAACAATTTTTTTCAGAAAGTGGCACAGGGAAGACTATAATAACAAGGGTCTAGAAGAGGTTCAGTGTTTAAAGGGAGAGGAATGTGTCAAGTCAAGTCAAGTTTATTGAGATACATAGGAATACATTATATGAGAAAATTAGAGAGTGAAACCCTAATTGGCTTATAAACTCTCTGTAAACTGTGGATAACAACATTAAGTGTATAATCTCAAATAAGCGACAATGAATTCTGGGTAATTATACATGTTCAAAACTGTATCCAAATTTATATTAAATCTTAAATGAATTAATTAAAGTCTTGTTCTATAACAAAAAATCGAAGTTTACGTTTAAACAAACCAAACTTCTCAATCTGACGCAAATACAATGGCAAGTGATTCCAAACATTAGATCCATGGTAATTCAAAGAGAATAATAACAGAGTAGTTCTGCAAGGAAGAGTATGAAAATTGTATCTCTGACGTGTAACATGAGTATGTACATCGATATTCATGAAGAAAATATTCTGAACAATAACAGGAAGTAGTCCATGTACAACTTTGAACATAAATATAGCTGTTAAAATCTATTTAATTTTTGAAATTTCATAATTCTTAGAGTATTAAAAAGAAGTTCAGTATGAGCATTGAAATGGGAAAAAGTTATTACCCTAAGTATTTTCTTTTGTAATTTTACCAAACTATCAAGGTTACTTTGGTAGTTACTGGCCCAAGTTATATTACAGTAAGTATAATATGGGTACACTAAAGCATAATATAGATTTACAAGCATCTGTTTACTCACCATATGTTGTAATTTCTTCATAATACCAATAATTTTTCCAATTTTACCTGATATATATGTAATATGGGATTTCCAGTTAAGTTGTTCATCCATCCAAACTCCCAAAAACTTAATCTTAGACACCTGTGAAATTTCCATATCATTGATTCCAATTTTAAAACTATCTTGCATATATCTCGTCCTTTTATTGTAATAAATCATAAAGCTAGTTTTGTCAATATTCAAAGATAACTTATTAGCATAAAACCAATCAGTTATCAACTGTAAAGTGATATTTGTTCTACGTATTAAAGTATCAAGGTTTTTGTCAGCAAAAAACAAATTTGTGTCATCTGCAAATAATAGACAAAAAGAGTCGGGGCATACATTAAATAAATCGTTAACATATAAAAGAAAAAGCAATGGACCTAGTATTGACCCCTCAGAAACTCCACGTTATATTTAAAAAATCAGAATCAGCATTTTGAAAATGCACAAACTGAGACCGATTTGTTAGGTAGGAAGAAAACCAGTCCAGAGATACACCTCTGATCCCATAATAAAATAACTTATCAAAAAGTATCTTATAGTTCACTGTATCAAAGGCCTTGGATAAATTTAGAAAAACACTTAAAGCGTATTTCTGATCATCCAAGGCCTCTGAAATTTTGTGAGTCAAAAAACGTACAGAAGACTCAGTTCCATATAATTTTCTAAACCCAAATTGATACTGGTATAAAATATCATTTTTATCTATGTAGTCTAACAATTGATTATAGGCAACTTTTTCGAACAACTTTGCAAAGCGTGTCAACAATGAAATTGGCCTATAATTAGAAAAAATATCCATTTCACCCTTTTTGAACAAAGGAAGGACTTTGGCAATTTTAAGTACATCTGGAAAAACCCCTTTCTCGAGTGATAAATTTATGATATAAGTTAAAGGAGAAGCTATTTCTGCAACGACATATTTCAAAACTTTGGGGCTTATATCATCATATCCTGGGCTAGAATTCTTTAAAGAATTAATCATAATCTTAATATCATCTTCTACCACTGGTGAAAAGAAAAACGAAGGCACATAATGGGCCTGCCTCATATAATAATTAGGAGAGACATGTACATCAGGGATTTTTCTTGCTAAACTTTGACCTATATTAGTAAAAAATAAATTAAAATGAGTTGCAATTTCTTTGGGGACAGTAAGAAATGCATTATTTAATTTGAATTTTTTATGAATAATTACTTCATGCTTCCCAATAATACCATTGAGAACTTTCCAAACCTTAAATAAGTTATTCTAATTTTGATTCAATACCTCATCATAATACCGTTTTTCAGCTATTCTTAAGATGTGATTTAATCTGTTACGATATGAAACATGACGAGACTTATTATTATTTTTTACTTTACTATAAAGTCTATTTTTTCGTTTAATTGCTTTAATAAGACCCTCAGTAAGCCAAGGTTTCCTTTGTTTATATTCAGAGGTAACAAGCTTAACAGGAATTGATTTATCATAATAATCTTTAAATTTTGTCAAGAAATATATATATGTGTAGCATAGGTTTTGAAGGGTGGCTTTCTGGGAGGCAGGAAAGGCACTAAAAATTTACAGGACTACCTGGTAAGGGGCTGGGATAAACAAATGAATTGATAGGGCTTGATAGGAACAGGGTGAATTAGAATCTTAGAATGTAGGGAGGAGAGGGAATAGTGGTAGCCCTCATAAGGGCTCCCATGGGATCCCCCATGGGAAATGCCTGAGCCTTAGAGGCGGGGAAAGGGTGTATGGGGGAAAGTTTTCTGTCTTTTTATGGAGGGGGGGGGGACTACAACCGATGAGTGTTGGGGAATATATCCATGGCCAGGGGCCCACCCCAGCCGTGAGAGAGTGTGTGGTGGACTCTTTGCTTCGGCTCTGGTCCTGGTAAACATGGCAGCATGAGCTGATTAGGATAACCATGGTTTCCTCCATCTCATCTAATTTTTTTTCCTTTTTTCTCCTAGGCCACCTGTGTCACACAGGACAGCGGCACATAAGCGGCGAGCCGCTGTATAATTATTATTATCATATTATATATATATATATATATATATATATATATATATATATATATATATATATATATATATATATATATATATATATATATATATATATATATATATAATATGTATATATACATATACGTATATATTTCTATATAGTGCTAATTTCATAGTCCATGTGCCATCCCGTGCCACCCTATGATGTCGTTATGTGATGCTCTTAACAGGTCACCTTAGTTCTGTTCCAAAAGTTTGCCAACCAAATTATAAGGAACATTTGAGTTCCTCAACAGCCAGGTCCATGAATTCTCATGAGTCGGCATGAACTTTAACGTACCTTGCATATTAATATTCTCAGTGCTGTTTATCTTATAAACATTGCCTCCTTTCATGGATAAGCTTCCATCCACTTGCTTTCACCAGGTGGCAATTCACCACCCTGCAAACACAAAATTTTCATTGACAATTAGCTAACTATAACATCCCTTACAAAACTTAATGTCGGGATTATATTGGGATAATGTTGGGATCATGTTGGACTTACTATGTTGGGAGACAATGAGCAATGTTGGGATACAGACGTTGGGAAGACATTGGGATTTGGTAAAATCCCAGCATTTACTTAGCTTATGAACAAGAAGGAGGTGCCTGAATGCAGGTAAAATTTTGTTGGTACATGTTGGAATATGTTGGGATGATGCAAGAGTAATGTTGGAAAAAGTTGGTTATCCACACAGGAGATTGGAGATATATCAGAGACAGATATTTTACAATTGTATACAATATTGGCTGCACATATTAATTACCTGCAAGGTGAATATGCAAGTCTTGTGGTTCAAAGTACATTTGATACTGACACTGCCAAATTCTTTAGATGTTTGGAAAAGAATAATTCAGCTTTCCCTCCTGACACACTAGAAAATCTTCGCAGGACAGCAGAGATATCATTTGTTACTACTAGTTCAAGACAAAATCAACCTACTTACAACAGAGGAGCTGGGGGTTTCCGTCCATTTCAGCGTGGGGGATATCACCCACGTGGTGGATACAATCACTTTCAACATCAAGATCCATTCAACCAGTATACAAACAGATCTTTTCAAAGTCGAAGTGGTGGAATTATGAATAATAATAACCAGGGTGCTAACACACCACCCACAGATTGAGACCTATGCATATATACATAGCATGTGTTTTCCTCATATTGAAAAAATATCTGTTAGAGAAAATATAGCTCAATGGAGGGATATTGGGGCCTCTGATACAGTTCTTAATTGGATTAAGAATGGAGTGGATATTCCATTTCATACGATACCTGGAAATTTCTATCTGAAAAATCAGGTAAATTCAGCTAAGCATCACGACTTCATCACTGCAGAAATTCAAAGACTTAGTAACTGGGTGCTATTATTAAGTGCAATACGGAAACAGAAAGACCGTGGTGTATATCACCTATTAATTGTGTGCCAAAGAAAAACATTGCAATACTGATATGGACATTACTGGGGACTACACCATCAGTTTATTATAAAATGCAATTTTCATCTTATCACATTATTTTATATTATAGATATTTCTTGTCTGATACTTATTATCAAAAAATTATCTTATAGGACTATTATGCTATTTAACCAAAGTACATGTAAGCCACAAATTACGTATATACATATATTCTTATCGGGTTTCTCTCTAGTTAGGCATATATATTGTATTAAAAATTTCTTACACAAGTGACGTAAGTTATGTGATTTATTACGTTAACTGTAGTCACAGGGTTAATTGTAATGCATCTTTACGACATCTGTCGTATGGTACGTGTAGTTGTCGTTATTTACGACAACCATAAATAAGTGTCTTTGCTATGTGCTATTTTTCTTATTTTGAGTTTTAGTTTTAGGTATCTGGTCGTGAATAGCATAGGCAAAGTGTAGGCATATATATTGTATTAAAAATTTCTTACACAAGTGACGTAAATTATGTGATTTATTACGTTAAGTAATGTTGGGAGATGTTGGAGTAACATTGGGAGATGTTGGAGACTAATATGAGGAAGCCCTATAGTCCAGCATTTCCCAACATGTTGGCATGATGTCGGACTCCTGTAGTTCCATAATGTAGCCGGGTCTCCACAGTATCAGTCTCTTAGCTAGCATGTTGGGAGAAGTTGGACCAATATCCCGACGTCCCCCCAACATGTTGGGAAATGTTGCCAAGAGCAATAACCCAACATCTCCTAACATGTAGGGAAACATTGGGCCTACATCCCAACATCTCTTAGCATGTTGGGAGAAGTTGGACCAATATCCTTATGTTCCCCCAACATGCTGGGAAACCTTGGGTCTACATCCCAACATCTCCCATGTTGGACGACGTTGGGCCTACATCCCAACATGTGGGGAGATGGCTTCAGATCAAATCTATTGTTGTAGAGAGTCTCCTTTTCACCATTACTTTTCTTCTAAAAACTATAATGAATAAAAAACAAGAAAATAGAGCTGTCGTATAATAATTCATGTGTATTTTGGTACATGTGAAAAACACAGATTCACCATTTTTAAAGAAAAAGTGTTCACTATATGCCTTCCTTCAACTGGGGGCATAAATCTTGTGCAATCCAGAGTTTCAGATCCATATTCATTATCATTGGTTGCAGCTGCTCGCTGTTGAGCAGATGGTCTCACAACTTCTTGTACCTTGCGCTTGATGTCCCCATTTGTGGTGTAAGGGTATGCTTCTTGTAGCAGTTCTGAAAAATGGAAAACAAATGTGCAAGGACACAGGAAAATAAAATGTTAAAAGTGCAACATTTTCAAATTGTCAAAAAGTTTGGTTTAAATACTTTGTTAAGGGTTCCTGCCTTTATCCCACTATACATGAAATGTTTAATGATTTTTCAAAGCACATGTACATTGTATATGGGTTTTGATTGACATTTTAAGATGCATTTCACTGCTCCAGTACTTCCATAAAATAAATTGGACTTTTATGGGCATGCATGCCTCAGCAGTTTCCATGTTTAAAAGTCTTACAGTAACTTGACTGACACAGTATGCAATGACCCAGGTCCTGTACTAAAACAAGCTTACATTTTCATATTGAAAAATTTTCATTTGCAAGATATTCTTTTTATATGCATCTATAAGAAAAATTGCAGGCCCAGATTACCACGTCATAAATATCTTCCTGTAAGCAATCATACAATAAAAGTGAGAAACAAAAAATTAATTTATAGAAATAAAAGAACACAAAGAACACAATGAAACATTTTGATTATTTGTAAATTCCACAAGGTCCAGAATGACATGTTGACCGTGGCCTTTGGCAACTTCACCTGGCTAGCTGTAAATTTGGACAATAATCTGATTTCATATTTTCACCATAAAGACCACATTGGATGGAATGGGTATAAGCCAGGAAAACTTCAAGGGTGAGAGTGACATCTCTTCTGGAAAAGATGGACTGGAAGGCTGAATCTACAATCAGCTGATATGTGTGTGTTACAGTTCATAGCCTTCATTCAAATATAGCTTTACTGACCAGATATAATATCCAATCCAGATAGATCATTCAGACCGCTTATTTTGTGAAACATTTTTTTGGCTTCCCTTCATTTGTTATATAATTCCCCCAAAAATGTACATTGGTATTCCAGTGCAATTCCACTGAAATACAGTAGTACCTGTCATGAAAGACCACCCTAATGAGACCACCTGCCTTTTAGGACCACTTTTTAATATAATTTTTGCAGTACTTTTTTGTTATTTATACTTCTCATGAGAGACCACCTGTCTTATAAGACCACATTTTGATCCTCCCTAGGGGTGGTCTTTGGTGACAGGTACTACTGTAGAAGTGGTATTTCACTTGAATCAACTTGACATCTCATTGGAATGCCAGTGGAAATGTACTTTGAACATATATTACATTATTTATTTACAGCAAATGACCCTTTCTGTAAGACCAATATTCCAGTAAAAATTTGCCTACTCTATTGATATTCACTGCAGCATTCGATTTCTTTGATCATGGAAGTGCAAGATGTTGATGCATGTTAATTTGTGTTTAAATATATATCTTCCAGCTGAGTACAGCCATTGGGTTAATGTTTATCAACACAGCTTTGTATATCTGCTGGGCTCTAATTAGTTACAGCCAGGTCAAGTTCCCTGTGGTCTGGGTAAAGTAGTTGGCAGGCTGTGCTATATATGGCCAAGGCTTCTTGATGTGGCTGACCACACTGAAGGTTTTTAGCAGCAGTATATATAGATGCCAACACAATGGAGAGTCATATATGCTGTGAAAGTTGAATATTTTGTGATGCACACCCTGAAATTCATGAACATTGCAGAAAGTATGCTTAAATTTATACTTACTTTGGTCTCTCGTGTCAATAATGATGCCAAAGTAGCCCTTTGTTATCACCACAGCCCATGTGGGTCTGTCCTTTTGTATGATAGTCTTGCATTCAGTTGCCTTTGTTAGCTGGACAAATTTCACGCTACACCATGGCCATGTTTACCACTTGGAGCTGAGGTTGGAGCTTAAGCTATCCACATGCCTGCCAGTATGCTATAATGTCCGTGAAGCCATCATTATCTTCAAAAACTTCACAAGATGATGCCTTGTAATACTTGAACATGAACCCGCCATAGCTCCTTAAAAATCTAAGGATGCCCAGCCTGGTAGCCTTGCTTTCAGGCCCGCCTCAGCCAATCAACCACTGAGTATTTAGATGAGTCAGGATGACTGGTACAGTATAAACAGTTGGAACTTGATCCCTGTGCTCTCAGGGTGAAGATATATATCGAGGCACAATGATGTGAGCATGATCAAACATAATCCACATGATCACAAAAACTCGTAGGTAATGATGTGAATTATGCTGTTTGTGTATTTGCTGTCATATTCTTCAAAAAAAATTGTCTTGTAAACTGCTATAATATCAAGTATATGTTTTTAGAATATCCCATACCCATGACGGGACAATATTTTGACATGCCTATCAAGAGTTTAATGATTCAAAAATGCCATTGTTCATTGCTTGCCAACAAAGTGACAATGTCAGAACACAAGATGTCTTTGATTAACTTACCAATCATGTCATCACTCGTCATCTTTTGTAGTAAAGTGAGAATTTTATACATAGTATACACAGAAAGGATATATATATTTTTTTAAATGCATGAGTCTGTTATTCCAAATAGGGCCTGGCATGAAAAATTGACACAGTTTGTGCTCCAGCATTATCCCAATGTGTTCCAACCTGATCCCAACATGTCAAGACCCTGCATAATTTACAGAGTCTGTTCTTCTAGCATGAGAAATTGACAAAGTTTTGAGCTCCAACATGCTCCAATGCATTCCAACATGCTCCCAACATGTCAGGATCCTAAAAAATTACAGAGTCTGTTCTTCCAGCATGGGTTGACATGAAAAGTTGGCAAAGTTCTGTATTCCAACATGATCCCAACAATGTGTTGCCTGAAAATTTTGGTTAAATTGTTGTTCTGACATCATCCCAACATACCCCGACGTGATCCCGACATTACAGCAACTAAAAATTTGAAAAGTTTTGTTGCTCCAGTATGATCCCAACATAACCCAACATGCTCCCGACACTGAAAACTTGATGAAGTTTGTTACCCCAATGTTATCCCATCGTACCCCAACATGATTCCAAAATACCCCGACATGATCCCAACATTACCAAACAGAATCCAACATTGCAAAATTGGCAAAGTGATATACTCCAACATGATCCCAATGTAATTCCAACTTGATCCCTATGTGATCCCGACATGATCCCAACATACCCGACATTATTCCAACATTTTCCCGACATTTAGTTTTTTAAACCTACAGGAACAAACATGGTATCAAGTTTGTTAGTTTTCCTAACATAGACAATAGGTTTTACGTCATGCCCACATTGTTGGGGGTTCCCCCTTGCCGGAGCGACCCCCCCCCCCCCAAAAAAAAAAAAA
This sequence comes from Hermodice carunculata, assembly GCA_964020975.1. Classification (NCBI taxonomy): domain Eukaryota; kingdom Metazoa; phylum Annelida; class Polychaeta; order Eunicida; family Amphinomidae; genus Hermodice; species Hermodice carunculata. The sequence continues at coordinate 39,235,439 of OZ026619.1, read as the reverse complement.
CAACAACAACAATAAAAGAACAAGAAAAAGGAAGAAAAAAAGACCGAGACATGCCGTCCCACCCACACCCTGTGACATTGTTTGTGTGATGCTCTTAACAGGTCACCTGAGTTCTGTTCCAAAGGTTTGCCAACCAAATTATAAGAAACACTGGAGTTCCTCAACAGCCAGGTCCATGAATTCTCATGAGTTAGCAAGAAGTTTAACTTACCTTGCACATTAACATTCTCATTGTGGTTTATAATATAAACATATCCTTGTTTTATGGATAAGCTTCCATCCACTGGCTCTCACCAGGTGGTGCTGCAACACCCTGAAAACACAACATTTTCAATGACAATTAGCTAACTATAACATGCAAACCCACTTGAACAAACAGGGTATCAAGTTGGTCAGTCTTCCTAACGCTGACAATAGGTTTTACGTCATGTCCACATTGTTGAGGATTCCCCTTTGCTGGAGCGCCCCCCCCCCCATTAATTTTTTTTTTAAATTAAAAAGAGACCGAGACATGCCACTTATCTGCAGAGCAGAGCAATGCTGCAGACTTCAACAACTGATCAGACAGATATATTGCGTGTTACTTGGTTATCTCTCAGACTTTCCTGTACAGGCAGAGATTTTGTTTTGAAATAATAGTATGATACTTTGCACGTCTATTATTTTTTTCTTCTAACATAACTCGAGGTGGAGGACGTCTAGGACGAATACTGTATGATATGTTGCAAGTAACTTGCAGATAATAAAAATCGGCATCTAGTGTGCCCTTGCTGCCTGTATGGGTTTTCAGATTCGTGTATTCTGTCAGAATGAAGGCAAATGTTTCCTTATTCTCTGAAAATTAATAGTCATATTTCCATGTTCTCTAAAATGCATCTGTGGACTGCATTTAAATATGCAGGAAATATTTATGTCAGAATGTTTAGCTGTTTAAATTCATTCCCTATGCCAATATGATCAGCTTCCCATTTGCCTTATGAATATCTAGACCCACATTTTGTTCTCCTGAGATTCGTTATTCTCGTAAACAAACTATTTATTTTCTTCATATCATTTAATTCACTATTATACTTTCTCTTCTTTAACAGCCGTACAGTCTACATACTAGCGAATTTTGTTTGCAAATTCTTTGCTTGACTCAAAAACAAATTGGGTGCTTGTCTCACGACAAACACCCAAGATCCCATCTGCAGTAACTGACGAACTGCAACACATCCAAATAGTGTCTTATTATGCTATGGAATAGGAACCCTGCTGTGCTGCTCGCAAAATGTTATGAAGAGTTTACAGATCCCTAGTAGGTTACTACCTTAAGTTGCTGTTCATTAAATGAAAGCCATGGTATTAACTCGAATTTGACCTTCTATGAACGCTTCCTGTGATATTTCAGGATCTGTTTACCATGTACACTGTCCTCAGAACTAAACATATTTTCACCTGGATCAATATTTTTAGCGTTGGAGAGCAAACCATAATGAGTAAAATCACAGCCGACACCAGTGAATATGAGGATTCATTTGGTAAAACATCGGGCTTGGGTACATCAGGCACCACTGAATACGTCAATGCTAACTTTGACCTTAGAGAGGAGGTAGCCCAAGTGAACTCATCTGTATCACACTGGAGCCAGCAGTGTTCTGCATGTGAGAATGTGAAGCCAGAGGTCCATGTGTATGAAGATGTGCCTAATCAAGCCCCTGAACCCACCTACATCAATGCACAAGATGGTGCTCAAGCCAAACACACAGGTATATTTAGTGCACAATATTTATTTTAAAGGCATAAATGTTCAACTTCTGAATGTCTCCATCATGAGATATGTCTCCTCCATGTTTCAACATCATTGTTTAATGCTATTTCAACAACATATCAATTATATGTCTTTATTCTAGCTATTTCTGATAATTTCTCCTATTGTTGGGAAAGTATGTGCCCTTCCTTTTGCCAAGGCGCTACATGACACCGAGAACAAACAGCAAAACTGATCCCTGAAATGGTTGCTAGATGTAATTCAATTACACATTTTACGTCATGTGCTAGAACACCTTGACAACAGTTGATTACAGTATCTATGCCCATGGCTAAAATATTAGCTTTGTTCATGTAGCCATGATAAATATAGAGTCGAGCAACGCAGTGGTAACTGTGAAGTTGCTGCTGGTTTATTCCTTTCTTTCAGGCTAATAATCATGTAGACCAAATAATGGCGAAAAAGAGGAAACAATCTAACCTTTATTGTAGTTAGTAGGCCATTGTGTCGACAATCATCAGCGTGCCATGGTTTATTGAGCAAAACAAAAAAGCTGTTGACGGGAATAATATTTAGTTGTTGTTTGCAATAGTAAATTAGTAGAGGTCTTAAGGTGTGTACAGAAGAAGTAGACAACTTATCATTAATGCAAAGTTTGTTAGGAAAAGACATTTTTAATACATCTTTCTCTGTTTTGTCCATGTGTCTGATATTTTACCCTTTCGACCGTGCATGCACTTTTTCATTTTTAACAGGAGAATATGAACAGTTATCATCACATGCCATGAGACCACATTTGAGCAATGAGCAAAACATATACCAGCAGCTTGAAAGACGTTGAGTGGTGAGACATGAAGTGGTTCGAAAATTTATATGCCGACAGAGCAGGGAAGAAATCTTCAGTGGTTCTGTGCTTTACATGCTTGGCTTCATTCCTTGTGGCTTCATGATGCAGAACCTGAGGAATCATTTCTACATTTCCTTGTAATTCAACAAAAAAATCATGCAGCTCCGCCACTCGACCACTGACTGGGCATACTGCGTCATTTATAATTTGCTACTTTTAACTGAATCTAATTTTAATCGATAAGGAAGGCCTCTTCTTCAGCTGATCGGCCTGTGTCTGGGGATACCGTGTCAATAACAATTATATAAATATTTATTACTTAATTGGTTTTGAATCAACAAGGAGTGTCTTTTGTTGATCCTATCAACAAGTACGCAGGTATATATCGCCCATCGTAAGTCTGTGCATTTTTGGGGTGATTTGTTCAAACTTACTCATGCATACAACAGGACTTCAAGAATGCAGTTTAAGTTTTCCAAAGTACCCATACATAATCTGGGCAGAAAAACGTTACCAATAGCATAATCTACTTTATTATCTATTGTATCAAAGTATTTGCCTATGTTAACATTGACATGCGTTTACACAAATAAATTCTGGATACTGACACAAGTCATACTTGCCCATAATAATCATCCAAAAATAAATGATAATATTTTCTAAATCAACTGCATTGTATCATCGAAGGTCATAACCGTACTAGCTTTCGGCATCCAAACATACTCCAGCTTTAATGCATACCTCCATTTCAGATCATAAGAGCACTTTCCCAATTATTTCATGATTTATGTGTTGAACTCTTTCGGTGCTTCATTTTTTACACAGTCAACCACATTCCATCAGTGTGTTTTTTCACGCAATGCCCCAAAAACACGTCAAGGGAAGTTGTTGACCTGGCGACCACTTTCTTCGTGACTACAAGCATCCTGGTGCTTGAGTGAACGTGTTTTTAGAAGGAAAATATATCTGGCATCCTTATCATAATTCACAGCAGCTCGTTTTAAGTGTCTATACTTTAGACGCAGTTGGTACTGCACGGGTTAAGCCCAATCCGGACCCATTATACATTTTCCCATTTTGTGACTTTATTTGAAGCAATAGGAGTATTTCTTTCTGTAAAACTATAATGAATTGCAATGTTACTAGTTGTATGCATATTACACATAATGAAGTGATTGCTCCAGACTTCTTGGGGATGTCTGCAACAAGTGTACTATGTGAGTTTTCACAAACGGTAGCATTACCGGAACAAGAAGAGCACAAATATACATGTATACATCAATATCCATAAAATATTACTTTAAAAAATAATAAATAGGTTAACGTTCATCATTGTTTTTTGGATATATGTCCAATATATATTATTTATTCAAACATTTTGCCATTCCTCGTTAAAATAATTAGAACATGGGTCATTAAAAGTTTTGCAACTTTGTACCTTCTATCACTTTGCATTTGTGGGTAGCCATTGTGCATGCTTGGATAGAAGATAATTCTGTAAAGAGGCAGCCAGATGCAGACATTTTGTGCCAGTCTGTGCTGACTCAAACACCATTCTCCTTATTTTACAGATATGGAAAAATTACATTATATAGCAGATTGTGTCCCTGACGTTATCCATGTGATATCTAACAAATTAAATGCCAACCAATGGAATATACCTGCCATTAATATGTGTTTGTGTGTGTGTTTGTGTGTGTGTGTGTGTGTGTGTGTGTGTGTGCAAATAACTTTAAGGCACTGATATTTACATTGTCAATTTTCGTTTTGCCATGTACATGTATGTGCATAGAATATTTTGGAAATAACTTGATGGAACAGAATTTTTTTATGTGTCTTTAGGGCTACCCTACTTTATACATGTGTCAATCTATTAGGAAGAACTGCTTTAAGTAAATTTAAGATTTGTCTCTGTGTATCCTGCATGTAAAATAATCAAATTGGTATACATATAAGAGTGCTACACCTGATTATATTTTACACATTAACATTTTCCAGATGAATCCAAATTCCATTGTGATAAATCAATTCAAAAGGAGTATGTGTATCTTATCGTGTAACAAAAAAATCTCAACAGCTTTGGTAAGTCTAAGCTGTTCCAGGAAGAAGTCTTACTTATTTCAGCCTCGTAGTAAAGTAGCACAGAACAAGGTGTGTAATATCTGATATTCTCCATCGTAATGATGTGAGAGAGGCAAGTGGTGGTAAGTTGAAGATATGCATCAACAGCGTTAAACAGTGCACCTTAGACCCGGTAAGCAAAAAGGCAGATTGCTATTGATCTGGACAATATATTTTGTTTTGGGGGAATAAGGGCATAGAAAAAGGTGCTTTTATGGGGAAATTGATTTTGAAATAGTCATAATTATGTGGCATGAAGGATGCCTTTTTACAAAGTTAGGTAAAAAAAAAAAAAAAAACCCTGAAAAATCTATAGTAAAACTATTTTATCAACAAGGACAGCAAGCGTCTGAGTGTACGTTTTTAATTATAATTCTGTTCCTTTTTGCATGTTCCCTATTCAGTAACCTTGGGGAGCCTCTTGCTAACCACCTACCCAGTAGCAGAGCATACCTTGTCTAAATTATAATTCTGTACATCTTTAATAGATTCATTTTTCAACCAGTGCCTCGGCATACATTGCCAATTATAATTCTGTATTAAAAACAAAAATAATAAATATCTTGATAAAATAATAAGAGCTTCTTTCTCAGCTGCACAGCCGGTGGTTAGTTTCACATTGTGAGTTATATCTTTTTGAAATTTTAATGAATCTGCATTGAATAAACAGGAGGAACTCAGCAACCTTGACCAAGGTCACTAGGAGTCATGAGAATTGTTCACTTGGAAAGAATATCTTGTAAGAATTGGAGCAACCAACAGGAAACATGTACAGTTGGAAAATCTCATTAGATTCTTGATGGGGTTCGACATTCACTGATATTGACATATTAATACTCCAGGAGAGAGGAATAAAATTGGCTTGAACTCTACTAAACATTCACTTTCAAAAGATACAAAGTTTTGCTTGGCCATTCCTTCACACATCTGATGAATGTTAGCCCAAGCAACATCTATGTGCCTTAAAACAAGGCTTTCTGTACACCAGTTTTTACAATATCACAACTGATGATGAAACCACCAACTCCGAATCAGCTGATTGTGCAGTTGGATCACCAGATACCAGGACAAAAGAAGGCTATTTTGATCCCAATGATCTCAAAAGCTGAACTGGATACACCATGACGAAGCCTCCCCAGAGGGCCGGAGAGTCCATGGATGTCAGTATTCCCATCTGGTGCATCTACAGATGTGCTGTTGGAGCAAACACCCTCTTAAACTGTTTCAAGAGAGCTAAAAGTCCCTTCTATCTATCCTCTGAAGGTCGATAGATAAAAGGGACTGTCAAAAATTGAATTCCTAGAAACACAAACTCCCTCACCGGAGTAAGGCTGGACTTGGGGAGATTCACAATTAGCCTAACTTCACAGATCCAACACGAACTGTGTATCCCTGAGAAGAAGGCCATTATCCTGACAGCATGAGAGACAAATGTCCAAATAAATGTGCAACCTTACTCATGACTCAAGTAAGGACCAGCGGTGCCAGCGCTTGGCCCTATGGGAGCACCCAGAACTGATAAGCTCTGCCCTCAACCACAAAGCATAGAAACTTCTGAGACTGCTTGGCCATGGAAACATTTCTTTCAGATCTATTGCCCAATTGCCTTTTGTCATCGCCACCATGATGGTGGACATGTCTTCATCTTGAAGATTTGAGACATGACAAGTGAATTACTGCTCTTTGTCCGTCATCTCTTTTGACTATCAAAAAGAGAGCACTGTAAAGGCCTGAGGACCCATCATCCAAAATTGGCTCGATGGTCTGTGTGTCCACAAGCATTTATATGGCCTGTGTTTCCACAAGCATTTGTATGGCCTCAAACAAGAGTTCATGGTCCACCTTCCTACAAAGTGGAAACAAAAAGGGATCTCTTGGGAGGGGTGAAGAATTGCCTACAGCAAACTCCTAAGAATAAACATGCCAGACGATGTTTCCTACAAAAACATTGTCCATTATAAGATCCCAATAGTCAGTGAACAACAGTGGTTGGCTACTGACCAATCCTGGCCAAGAAGGCAAACAGGGATCATAGACCGGTAGACCTGCAGAGATGTCAGATGACCAGTGCGTGCCCCTGGGGGCAAGGCACAGGCTTCTGGCCACCCTTGGCACCTGAAGAGCCTGACTTAGAGAGCTGACCAACCCTCTTCACTTGTTTTTTCTTCCACCTCTGCAGCTTCTGCTGCTTTCGCTGTAGGCTTTGCCCAGTCCCTTCATGCAAACACACAAAATACGATCCCTTTGTCAACTTTGCCCTCTGCAACAAAGCCTCATCAATGGAATTCTGCTGCTTCTTGTTCCAAAAACTTCCCAGCCACGAAAGTGGAGAATGGCACCTCCAACTTGCGGGCCACCTCAACACCTTCAACTAACATGGACACAGCCCTAAGCTGTGCCAAAATGGTCTGTAGTACCGTTTCAACCAGGAGGGTTTCCAGTATAAAAGCAACATTTGCCCCAAATAGTGAACTCAGCTTCTCTGCCTTACAGGGAGACTGATTGCCCCAGTCTACAACCTTCTCAGCTGAAGCCAGTGACTGAAGAGGTTTTGCCCACTCAGATGTGGCGAGTAGTGCCCGAGACTCTGCCTCCCTCTGCTGTGCTGCCCAACAGGAGAAGCGAGCATCTCCCTCTTCACCAGCACATCTGCACGAAGCACCAACACTGTGGTGACCTCAGGTGCCAGTGTCACAGGAGTCAGAGACACAGAACAACACTGCAGCTGTAGCTCCTCACACACAAAGAGTGTCTCCACAGGGAACGCGCCCAATGCGCTAATCTGCAGGAGAAGGTGACACTGACTGGGTGGCATGCACAAGGCGAATGGGTCTAGCTTCAACAGAACTGGAAGAGCAACAACTGTTGCTGCCTCCTGTACTGTTAGAGCTGCCACCAAACATGACCAACCCATAGCCTCAGCAGAACTAGGCTCAAGTGCTAAAACACCCCGACCTACTGACACATTGGCAAAGGTCATTGGTGATGGGACCTATCCGACAGGGGTGCTGGTCGACTACCAGACAACCTTCAATTGCGCAAAGAAGAGACAGTGGATACCAGGAACTGTTCCGGCAGTGGGGCTAGCAGCCCAAAGTACCCCTCCATGTGTCTCCCCACCAATATCCTGAAGTGGGGCAGCTGAGGTGCACGCATGTTTAACCTCAGCAGGGGAGGTGCCAGGACCACAGTTCTGGGACCACACTTTTCCTTCCAAAGAAGAAGAAAAACAGTAGCAGTGCCTCCCTTGCCTTTCCTCTCTCCCGTGGTGGAAGCCCAAACACTTGCCACTGGAGGAGGGAGGTCAGCGAGAGATCAGCCGCAAGGGCCTCTCGTCTCTCCCCCCCCCCCCCCGAAGTGTGACAATAATGGCCAAGTGTTCACCACCGAAGACTACCAAGCAGTGGAAACCGTGGCCTTTGAGGGGCCTGGCACCAGCTGCTGCCACCACAGGAGGCTTGGTGGGAGCCATCGCCCCAGCCACCTTAGGCTTTGGTGCAGTAGCCTCTGAAAATCACTCTACTCCACTCTTACAAGAAGGACCAGGCACCTCAGAGGGAGTGGGTAAGGAAGAGCACCGGAAAGATCCACAGAGGAAACCTTACACTCAAATCTATCCAGCAATTCACCAACAGCATCAAACAATGTCTCCATCTTACCCGTCAACACTTGGGAAGTTACCTCATCCTGGACTGCTTTAGCTTGCCCTGGCAGGGCACAAGAAGGAAACCCAGGAGAAGCCACAGAGAGCGATAATGCCAAAGGCATCACCGAAACTCTGCCTGCCTCTATACCCACCTCCCCCCCCCCCCCTGGTGGTCATTGCTTAGTGATAACCTGATAACCAAGGTTCCATCCTTACGTCAAACTACCGGTCGATGCACATCTGGCCACAGGAGGAATGGGATGGGAAAGGCCACTCACCACAGACCTGCTCACTTGAGCTCCATGGATGGCACCCTTGAAGTTGAATGGAACACCCAACCACAGTCCATGGAGAATCCTTGAAAGGTTTGCCTCCCCCAATGGGGCCTCAATTCAAGAACAAGTCTTGATTCTAGTACCAGTCTGAGCCTGGGTACAGGCGTGGCCTAACTGGTATCCCCCCTCCATGGGGACCTCAATTCAAGGACCAATTTGCAAACTAGCTGAGGCATAGGACTCAATCTTGAGGGCAAATTCCTCAAATCGAGGACCAGTGCTCACATGTTGGAGCCTACATCTAGCAGATCTCACATCTGCTCAACAGACTTTCTGCCACTCAGAATAGTACAGAAAAACATGATCCATATTCATTAATTCCAAACCCAACAAAGAAGGCATCCATCATTGGCTAATATCTCATGGACCCTCCTTAATACAGAAAACATCACTCCGATGCATGCAGAATGGGCATCCTAATTGGCCATCCTGTGGTGGTTGGCGTCCCAACAGATGTCCAACTCCACATCCATGACTCACAAACCTGGACTGACTATGCCAGTGATATGACCAGGGGCTGTATTCATAAACCTTACTAAGCACAAGATTGAACTTATTCTAAGCACAGAACTTTATGTCAGGTGTAAGCCTTATTCATCAAAAATCTAAGTGCAAGATTCACCTCAGTTTAAGATGAAAATGTAAACAAGGGTCTCAGCAGTCCTAGAAAGACAAAATGGCGGCTCTCTTACATCTGGTGCAGCACCGACATCACAACGTAATTCACTTTGAATGGGTTTTCCTGAATCGAGAGGATCCTCTTGAGTGTCTGAGCAGGTAACAGATACGAATTCGGTATCGTTTCCTGAACATCCAAGCCTTTGCCTTGCCGAATAAACTCCGACTGCAGTCTGTCCAAGCACAGCTCTTAAACCAGTGGCGGGCTAGAGATCGTGTTAGTAAGCAGAGTTCAGAGTAGAGCCCCAGGACGAGCTAAGTAGGCCTAAAGTGTACAAAATAGTTTCCATCACGATGTCCTGAGGGATGATGCAACCATGTTTTTATTGCTGGTTGTAGGCCTAGGCCTTTTTAGATTCTTGCACACTATTATACAAATTTTATACTTTGCAGCGAAACTGTGAAATTTCAAGCTCCATTGGAATTGTCCAGTGCCTCCAACATGTTGACTACAAGGTCAAGGGAAAGGTGGTGGTAAAATGACAAATGGGTGAAATGTTGCATTTATTACCGGTTATATCGTAACAGATACAAACAAAGTACACATGCTTAAAAAACTATTCATTCTTTTCATTTGGGATATTAATTCATCTTGTTTTGGATATTAATTTAATTATGATTTACATCTACTTTTAAAAAGTAACTATGGGACGAACCATTAGAAGCTTGGGGGGGGGGGGTTGCATTTAAGTAAAACATACATTTTTTTCAGTTGTCCGCAACACCACATTCTTTTTTCTACTGACCTCACAGTACTTTTTGTAAATACTGAAACCCAAGGATGCATATATTTTAGCTACCACTGTGTAAAAATCACAAAGTCGAGAGAAGCATTTTAGAAGCCTTATATATGTGTGGTCCGTTTGAAAGTTATGTGAGCACAGAGGTTCAAAAAAATCATTTGAGGGTCCAGGGGACAAAGCCCCCAGAAACCCACAGGTTATGACAAAGTAAGGCTCCATTTGGAGGTTCTACCTATTTTTTCACTAAAAATCTAATGTTCCTATCCTAGAAACCCTGCCAAAAAGACCCAAGTTTATGACACAAAATATACCGAGTTGTAGCTAATTTATACGGAATATTAAAAGGGTAGTATTAGCTGCCAAGAGTTTTCAACATTGCTAATCAAATATTATTTTTTTACTATAAACAGTACAAAATTTTAACTTTTGCAAGCAAGGGCGGATCCAGGATCTTTTGCAATTGGGGGTCAGGGTGTCGGCGAAAAAAAGATTGTCTCAGATGCGTTTTTCTGGCACTTGCGACTGCACTTTCATGAGGACCATTTAGAATTTTGTCCTTTGAGTAATTATACATATATATATATATATATATATATATATATATATATATATATATATATATATATATATATATATATATATATATATATATATATCATGGAAATTAAGAAACTATTTCGGAGTGAATTCTCAGGCAATATCATGATATTGCCTGTGGATTTACAAGGTCTTCAATACAAGGATAAACTAACTACACAAAGAGACATCCTTCGGATTTTTAAAAAGGTTTAAGTGATTTTTTCTCATAACATCTTACATTTGTGACAAAGTCGGGAATTTTAACGTAAAACAGACTATCGCGGCCTCAGAAGGCTTAGCTATAGGCTTCAGTTAGATTAAGATTAGTAATAGATGAATACAAAAGTTGATAATTTTACTATGGCCTACTTCCTGTATTTGTATGGCTTCAGTCACTGATTCAGTGCTTCATGAAAGTAAACCATATCGGCATGTACTCTGTGCACCTTGAATGTAGATGATATCTACGGTAACACAAAGGGTCACTTACATTTGGTGTAGGCCTATCATTATGATGATTATTTAGGGTTAATAAGTACATCTAATAACTTACCTTTCAAATGATATATTTATTCGACGTCAGTTGCGCTTGCCAGGCTTCCACGGTTACACCCCGCCGAGCGCTGGTCGTCTCTAACTGCATGATACGCTTCAATGCAGTAGAGCGTGCTAATAGTGGGAGGCACCAAATTTAGAAGTTGCTAATTGATTACTTTTTTTTAAATCTTATGTAAAAGCACTCTCAGAGAGCATTCCAACGATACCTAAATTATTAAAATAGATGAAGTCTTTCTTGACATATAGAAATTTATGTGATTCCAAGAGATTGGGCCTGCATTGCGACTCAAAAATAGCCTTTTTCCATTAAAATGGAAATGGATGTTAAATGTTCACAAAATTTCATATATTTCTTGCATCATGTCATCTTTTCATGCATTTTAAGCATAAAGCTGTACATTTAATGAGAATATCATTGATAATGAAGATATTTGAACATATTTTAAAATTTCAAGGGTGCTTCCAGACACTGGAATTTTTCTAGCGGCACACTCGAAAATGCCAATTTTCTTCCACTTTGACAGACCCAGATTTTGAAAAGTTTGAGATCTTCAACCTTGAAATCTCAGATATCTTTAAAAGTGTAAAAGTTACGGACAAATTCAAAATTATGCACTTTTAGAGTTAATTTTAAGCAAAATTGCACACTATGAAATCCAGACAGGTGTTGGTTGCCATGAGAGTGGTCAAAATAGGGCAAATTGACTACTTTAGCCATATGTTTTTCAAAACAATGCACAGGGACAGAAATCATCATTATACAAGACCCAATGCAGGAAGATAAATCTAATAATCATCAATCAGTGTAAAAAAACTATAAAATACATCAAATACTATAATTTACCAAAATGTGTGACTATAACTCTCGACCCGGGATGCGACCCACGCCCCGACCCGAAAAGGGGCTTTTGCGATTAAAATGGCAAAATTATCTTTAATGTCCATAATCATAAGATATACATTGCATCATGCCACCTGTTATTAATTTTTAAACATAAAGGAGTGCACCTCATGAGAATACCATGGATAATTAAGATATTTGATCATTATTTTGAAATTTCAAGGGTCTAAAATTCTGTTTGCAGACACTGGACCATTTTTTTTGCCGACATCACCGAAAATGCCCATTTTTGTTCCAATCTAAAGAATCTGTATCTTCAAAAGTTTTCAAAGTTGAACCCTGAAATTTCAAATATGTTTAAATCTCTGACATTTAACAGTAAATTCATATTTATACATTTGTTAAGTTTATTGCAACCAAAATTACAGACTTTGAAAATGGATACAGGACTGGGTTAACATTGCCTTCATAGCAAGTGTCATGGGCTTTTTTCACCTGACCATCTGTTGTGAATTTTTGGAGATCCAAGCCGATTTCCTAATTTTTTTCTAATGACTGATGTACCAAACCTCTTGCAACGCTGCTGCTTCTATATGTATCTTTGGTAATATTAATCAGGATCCAAAAGGGACAATGGAATCCAGTGGCAGTCCTTGAATACATTTCCTCCATGATTCCACAGACACTCCAGCTTCTTCACAAACTGGATCCAACGGTGGTACATCTCGTTCGCTGTCTGGTCTGTGGCTTGCGAACTGCAACATACAGTGATGAAACATTTTATACTAAGACCCTCCTGATCAGCTTAAATAGTGGGCCATTTGAAAGTAAGCTATTCATCCCTAGGATTGTGATCAGTACCTTTTCTTACATCATAGATGCAATGTTTTCTTCACAATAATATGTATCTCTTAGCACCACAAAGATTTGTTTCATATAATATCTAAAAAGCTGTGTGGTAACAAGCAATTACATGGATGGTTCCCCCCTGCCCACACAACCCACCATATACAACAAATTCACCTTTGCTGCAAAATTACTAATGGATATATGACACTGAAGTGAAATTCTAATATATTATCTTTTTTCTGATAATATTGATGCATCAGATATAATTAAAATCCATCAAGGCAATTTGAAAATACTGTATTTGGGCAGGAAAACCTAAATGCACTATACCATGATTCACAACAAAATATAAAGACACATTACATTCCTTTAATACAAAGTGTTATCATCATGTGTAATGTACATGACAATTGCTGGTTGTATGTCATATAGTGAGCCCATCTTTGTTTAATAATGCACCACTGTATCTAATTTTGAGAAAAATCCATCTGAATTGTGGCAGCAAAGTGAACCTTTCCCTGTATGGTGAAGATATCTGATTACCAATATACTAATATGTAAATAAACTGATTTGTCTTCTTCTAATATTGAACATGAAAGCAGAAGTATGAAATATTAAATCAGAGAGAAAGATAAAGAAAACATTTAAAGAAAAGTCAAATGTTCACATTTACTGTGACTGTCATTTAAGTTCCAAGAATTTACATCACCATCAGCTCCCCTCCCCCCACATCATTAAGAATTCATGAGACCCCCCCCCCCCAAAAAAAAAAAAAACAAAAAAACAAAAAAAAGCAAAAAACAAAAAAAAAACAAAAAACAAAAAAACAAGAGTCCCCAGGCTCTATGAATTTTCAACTTTGGATACACACAATATTCAAAGACATGAATTGTTTTGTTTTCTACAGGCCTACACATAGGCCTATTCATAAGAATGACACAAGCTTATGTTTGAAATATTTTTTTCATAGCTTATCCTATGAAATTTTTAAATAAGGGAAAATGTATCTTTAGCAATAAACCTTTCAACATTGTTAATTTACCCAAAAATACCAATACTTTTATTTGCATGTTACATGTTCAACTATTTAACTTTCCTGAAAACAAGTTTGTCTATGCCGTGAAAATTTCTTGAATAATGCAACTTGTTTAAATGTGTATGGAGGAGAGTGGGCATATGTCAAGTCTATGGACAAGACACAGCACACCAGAAAGGTGAAAATATGCAAAATGTGTCCCTAATCTGCAAAAGAATCTGGAGACTGTCTGTTGACGAACATCATTATGCTAACATGAGACCATGTTTATGTTTTGAAAATAATTGCCTTTTGATGTGTTTTGGAAAAAATAGATGTGTCAGCTTTCACCCCATGCATGATAACAATTGCATATTTTACAGTGTACAGTGTTCCACAAAAATATAACACATCCATATAAACAACTTCACATCTTACAGTGCACAGTATATTACAAACACCCACTCACACATACACACACACCAGCCATGTTGTATGTGATTTTCTAATTGGTTTACAATGAAATGTATAAAGGTCAAGTCGATGCCACGTTGCACACTCAGATACCCGAAGTGCAATGGGTGATTTCTTAGCGAATAATGGTCATACTTCTGGAGCCATCAGACACAGGTGAACCAGAGTAAATGACAATTATGCTTTACAACTTCCCATAGACAAGCAAGTAAAACCAAACACAACACGGGCATGAGTTCTCAACAATGAGAATCAACATGTATGCAGTTTGTTAGTAATTACAGTGGGCATAATTGTGTCTAAAGGTTCTACCAGATACCCATTTAGCTCAATTATTCTGACAAACACTATTTATAACTATTCATAATCAAAACTGTTTACCTAGGGTTCAAGGGGCGGTTCCTCTTTAGTAATATAATTCAGCTGAAAATAAGATTTAAATACTTGAAATTCAGGGGTATTGTTTTAACTTCATAATGTACGCCTACTTCTTACTGATTTATCCTGCTACTTTCTCTGTTTTTGTGCATGACAGATGAATGGAGTGTGATAAAAAAATACAAAACTAATGATGCAAATTTTGATCTATGTAGGCCTACTTTCAATTGATTTTTGTTGCTTCATTCAATATTCTGTTTTGACAATTGGAATGAAGCAGGATGAAAATCTATTTTATTCAATTTAATGTAAGCCTTCCTGACATTGTTCAGTTCTGCTAATTTCAATGTATGTTTCTGGACAGGAAATAGATTGTGATGAAAAAAATAACAAAATTTATTTAATGATACATATAGGCCTACTTGTCAATGTAACTGCTTCTTTGAATGTGTTTGTGAATGAAATGAAAAAACAAATACAGTATGACAAAAACCAAAACTAATTCAATTCTTTATGTAGGCCTATCTGCAACTGACTATGCCTGCCATTATGTTTCTTTGAATGAATGTGGAGAGGAGTTTGATTAAATAAATAAAGACCAACTCAACTGTTTTAGTTTCAAATTAAAACATTTCTTAAGAAGGTTTATATGTCAAACAAATTACATGAACCACAGGCATACAAGAAATCGAAATATATGTTGATAACAGAATTCTGATTGAGAGTTTTTGAAAAGATCTAAATTTTTACATACAGTTACATTAAGATTTCTTCAATGCACAAAAAAAAAGTAAATCATTTTTTTCTTTGGGGCAGGGGTGAGGGAGTTAACTATTGTGGAGACCAGGGGTCCACCCTGCTACCATTTGTATAGATATTGTACATTGTACTCCTCTCTCTCTCTCTCTCTCTCTCTCTCTCTCTCTCTCTCTCTCTCTCTCTCTCTCTCTCTCTCTCTCTCTCTCTCTCTCTCTCTCTCTCTCTCTCTCTCTCTCTCTCTCTCTCTCTCTCTCTCTCTCTCTCTCTCTCTCTCTCTCTCTCTCTCTCTCTCTCTCTCTCTCTCTCTCTCTCTCTCTGTCTGTGGTAGCCCTGTTCAAATACCAGTCATAAAATTACTGGTCTTACCTGTACATGTATATTCAAAGTAACCCCCAAGTTGTGTGATAACACTGTGATTAACCTACCTGCATTAACTGTAGTATAAGTACCAGTAATTATATTTTAGAGTGGCTTCCCACTAAGGAAACAAGATATTGTCAACACCTTACCTGGATGTGAATATTGTGTAAATATCTGGATTGCTCGCAGTAACAACTTTCATTTCTTACCTGTAATTGATTTATCTGGGGAGCACATGCGTTTATTATTATTTTATCTGTGAACAGCAACTTACCTGAAATAATCTTTACTTATTTAGACTACAAATTTATCATTTAGATTGTCCATGGTACTGTAAAACCTCTCGCTGTATGACTAACAGCTTCATTGTAATTTGTATTATGGCTGGAGAAGCCATTATAGTTGTGTAATGGCTGGAGAAGCCATTTCTTATCACTTGAGTACTTGTTTCTCATTGGTTAGGATACAAAGAGAAAAGAGGCTACTATATACTGGAGTTATGGTATTTTGACTTGGCTATGTATTATTTATTGTGTATGTGAACGTTCAACTTACTTTCACAGTAGACTAGCTCAGGGAAGCTAATTACAAGTTGAGGGAAGCACCTCATATATTTGCCATTTGGAAAGCAGTCACTTCTATTGTCAAATGCCATTGGAATATTGTTTAGCATTGTAGTGGAAAAGAAACCTGATTTTAGATTATTGTAAACTCATTAGGTAAACATCATGTGTTGCTCATGTGCTTGGTCAAGCTATCATTGCATGCATTTAATCTATTTAGCTGGGAAGCTAAATTATCTACGTTGAAAGCCTGCGCTTCCCTGGGGAAGCCCGTGTTTATTTCACCAGGATTGACACAGGTCAGCGAGTACATTGTAATATTTACATTCAGAGTTTTTGTTAGCATTGAAAGAATAGGGACACATGTTGTTTTCATCAGTCGATGGTAACATCATGTACAGCACGGCACGTGCCAATGCCTGCTTTGCTACGTAACAAGCGGCTGGCCACACCCATAGCTCCTCCCACTGATAAACATTTTTAAGGTCCTTCGCAGTGGCTATCAAAACTTTTACGCACAAATAGTTATGCAAATTTAACTCTAGTCTAGTATTAATGTTAATATGAATATAAATATAAAAAATGAAGTCTGTCTCTGTTGTTGTCATTGGCATGTAACAGCGCGGTTGTGGGTAGGCATTTTCTTCATGACGTCGCTATCGCGACGTCATGAAAAATGCCTACCCACAAGCGCGCTGTTACATGCCAATGACAACAACAGAGACAGACTTCATTTTTATAGTAACCTCAGTTGTACTGGGCATGTGCGGTTGTAAAATGTTAGCACGTGCAGTCATGAAATCGACAAACTCTGAGTTGGAGCGCTGCCAAGTTTTGCTTCCCCCAATCAAATTGCGGGAAGCATAGACTTTACTTCCCAACCAATCAAAAGGCTGGGAAGCGGGGAAGCCTTTCCCCCAGAAGGTATAAATACTTCAAGCAAACCAAAAAGGGGCTCCACACATTTCACTGTCTTTCGAATCGGACAGCAAAATCCAGAATTTGCATAATGGCCAGTGGGCAGATTCTTGCCACTGGAGCATGCAGTACCACAGGCACATGTAGTTTTACTGGGTAAGCTCCAACAAAAGAAAAACGCTTGTGGAGAAGTTGAGCAACTCAGGGAGGGTCCCGAATATGGATTATGGTACAGCAGGGCTGGGGATAATGTAAAATAGTGTGGGGTACTGTTGTAAATAGCCAGTGTTTTGTGATGTGATATTGTGATCGTACTGCTGCAGTATTTTATATAGAAAGTGTTTTGCCATGGCATCCGATTATTGTAAATATGCATTAATTTCAGTGTGTGTGGTGTTATTAAATTGTTAAACTTGACGCAACTCTTACTGGTCTTGGTGTGTATGAAAGTGAATAATTGACGCGTGGGGTTTCTGAAAGTCTTGCGTGAAACTGCAGAACTTAACAGAATGAATGTCTCCAAACGGGAGAATGGTGAATGTGAAAAATGCCCAGAAATTGAACTTGCAACATTGACGTTGCCTAGATTTGAAGTCCCAAATAAGAAATTTAGATATCCATTATTGTGAGCGTGTCCGGGGAACCTGCCTGAAGCTGAAAACCTGAGCGGTAAAATCCATCGGTAAAAACACGCTACCAAAACTAAAGCTGATCATTTTGCCGACTTAGCGGAGACGCAAGGAGGCAAACCCCTGGCACGTCACACTATGTTTGTGATATCAACTTCAGGGTTTTCCCGAGTTTTGGAGAGCAGAAATGTGGTGAACATGATGGCAACCTAGAATTTCTTGTTCTGGAACAGATATTGACCAAATGTTGCATAAATATTACCAAAATAACTTACTTTTTAATGAAAAACGAGAAAGGTGGTAAAAAGGTGAAAGGTGGCGAACAAAAGATGAAAAGTGGGCCACCTTTGAGCTTATAAAGTGGGAAAAACACTGAACTTGAAATTTTGTTATTGGCAATCAATGCATAATTTTGCATTAGAAATATTGTTTCAGATCTCAGGCTTTTCAATTTCATGTTACATGATTATATTTGGATCATTTGTTTCTATTGCCACAGTGTTGATTGAAATTTTCTAAATTGATTATCATTATTATTCATTTGAATACCAATCAACTCGAGCTGAAGAGTTAACAAACAAGCTGATTTTTGTCTGAAAACAAGGTAAAAAAAGCTTCAGTATAAGAACCAAACAGAAGCCTAAGAAGAAAGCACTGTTAACACCCCTTAGCCTTGCCTATCCATAATCACATTAACTATGGAAATAAAATTTTTGAAGTTTTTACAGCAGAAGAGGTGCATTTTACTTTATACAAACTCAAAATACTAAATAGGCCTACAATGTAACATTAGGCCTATATATACACTAAATTTAGTGATAGTAAACAAGTTGAAAATGTTAATGCTTGAACAGCATTCATGGACGTGTTACTCTTACTTTAGCCTCAAACATACTTTATTTGGTCTGAATATCACTGCATATGACAAGCAGAACATCACCTGCTGCCTCACTTCCAGTGCTATGCTGCTTGATTAACGGTGTCATGAGTGCTTAATTATCGCTCACCTTCTACAGCCGGCATGTAGGCCTACAGCGAAGCGAGTTGGGATTATAATCCGTCATCATCTTAGTTAACTTGAAGCCATCGGTGATCAAACATCATACTTAACTAATCTAAATAAATGCTAAAAACATTCTGGGATAGTAGTTTTCTGCTTCAAACAGAATAAATTGTTTCACAGCTCCTTGAAAATATGGCTTGGCTTTTTTCCGTTAGGCTGGTAGCAGACGTCTTTTCCCGTCAACATCAACTTAATTTGCAGCCTGTATTTTACACTTACCTGACGCTAAACTACTCTAAAACAATTCTATGGACCTTCATTTTCAAGTTTTTATTGAACAAATGGGTTGTTTGTGATCGTGTACGATGCAAAAAAATCGATAGCAAATCTGAGTGACGAAGAGCGCACTCACCTCTCCAACGGGCGCCATGATGGGCAGCCACATTGAGGCGTCACTGCTATTTATACGGACATGGTCTCTTCAGAGCTTCTTCGCATCGGCGTTTTTTGTTTTCGTTAAAAGCGGTTTTTACTACTAGAAAGATTAGATTCTGAGCTTTAAAATCCGTTTGATCCTAAATTTGTTGACAAAATTAACAACTTTTGCGAAAAGTTTGAAGTTTTAATTAAAATGTATTTAAGATTCGAAATTACTGGGGAAAAAAAGGATCAAACGGATTAAGAATCTTCACGTTGCTAGCTTTGTAATGACATGTCAATGATGACAAATGATCCAGTCTGTGCGATGCAAAATTCCGTGGAAAATGGCATGTTTTTGTGTGCCGCGCTCGAAAAAGTTGTTCCGCGGCCGCGGCAAGGCGTATTTTACCCTTTTTTTAGAGGGTGGGGTAGGTTGAGAACGGAAACCTTAATATTTAAATGAGTTATGTGATTTGAAAGCAGATGTTATGCTCTTTCTTACAAGTGTAAACACGAGAAGTTTTATTTGTTTATTGCCAAGAAAGTAGGCTACTCCTCATCTGCACATGCATCAGGAAATGTTGTGTTGCAATCGTTTTAATTCAACATGGTGCGATATGCAGACACCATCAGCGTGCCGCGCCCTAGTTTTTGACTGAGGCCACGTATACGCAAGCTAAGGTCAGGGCAATGTCCGCTGATTTGAGCCAGACGGCATTTTCGGCATCTATAGTATAGGCATAAAAAAGGGGTAAGAGCAGGGAGGGGTTTGCCTCCCCCTCTTCCATGTGCGCCTGGCAAGCAGTACTTAATTTTTTAAACGATAAAGGTGGCAGCTAGCACCTTATTTTTTTTTCACTGATTTTGAGACGTAGGCCTACACCATTTATTAAAAAAAAAAAAAAAAAAAAAATGCATCCCCCCCCCCCGATTCTAATGATTGGTCCCTGAACTTTTCATGAAAGGGAGATCATTTCCCAAGCTTGTGTCTTGGCTTGGTTGGAGACTCTCTCCTCCCCCCCCCCCCCCCCCCCCCCGGTGCTCGGCATTCGCCCTCGATAATGTCCAGGCACTGAATGACCTCCTACGCCAGCAATTCGGTTTCCGTTTGTTGGAACGCAGGGCTCCTTTCTGCTCTTTTTGCCGCTGCAAGATCCATTTATTTTATTTGCTTGTGACACTGTGGGGGTTTTTTTTTTTTTTTTTTACAACTCTAAACACTTTGAGGACGATACTTTGTCATAGGCCTATTTCAAACTCCATCTTGACACAGTTTGACTGATGACTAATGTTCTTGAGTTAGTGTTGTATGTATTAGGCATTTGGTCATATCTCTGGAAACATTTCAACAGAGTTTTGTGTAGTTGTTGTTTTTTATAACATTTGTGTTGTAGTTTATGCAACAAAGTTCTAACCCTATTGACAAAATCGCGAAAAAGTGTGGTGTTTCTAATTCTAGCAATGCGTATGACTTGTCCGATATAGGCCTAAACTCCATATGCTTGTTTCTCTGGAATGTTTCCTGTCAGATCAGGGTAGGAGATATCAAATTTGAACTGGTCTCTCTTGTCAAATATTTTTGTTACATTCTGGTTGTTCTTTATTTAACATGAATTCCAGCGTGACGGAATCACCCAAATCATTCAAGATTTTTTGTTTGGGGCATTGTGTTTTAAATTTTCTCAGGTAAAAGTCCAGCAATTGATATACCAAACTGAAGCTTAAACGTTGCTCTATGCTCTCATATTAATTTGTTCAAGATTCATTTCAATTAATATGAGAACCATGCAAATGAAACTGTTGTGACGGAATCACTTAAAATGGACATGCACTTTTGACCACATGAAGGAAAAGCACAATCTCTGCTCTTCCTTCATGCGATAGCATCCAAAGTAATATTTTTTGAAAAACACAGACGGTTTACTACCAATTTAAACCATTGAGATTGAACCATATATTAGTATTGTTTGTTTATAAAAAAGAATGCTGAACCAAAGTCCTGTGACAGAATCACTTACGGCCGTGACGGAATCACCAGATGTATCTCTGAACTAAGAACAACAACACACAGGCATGTTCAAGTGTTCTCCATATTTTTGAATTTACAGAAAACAACAAGGCAGTTGCATGAAACGTCAACTATAACTGTTTAAGCTCGATCGCAAATTAGAACACCCCTAAATTACTGCTTGTATTAACATGTAAAATGTAACACCGGTCATGCAATCTTATATGCTAATTGATGTAATGTGATGGATTCTGTATTCTTCGAAGTACCGCAGAAATTCTGAGTTTTCTTTGCACAAATGTTTTCCCAAGATTTTCAATAAAAGTGCAGGTCCTTTACTGTTATTTCACTACGTTCATGTAAAATATATTTCAGCTGATTTTTGTTAATGGAACAAAACTATCTCAAAGTCCTGTGACGGAATCACTCGAAGTCCGTGATGGAATCACCACATGCATAACCAACACAGAGCACAGGTCGGTGCAAATATTTTGACAGAAAAAATATTATGTCAGAATTGTCTTCATCCTCACAGATATCATACTTAAAGTATGTAATAGTTGGACAAATATTTTCAACACACAATAAAATTTTGTGCCACACAGACGTAAGTCTTGTTCAAGGATCTGGAGGGCATCCAGAAACTAATGGAATGCACCAACGAACAGCCATACGCCAGTATTATACGTTTGGTACACTGTTGTCTGAATGGTAGTCGATGTGAATATTAAACATTTATTCTATCTGACTGTGAACAATAATTTTTACAATCCTTACTCTTTTTTAAAAAGTATATGTATCATTTCGGTTTGATTATCTCTTTAACTATTTTCAACAATGGTAATCTGAATTATGACTTACTTGGACACTATATTTTGAATAATCAAGCTATTTGTGTTAAACACACCACAACTTTAACTTTTTAAACTTTAATATATGAAGCTGCAAAAACACAGTTGAAAGACATAGTATTGTCAGATCTGTATGATTTAGCCTTTGCATGTATCTAGCCTATATCATTTCGGTTTGATGAACTCTTTAACTATTTTTAACAATAACAATCAGAGTTATGACTTACTTGGACACTAAATTTTGAATAATCAAATTATATGTGTTAAACACACCATAACGTTAATTTTTTACACTTTAATATATGATAACTGCAGAAACACAGGTGAAAGGCATCGTATTGTCAGGTCTGTTTAATTTAGCCTTTGCATATATCACAAATGCCAGTTGGGGATTCTGGGTCCCCACATGCTTCATGATACCACTCTTTACATGACGGGCATTCTAACCAGTCCTCGCTCGGAGGATGTACGTATTTCTCGTCGCAATACACACAGAAATATTCATCATCACTGTGTGTTGATGCTTGTGATTTAGCAACCTCATTATTTTGTGACTCATTGGTATTAGATCTGTTGATTGTTGCAACATTTGTTTCAGGAGGGTCATTCTTTTGTGACTCGCTGGTGCTATTTTCTGTTTTCTCTATTTCCATATAATATTCAGGGGATGGAGGTGGTGGACTGTGATTTACATGCTCCTCATCTGTCACACCCAATGCATCAGTGGGGGTTTCACGACCCATTAGTGAGTTTTCGCTATCTCTGCCTGGCACTGCTGTCATTTCCTCCGATTCTGGTTGTTCTACGTGAGCCTCTTCTGTATTTGTTGTTTCTACTTGCTGTGCCTCTGAGGTTAACATGGTTAACAATTCTTGAATGTTAGATCTTCGTGGCCATGGTATAGAATGGTCTCAGCTGATGAGTAGAACTTGCGAACAATTGTGCCATCTGCAAATGCCACAAAATGAGTGTTCCTAGTTCCGCTGACTGATGCAGGCAAGGATTACCACAGCTGATCCAAGTTTAAGGCACGGCAGTGGTCATCAATGTCAATGGCAGACATGACAACTGTAGCAATGTTAGTTGCAGCTTCATTCAGTGCCTTGGCAAAAGTCTTGGCATCCTGAACAAGGACGCGTCTGGCCATCACCAACCTATGCACAATAGCTTTAGCTCGCCCACCGAGAGCATCATTTGGGCCCTTGCCATGGCTTGTGGAAAAATAGTTCCACTCAAGCTTTATTTTGTGTTCTAACTGAAGCTTGGCAAGCAGGGCAAAAACATATTTGTTTTTATACTGGCTACTAGGGCCATCTGTCCAAATTTTGAAGGTCTTAATGGTAGGAAGCAAGCCCAATGCAAGGGTTATGATCTTTTGTGTGAATGCAGCAACGCTTCTTTTTTCATGGTCTCTAACATCAGATAAGATGATGTAGGACTTTGTGGTCTGTCTGTGATACACCATCACAGTATATACAGAAATCTGCTTCTGATGCCAATGGGCCGTTTGTATCTCATCTTGATAGGTGGCCGTGTAGTTTTCGGCAAAATCCATTTGGAGGAGTGCCATGGTACTTGCTTCATCTTGTGCTGCTCTCTTGTCTTCATCATATGAAGCTGCTTGTTGCGATTTGATAAAGACATGCCATAGAAAGAATGACAATTGTCTCTCAAGCTCTTGAACAGCTGTTTGCACCATTCCTTCATACACGAACTTGGTGGTATGTCCGTTCTCGTCCACGGTCCATTGTTGCCAGGTGATTGTTTCATCCTTGGAGATACCCACCAACTCATTAAGATTTCTCTTAAACAGTCTGCCATCACGACACGTTGGGTAGTCGTCTGACATGCATGTCTCATTTGTGTAACTGCAGACACACAGAGGAAGGAATGCCTGCTGGGAGTAAAGTGGCACCATAGGGCACTTGCGATGGATACTTTCTACAATCATAATGAAATTACTATGGTATTTACAACCACAGACATTATGTGGTGTTTGGGAAAGCAATAGTACATGCTTCGGAGGCAGCTCGGCGAACTTTGATTTGCCAATTTTGATGTAAGGGTTTTCTTCCACAAATGTGTGGAATGCCTCAGCGAGAGTCATAACCATGTGTCTCTTCTGCATTTGAACCCTTCGTCCATCTGTTTGTTTCACTGATATTGTGTCAGCTTTTCCAGGCATTACACGGCTGATGTGGTCTGATTCGTAGAACTCCGTTACTTTGGACACAGGAACTCCAGAAGCACTTTCCCTGCTCTTCCTTTTACTCGGCAGTTTTACTTTCAGGATATCTTGCATAAGTTTTTCGACCACTACTGCCTTTTTTCTCGGACTGTTTGGCAAAGCCTTCAAAGCTCTTCTCTTAGCTTTCCCAAAGGTACAAGGGGATTTATATACTGAATGCGCGGTCCTTTTCTTCTGTTCAGCTGCCCTCCATTTTGCTGTTGACTTCCTTGATTTTGCTTTGCACAAAGCTAGTTCACTATAACTCATTTGGATTCTCTTTTTCGCCTTCCTCAGCCTGTCAGCCTCTAAGTACTTGTACAGTGCATCTGGATTTTCTCTAATCCTGGCTCGCCTTTCTCTCTGTCGTTCACAAGCCGTCTTTGCCATTGTTACCTGAAAATGTGATGTAAATGGTTTCGGAAATTTAGGTCTGCCTTTAACAGCAACTTTTGGGTTGGTTATTACTAGCTCTGGTTGATTAAGATATATTGTATAAGGGCTCCACAAGGTTACTCCATTACCCTCATGATTTATTGTTGATGCTGGCTAGATCTACCTCAAATGGCTTCCCAACAAAAGGGTTGCGTGAACAGCCCGTGCTCAGCTGCTCTTAAGTCTTGCCTCTTCTATTCTGATCTGAAAGTAGTTTCAGCAGATTTTGAGTAATCCTAAACAATATACAAAAATCACTGGAAAGTGACCATTTGCACAAAATTTGTAAAAATTTAACACATCGATACCAGGTTGAAGTGAACCTGGATGACAGTTTTGCAGATGAAGTCAAAAAGCCAAAATTTCTATTACTGTCCCGATTGATTTTTATATAAATTAATAATGTACATATTTACTCCAAATGTTCAAACTGAAAAATTCCTAAGAAATTTGTAAATTTGGTAGAGATCTACTACAGGGAAACATTGGCGCCAATTTAGAAATAATTCTGATTGATGGTTCTGGTAAATAAGTTAAAAAAAATTGAAAAGACATCCAAAATATAAAAAACACCTCCTGATGAACAAATTCATAACTATGGTCCCTAGAAGTGTCCTTGTGTGATTTCGGAGCCATTGGCCGAGCAGTTCCAGAGATGAAGTTTTTTAAGACTTGGTAAAAATAATAGTAACTAGATATGTTGATGGCCTATATGCCCCTGCTGAAGTTGTTGCATTTGGAGAACCTTTTCCCCTTGAAAGCACTGAGCTTGAGTGAAGTCAATGTTAATGCACTCATATCCAAGGATAACATAAAAATGACCTTCTGACATTGATAATTAGGTCAAGGTCACCCAACTTCAATCCCAAACAGGTACTTACTAATATACATAATCTCGCTAGGTTTCACTAAGTTTCTTCAAATTGTTTGCAAGTTATCTCCCGGAAACCACTTGGTGGACGTACGGGCGGGTGTAACACTGTTATCCCCCCCCCCCCCAATTTTATGGCGGGCGCAAAAAAATATCCAACATCAACGAAAGATGACCATTTGAGCTATGGTAGAAATCTACTTCGGGGACATTAGCACCAAGTTTGAAGTGAATCTAGCTGTTGGTTTTAGAGAGGAAGTCAAAAATGTTATTGTGGACGGACGGACAACAGATGAGGAGCGATCGCATTAGCAGAGCTGATTGGAAGCCAGCTTTGCTAATAAGGGGCTGTTCATGAATTACATAGTGACATAGTGACCCTTTTTACCACATTTTTACATCCTATCCACTAGCAATGCTGTGTAACACCTTACTGTCATCCTTTAAAGTTACGCTACACCAAGGCAGATCCCCTCCATGATAATGAAATAGCCGCATGGATATATTTCAATTCTTTTAATTTACTATGATAAGGAACAACAATATTAATATTGGCAGTTATACCGTGTATCAAACATTTGGTCTCTTGAAATAAGATAAGACCTGTCCCCTTCAAATGCTACACAACGCCAGCTTAAAAACCCCTGTACCCCTACAAGCATTACATAATTTGAGAATGGCCCCTAATATGGCTTAGTATTGTGTATCTTCATGCGACGTCAGGAGGCTGTGCCCTGACCGTATGGCCAAAAAATATTTTCTAGAAAAACAAAACAACAAAAAGTACAAATTTTCCTGAGCATTTATTTTCCCGAATTTGTTTAAAATAAAAAATTTCCCAGCTTTTATTTTCCCGAATTGTTGATCTATTGCCAGTAAAGGCTCTATAGTTGCAAGTGGTTATCCTTTCTTTGAAAAAAAGAATCCCGGTTTTTATTTTTGCGAATGGCACTGCTCGGGAAAATTCGGGAAAATAAAAGCCTCGGAAAAATTTGTTTTTTAGCAGTACTTAATCCGTGACCAAAATAATATTATTAAACCAGAAGGACCCTCCACAATAACACCTTGGCAAGGTACTACACACATGCATAGGCATATTTTACCTATAATATCAAAGTTTGATGCAATCTGACAAGCCTTTGGAAAGCTATTCCCTGCAAAAGTTTCAGTAAAAATGGACAGAGGTATAGACAATGTGATTACTTTTAGACTGCTGCATCCTAGATACGGGGGGCTCCAGTGATGATGGTTGGAGCTTTGCATGAGATAAACAAGCACAGTTTACTTACAACGTGAATTTCATTTTTCATTTTTTGAAAAGAAAATTGTATGTAACAAAAGTAATACGGCTCTCTTCTCTGGAGTCACACAAGCAAAATGACTTTAAGTTCATTTTTTTGCTCGCATTGGTTTGGAAGAGCGTTTTTTCCGCTTGCGTTGCAGGTCCCAAGCGTGCACGAAATGTATCTATATAGAACTCTACCCTATTGATATAAAGTACATTTATCATGGATTTATAAATGTGTAAACTGAATGAATTAACTATTCCGAAAAGAAATGTATTCCGTGAACAAGAAACTGACCTAGGACTCTAGAACATACGATTTCTACCCTTAGGCTGCTTTTCATCCGATTTTCTTCTCCTTTGGTAATAAAAACATTAATTCTTTCAATGCCAGGTAAGACTGAGTTAACGGTTATATCCTGAGTACAGTTTGCACATATTAAGTGCGCCAAGGATAGCTGCTGTTGAGCTTGACCAAACTTTCACTGTGTGATGCATTGGCTTGATGGTACTTGAATGAAAGCTCTCTGCATGAGGAATTTGAATACAAATGATATCATTATAGTGGTTCAAATAAGCGTGACTGGAGTGCCTTCTGGCATTGAAAGAGTTAACTAAATTACGCAGCAAACGGCTCTTTAGACCTTATAATATGTGTGTGTGTGTGTGTGTGTGTGTGTGTGTGTGTGTGTGCGTGCGTGCATGTGTGGAATTGTGTATAAGTTAGAACCTTTAAAAGTAAAAGTGACACTTCACGTTTTACTTTTTTGGCCAAAAAGTTGATTCTTTTAACATTACTCATAAAGGGGGATGGAGTCTAAAAAAAATCTAAAGGGCCGTTTGCTGCATAATTCAGTTCAGGTCCCTCTTACCAAATAATGGCAAATAAGAAGAATATAAGCAGGAAATCGATGTTCAAAAGTACTACGGTCAGTTTCTTCTTCACACATGAGTCAGGTATATGCAAATCCAATACTTGAAATCTATACATATTTTATATCTCCAACTAATCTGCTTTATTATAAATTATAGGTTTACATGTATATATTTTGTCACTTTGTAAGTTTTCGAGTATTGTGATGCAAAGAAAAAAGTATTCCAAATCCCAGTGGAACACCCTAAATTATGATTCACATATTTGAAGATAAAACCATGCTGATTGTATGTTGGCATTTATTTTATAATTGGCATAAGTATTTTTGTGTAAAGAGTGGTATATTAGGTGAAAAAATAGACTTATCTATGCCTACTTAACCTGACTAAATCATTTTGTCAGAAAAGACAAAATCATAGCCAACGTTATGTGGGATGGGAGCCACGTAAGGTTGTTACGGGAAGCCATCAACAGTTCGATTTCCACAGATATCTAAAGTAGCTAGAACGTCTCTCGCCTCCTTTCCTCCTACCGCACATTGAACCCAAAGGGGCCTACATCAATTTTATAAAAGTGGTAATTATGTCAAGTTCGGTTTTATCCGTTTGGGAAGTTTTCAACTTGAAGTATACTCGTGTTTCTTTATGTGCATGCTTGAACACAGTGTAGAAAATAGACCCTATTTTAAGGAAAATTAGACATTCTGAGAAGGTGACGATGCTCTGTGTTAGAAAATCTCCATTTGCATATACAGGAAAACCTACCTATACCGAACACCCTTGGGACCGGAAAAAAGTGTTCGGTATGGGGAGGTGTTCAGTATAGGGAGGTTTGCTAACATTGGAAGTATATTTTCGGGACCGAGAAATGGTTTTCCGTGTAGAGAGGTGTTCGATATACGGAGGTGTTCGGTTAGATATGTTTTACTGTACATGTACATGTACATAGTTTAGGGCGAACTCTTGATGGCTTCCCTAATTTAGTATATGCATCTTTATGATGGAGTGGGTGTGGAAAGGTGGAATTTAAGAGAGGTTGAATATGTTGTCTTAATTCTTTCCACCTGTTTTATTGACAGGACATATCTACTTTACCAAAATAGGCATACTACTGAAATATTGTAGTTATAGTCATGGGTGAATTGATTTTATTCGTTTAGACACTAAACCTTCATTCATTTGCTCTTTTCTTTCAAAGTATAGGTCTTCAGAGGCAGTAAAATCTAGAAGGAACCAGATTTTTTTCCTCTTAAACAAAGAGTTCAGAACCACAGGTAGCCAATATCCAAATTTCACATGGCTACCAGGTTTGGGATCAACGATGCCCACTTTCTCAGATCTCTGCCTCAGCTTCCATATAATTGCAGAATAAAATCATTGAATGTACACTTGAATGGCAGCAAAGTTGTCAGTGTTATTGAAGTGATTCTGTCACGCCAAAAATAAGGATTGAAATTCACTTTTTCTCCTATTGACGAACAGAGTCTATACTTTTATGACAGTATTTTATTCTACTGTTATCCTAGAATAGTTAGATTTTTGTGGGCAGTGCAGATATATAAAATCCAGAACACTCTGTAGAGATTAATCATAGCATTAAGAGCAGCCATCGTGACGGAATCACAGTTTGTCCAGCTGACCAGAGTAGATTTTTGCATTCAATGTTGTCTGTATACTGTCCTTGTAAGTATTTGATTAATTCTTATGAAGGTACTTTCCTGTCCATCACTTTCAACCCTTTCCAAAATGTATAACTAGAGTGAAATTCTGCTTTTTTAGTGGATATGGAGGCAAATCTTCCAATGGTGAATTTTTCACTTTGCAAGAATAGGTCGTGATTCCGTCACGAAAAATTGTGTGATTCCGTCACATTTTTTTTCATCCTAGCTTACACTCAAACACTAAATAAGTTGCTTCGTTTGATTTGTACCCGTATTTCTGCATTGCATACCAAAAATTAGCATTTAAAAGCTAAAACTAAAATTCTAGGTCAAAAACGTATTGAAAATTGTGACGGAATCACATCATTGAAAACAGCACATGTTCAACTGAATGTACCTTGAATCACTCTCACTTAGCACTACATTTGTATTAGGAACTTGAAACGTGCACCATATGTTGCACAGCAATGTCTTCTTTCTATTGATGTATAACTTACCATATAAGTCAGTCTTGTAGCTTGGAATGAATCGAAAATTCGAGACCGCAAATTACCACCATTTTCGCGGGTGAGCAGAATTCTACTTCCGGTAATTCAGCACTAAATGCGACCGAGGAAAATAACAAAAACATACAGATACGTAATGTATATTATCAAAACTTCATATTTTGAGGCATGAATTTTTATCTAAAGTTTCATTTGAGAAAAAATAATAAACTTCAGTATTTTGACCCCATGTCCCCTTTTCCGTGGAAATAATGTTAAGAAATAGATACTTCCTCTCGCTATTTATCGATTTTGGCATGGCCCGAGTGCCATGTCTAAATCGATAAACAAACAGCGAGAGGAAGTAGCTATTCCTATTCTAATATGGGTATCCTCGCACTTCACCGAAATAATAAAACAATTTTCTCACTGCAAAGTAGGCCTGAAACCATTGGGCCCGATGGCCCATGCTCAGTAAGGGGCGGTTCAAAGTTTATGTGTTCGGTTGTCACTAAGCACCTTTAACCAATCAGACAGCGTCATTCTAAATATGGGAAGCTGAAATTGCTTTAGCCAAGGTGACCTGTTGCCAGCTGAAACTATGAGGTCCGTTAGGTAAATTCTCAAATCCCAACATTAGATTGTCTTCATAACTTTAAGTTTTTCTGAAAGAAATAACATGCAAACAAACGTACATTCTTGACAATGACATATTTTATTGTGTGCTTTTACAAGCTGTAAAACCGCATGTATATATAGTACATGTGTAATTTACATCAATGACCACTGTACAATGATACAAGTAGTACTGGAAATTTAGAATGGGTCTCAAATCAAACAATTTATTAGGCCTAGATATTTTGGCCATCAATAAAACATCTATAACATTATCAACAATGGGCCGAATAGACCCAATAACGATAATTGTGAATAAAGAGTTCAACAGGCCTAGAATAATATAGGGCTAATATCACAAAAAATTATAGGCCTACTGCAACTCTCTTCATTATTGTGGATGGTGACTTTAATAAGTATCAACCAGAAGCTGGCAATAGTATTTAGCAGTGCATATATAGTAATAATAGTATTACTCGATGGCAATAATGTTATTAATATTGAACTAAGATTATAAAATTACATGTATCAACAGCAGGTGATAGGCCTAAGCCTAAACCTATCACAGGGCTGCTAGCGATACGATCAGACACATGATTAGACCTATTGCCACTATTATTAGCAGGGACAAACGTACATGAAATTGAAGGCCTAGGCCTATCCGTTAGTGGTGAGCTTTGTTGGTTATAGTTGCCATTTGGTCAGATGTCGCAGTGGTGTCGGGCGGGCCTTGCCTCCAAAAAGTACAGTACCCCGACCGTCCAACCCAACCCCACCCGTAATGCAACTTAGACGATTCGAGACTGAGCGAGGGTTAACAGGCCTCATGACAGAAATTTCAGTTGAACTTGAAGGTTTCCCACCGATGACGCGTTTATTAAATCATTAGCTCTCATTGTGTCGCCCTTGCCACTTTTATCCTTTTTACACCACCACCAGACTTCACAAATTTCAGGTCACCCGCTTCATTTTCTCTTTGTCTTTCTCTACTGTCACTGGCTTCACCCATACAGTATACAAATGGTGCCCTTGGCCTTGGGGGACAGGAAGAATTGTGAACCTGAGGGATGGTCTGTCCACCCTCCGCTTCGCGTCGGGTGGACAGTCCATCCCGAAGGTTCACAATTCTTCCTGTCCCCCAAGGCCAAGGGCACCATTTGTTTTATTATACCGAAGAACAATAAAACATCAAACCTGTGTGGGGTCAAGGCTGCGGTCATGCGACATCAGAGGTGCAGCGCCATCTAGCGCTACAGTGAGCGGTGGACAGTACTTTCACAGAAGTGGACAGGCAAAACTGTCCCATGCCCAATTAACCAATCACATGTACGGATTTCCCTCTGAGGTATAATAATATACAAATGGTGCCCTTGGCTGAGGGGGACAGGAAGAATTGTGAACCTGAGGGATGGTCTGTCCACCCGACGCGAAGCGGAGGGTGGACAGTCCATCCCGAAGGTTCACAATTCTTCCTGTTCCCCAAGGCCAAGGGCACCATTTGTTTTATTATACCGAAGAACAATAAAACATCAAAGCTTCCATTTAATAGATTTTAATAACACACATTCTATACATTTGGCACACAAGGCAAGATTGACATCAGAGGTGCAGCGCCATCTAGCGCTACAGTGAGCGGTGGACAGTACTTTCACAGAAGTGGACAGGCAAAACTGTCCCATGCCCAATTAACCAATCACATGTACGGATTTCCCTCTCAGGTATAATAATCTTACATGTACCTATCCCCCTGGTCGCAAAACAAACATTGGTTGGTATCTATTCTATAGTTGCTCCAGTTTTCAGGTGTGACGCAAGTAGTAACGTGACTCTTTTACGTCACATCCTTACATTTGCGTTTCACTCCGTCACGTAGGCCTAGTCGGGTATGTTGTAAGACCAAGCGCTGTAGGTAGGCCTAAGTATGGGGTTTACGAAAACATGGGTGAAGGGAAATACGGAATGTTCCAACATGGGAGAAGGAAAAGATGATGGAAAAGGGAATGTAGATGTTGTAGTGAACTAATATTAGAAAAGTATCAATTTGGGGGATTTGATACTTCTAGCTAGGGAGGGGGTGACTTGGTTCCTAAATAGTGACTTAAATGGTTTTCCTTGCCGTCGTCACCAAAGAACCCGGATGACGGAATTTTCCCAAAGGGATCGCTCATTGTCGTGAGTCTTCGGAGAGCCGCGATTTCCATTTTTTGACGTCATTGTATCGTGCCCCTCAGGGGAGCCCACCAAGGCTCGGGAGCGATCTGTGCAGTTTGCAGTTGTCAATTTTGCAAACAAGGTCTTCAGAAAACGTTCCTGGGAACAAAACCAGTTCAGTCGAGTTCGTTATTTCATCTTCAATATCAAAATGGATAAAGAAACCATCGTTGGCAATGTTTACAATTTTTGTAAGCAGGAGGCCAGCCGTTCCAAACTCAAGATCAGGCTGGCAAGGGTAATGGACTGGGTGCAAGTAATGTTGAAAATGAACAGGGCAACTGTCTATAGGTAGGCAGAGAGAGAGAGAGAGAGAGAGAGAGAGAGAGAGAGAGAGAGAGAGAGAGAGAGAGAGAGAGAGAGAGAGAGAGAGAGAGAGAGAGAGAGAGAGAGAGAGAGAGAGAGAGAGAGAGAGAGAGAGAGAGAGAGAGAGAGAGAGAGAGAGAGAGAGAGAGAGAGAGAGAGAGAGAGAGGAGAGAGAGAGAGAGAGAGAGTAAAGACACAGGGATGAGTGAAAATGTTAATTTTTGTGACATATTCCATTACATATAAAATGCAATCGCATCAGGTTAAACAGTAGAAGGTTGTTATTTAATTGAAGTCCAAATGTATGTTCTTGAATAAGACAAAACAAAGAGTGGAATTCTTTAACATGTTGTGGAACACTTTTTATTGCAATAATTGAAATGACATTTAGGCATTTACTTTATTCAGATTTGATAGTGTTACACAGGGATTCAAAGTTGGATTAACCCATGCACAAGTCTTGCGCTGGTTCCCCGCTGATGACGGGATTTTATAAAGGCATATAATGCTTAAAACTTTCTTCTAAATTTCCAATTTTATGAATATGATTGGACTTTAATGAATTAATTTGCTATTATGATTTAGAACAATGCAGTTTTTCAGCGAATGGTATGGAATAGGACTTTGCTCTTAGAATATTGGACTTGATAGTGTTCAAACGGTACATGAGCTTACAGAATTAGGTTTGTTAAGTTTCTCTTTGTATTAAATATGCATGAAGTGCAGAAGAAAGACTCTTCTGTTTGGCAAGGGGTGGGGCATCCAGGTATAAAGCCAACCTCGAGACATGTTTGTGGCCACTAACAGTTTGTGTATCCTTGGCTTCATACCCAGCTGCTGACAAAGCGCTGACACACGTTTTCCTCAAGCAATGGTTTGTGTAAATTTTTGACAGGGCACCATTCTCTGACATTGTTTTCATGAAAGTGTACAGTTTGTTAACTCCCACAGGGCAATTTCCATACCATGGACTGTTTTCATCAAGTGGTTTATTACAACGTGGCCTGTGATACAGTGCATCACATTTAGGATTTAGTTTGCTAATGCACTTTTTCAAGGCCTTCACTGGACAGTCACTGTCGTTTGGTTGTGCGTACATGACACATTGCTTCTCATTAAGTCATTTTCTTTAGCATTCATTCTGTGCGTTGTCCTTTCAATTTCATTGTACCTCATCTTGAAAAATTCTACACCCTCATCATCTTTACACGCTCTAAATGAGTCCTTATTTCAAGCTACGCAGGCCCTCCCGACCCCGCCTTAGAAAATGAATACCAAGAATGAAAAACACCCTACATTGTAACCCCTGAGGTGTGTCAAGAAATACATATTTGTACAGTCTCTGAATGTCACCCTCAAGAATTGTTTCTTTTCGACAAAATGTGTCTTCGCCGTCCTTCCTTAATTTTGCCAAGTAGCCACTGAAGACTTGCAGACTGAAACTCTCTATCCGCCATCAAGTTCCTTTGACGATCAAATAGAGGGGAGGTCAGGTACCGGTTTAAGCCAGATCTGACCGACACATATGAAGATTTTCCATATATTTCTTTCTTTTTGTTGCGGATCCCAAAGTAAAACCTTCTGGGGAGACCTGCTAGTTCATCAGCTGGAAGATGCTTGAATTCTCTTTTTTCATGGTTTTCAATCAACCAATCTGAAACAAAGCGATCGTTATATTTGAAAATTTCACTTCTTTGCCAAAAATAATGTTTTAGTAACAGTTGAAGTTCTCTAATAGGAAACCAATTCTCCAGATAAAAATTAAACAAAAAAGTTTTCCTTATTTTCCCAAATTAATGATAATTTAATTGTCTGTGGAGTACGACGATTAAAAATTTATTCTTATATTGCATGCCAAAATCATGTATGCCTGTACATGTGTGTAGGCCTACTTATAGAGAAAATTGAATGTTATTTTGTGGTTGGGCTATTTAAAACTCATAACAATAGGCCTAAATTAGCTAGGCTTTTATGTGAACGTTTGATCTTTTAAAATTTAGCCTTTGCAGTTTACATTACATAACATTTAATTAACGTTTGATCTTTTAAAATTTAGCCTTTGCAGTTTACATTACATAACATTTAATTAATGTCTTTATATTAAATGATGTTAACTGGCCGCAAAAGACTTGTTTAACTTGGCCACAGCCTGCAGCGCCATCTCTTAGCTGCAGCCATAGGTAAATGTGAGTCTACATGCAATACCCCTTACGGTTCTCTAAAGTAAGGCCAAAGCGCGAAGATGGCGTCAATATCAACTTTGAAAGAAGGATCGTTTACACACAATTCTACGGTAAGAAGTGTTATGGTGGACTCATATATCTTACTCAAAAGATAAGAAATGGATTAATGACTTATTAAGCGTAAGTACAGGGCTACTTATAGTCATCACATTGGAAAGAATTGAAAGTTTTAGCAGACGGAAGAGAACGTGGAAAGATGAGCGGACCAAGCTCTCAATGAACTTCAGCTTTATTTGTATCTGTGTTTTCAAACCTTGGAAAACACAAACAGCCCAATTTGTTTGTGATTTTGTTGAATCGGCAAGCCGCTCTTCGGCCAATTTCTGAATTTTTTCATTAGGTGCATCTACAAATCTTTGGGGAACACCAGCTTTTTCACAAAATTATTCTTGTATTGCCATTGGCACAGAAATCGAACTCGTAGCACCCTCTTCCTCGACATCGTCCTTATAAATAGCAACATTTTGCTCACAGAGCTTGGACATTTGCATGGTTGTGGTTTCGTTATACATGCAACCTTTGTCCAATTCGATCAAATTATAAGTCATGTAGTCCAGAGGGCTTTGACAGCTTAATATCACACAATGTGTGCCAATTCTGTTGTAATTGACTAGATCCCCTACATTCAAAGTCCATGGCGGTGTGTTGATCTATGTTGTTTGTTTCTTTGTTTAAATTTTGCAAATGCTGTGGCGGCGTCTGCCAAAGAATCCAGCGCGTGCACCTGATGTGCATGTGATAGGAGTTGTGCTGATTGGACAATCGTTTGATCTAGCCGTGCACTTTATCAGCGGATTTAGTATGGGCGGAGATTTAACAAATACATGATGGTTTTGTGCTTTTATTGGCTCCGCCCATATTAGAATTCTATATCCATATCAAGGAAAGTGGCTTTTGTATCACTTTCATTTTCCAGATTTAATATTAGTTCTTTGGGATATATCTTTTTCCAATTCCCTTTTATTTCATCTCCATTGTTTAAAGCACACAGGTCATCTATAAATCTTGCGAAGGACTGAGAATATGATTTTGCAGCTGTAAAGTTTCTTTTTGCCAATTCCTCCATCCATTTTGATTCATAACAATGTAAATAAAGGTTGGCAATACATGGGGCTGGATCTGTTCCCATCAGTATGCCTACTATTAGTTGATAGACTCTGGTTCCAAAGCAAAAGTATGCATTGTTGTCTGCTATTGTATGTACAGCCTCACCCCCCTAAAAGCTCAGCTGAGCTAAAAATCATAAAAAATTCAAAACTCACTAGAGCATGACCAATTGAACAAACTTGGTAATGGTAGAGACCCACCCGAGTTACAATGCCACCAAGTTTCAAGCGAATGTGGCTGACAGTTTTGGAGAAGTTGATTGTTGACGACGGACCAAGGACCATAAGATAAGCTCTGGAACTGACAGGTCAGCTGAGCTAAAAAGGAGCTATCATCTCTGCAATAGGATGTATTCATATTTAAATGTGGTCCTACTCTAACAACTATTGAGCAAAAGAGGGAGCCACCTGCATCATGGCAGATCCATGTATTTTGCATGGGTTTAAGTACTTTCTGAATAAAATAAACAACACAAACACAGAAAAATCTTAAGAAAATGTATTAACATATATTTGAAACAAAGGATACATAAATTGATTAAAAATAGGCTTTCTTTTGGTTGAATAGGTGCTATTCGTGGATGTTTATGTAGTATATGATACAAATCTGCAAATGATCATGTTGGAAGCATCAGTCTGTTGCCCCGGCAACACAGGAAGTGAACAGGATCACAGTTAAAAATGAATGTCTCCTATTGTATGTACAGCATCATTCAAGCACAAACTGGAATGAAGTTACCATCTTAGCAATTGTGGTGACATCATCACTCCCATGCACAAAACACAACAAACTACACGTACATAGTATAATATACAAATTTATTCACAACTTGCAATGAAAAGTTGTAAAAAATAAATCATGTTTGCCGAGCATCATTATAATAAATCAACAAAAAGGAATATGGTTTGACTGACAAGGGAACAGTGGTAATCTGTGGTGGGTTACTATGGCAACCTTTTTTGGCCACTGCAAACAAATTTCATCCAAAAGTTTCAGTATCATGCATATACAAGTGGTCACTTTTACCAAGGAAATTGTATCATTGTGACTCGGCTATTTTTTTAAGAAATTAGAATTAAACTGAAATAACCATCCTCAACTGGCTGATAGCTCTACATATAAAAGAAGACAAACATCAATTTGTGCAGACCTCAGTCCTGGGATAAAGTGAACCAGAAGAATTGCAACAGAACTGCACTAAATATATAGTCTGTAATCTGCTCAACCATGGGCCTGACCCAGAAGATAAAGCTTACAATTGACCTCCCAGCTTGCTGTCTGCGTAACACAGGGAATCAATTCCATGGCCCAGAAAGTGCAACTTGATTGAAATAAATGTCAACACTGACCCTGCACTAGATTTATTGCGATAACAGCCAAAAGATATATTTTTGTAGCACTCAACCTTAGCACGATTTGTTTCTGATCAATGACATATACACTGATAAACTTCAAATCATGCACATAACCACAAATACTAACTGGCACAAAGTTAATGTAGCTATATCCAAATACAGCAAAAACTTGTTATAATGACACCACCTGCTCCCTAAGAAATGTGTCAGATAGCTGAATATGTCAAATAAATGAATCAAATTAAATTTGTGCCATTATATTGAATATGTCAGATATTTGAGTGTCATTATAATGGGGTTTCACTGTAGCATTATTATGATCTTCAAATCCAAAAGCTTATCACAATAATCCGTTCTGTGTGCTAAAACTATACACACTGAAGCCTGTTACAATGACAACATACAACCAGTTGCCATGACAACCATACCAGCTATAGATGAAGATGATTTCTTGTAGCAGGAAAGCTTGTTACAATGACAACCTACTTGTCTCATGTTACCATGAGAAGCAGATCAAAGTCTTTCTTTAAATTCACCATAAAACACACAAGGAACATCACCTGAACAGAATACTGTAAGTACATGAAGTTCCTGCAGCTGTATTTTGTTACCCTTACTATGTAGTTGAGCCTGTTACTATGACAACCTCCTGGGTTGGTTATTAGACTGTTACCCAAGTTCCTGCAGCTGTATTTTGTTACCATAATTATGCATTTGAGTCTGTTACTATGACAACCTCCTGGGTTGATTATTAGACTGTTACCCAAGTTCCTGCAGCTGTATTTTGTTAGCATAAGTATGTATTTGAGTCTGTTACTATGACAACCATCTGGGTTGATTATTAGAATGTTACCCTGAATAAGCAGATATTTTGCAAGCAGCTTAATCATACAACAGAATATGGAATATAGTCATATATGGACAAGCTATGTCTGTGGTGTGTGGATGATATATATATATATATATATATATATATATATATATATATATATATATATATATATATATATATATATATATATAAAAATATATATATATATGCGTGTGTGTGTGTGTGTGTAATACATAAGACCAAAAGTAAAGGCTTCCTACAAATGCCTTATGGAGGGCTCTTCATCTGTGGGGCTAGAATAGTGTATTCTCATTACTTACCATTATAATTTGCACCTATATAACTTTAAACCTTGTAGTTGTAGAAACACCAGATTCACTTCAGTAATTTAATGTGTATACAAAAAAGTATCCTGAAAATTATATTCTCTTAATACCTGCAATATTGGGTTCTGTTGCAAGTAAGGCTGCTTTAGCAAAGAAACTAATGAGACTGCAGAGTCCAGCCCGCAAGAATATTGTGTACATGTATTGGGTCGTGTCTTTAACTAAATACACAAAACATTGCTAATTTTGACCTCTCATATTGAAGGTCTGTTAAATGGTTTGTATGCACTAGTCATTTAATAAACTTTCAACATGCAGGGAATTATCATACTGGTATAAAGTTGAAGTTACTAAAATGTTTTCCTTGTGACTACTTGTGCTCAGTGCATGATAAAAGTCCATTTACATAAGTTCAGTATAAAATTGGATATATAGTTCTAATACATATATGTGAAGTTATGCATATTTTAATCATGCAGATGATTTATGATCTAGTACAATAAAATGTCACTGATGCTGGAAGTTCAACATGTTCAAATTACATTTACATAAAATTACCCCCCCCCCCAAAAAAAATAGTAACAGACTTCCATTAAGTACTTCCTTTTTCACTTACTCAATATTTATGCTGTTAAGGCTCCGGTATTTCAGTACCTTTGCATCAGCAGAAAGCTGATCATTTTTACAAAGAGGCACTTCGCTTTCATATTTTGCACCTCAAAATGCATGGGCACCATGCCATTACACAAACTATCCATGAACACATAGAGTAGCTTTGGACCTTTTCTCTCCAGTTGCCTGTCCCAAAAATGTTTACAAAAATTTCCTCAAGAAAAATGTTCAACATATACATCTAACACTTTGTGATTTTGTTTTGCCAGCACCAGGGGGAGCTACATGTCCCCTGCACTGCAGCATGAGCCATGAAGTTTGCTTCAAGTGGATAGACAGGTGTGCCTTCAGAACTGCCAAATGTTTACCAAATTGCATAGAAGACAAGAGTGAAGCATGACACAGTATGTCAATTATGCTGCACTCTGGAGAATAATCCATTTTGGACTTCACATTGAAAAGGTTCAAATGTATCAATATAATTTTCTGATTACCATTTAGATTGGCAGATTAAAGTCCTGTGGACATGTCACACAAATCAGTTCTACAGAGCAATTTCTGGACATACCATAATAAATATAATACATGTAATACTATCTTCATGATAATGAAACAAACATAATTTTCAACACATAAGTACATGTACCAGGTTTGTATATGTACATTGTAAATCTGCATGTACATGTACCAAAGGTTCACCCAGATGTTAGATTAACACAACCACATATAAAAGTAGCATTTACAAATTGGTGGACAAATATCAATGGTAATTTGAGACATCAGAGCAAAGCTCACTTTTTTCCTTTGTGGATCTATAAAAATTGCTTGTATGCATTGGTAGAAACACTATTGTAGAATTGCTCAGAATAAAAATCTCATTCTGCAGTATGTTTAAAACTTAAACTTCATAGGTTCACATTTACTGGGTTTTTCAGCATTCCCATGAAAAAAAAAAAAACTACAAAAAGTTGCACACTCTGTCAGCAGGCTGTTTATGCGGTTTTTAAGTTAGGTCTGGACATCAACATACACCCATTATATAATGATACCATACTATGGCATAAGGATTTTGTCTGTCCCTTTAATGAAAAAAAAAAGTTTTTCAACAGCAAAAATTATTTACTGTGAACACACTACTGAAATGTAAACTGTGACCTCTTGGAACAAAAGAAGAAGAAAAGAAAAAGAGAAAAGATCAAGGCAAACCCAAACTCTCGGTGTACCAAAGTTCAACAAAATCATGGGCACAGTTTTTAAATGCGTGAAATGTTTATGGATGACTGGCAGAAAAAAATTGAATGTCAGATGATGACAATGGACCCCAAGATGAACACACCCAACTGACCGGTCACCTCTGTGGAAAAAAAAAAATGTTCTATATAGACCTGTAATGAGTTAGGTCTGGACATCAACATACACCCATTATATAATGATACCATACTATGGCATAAGGATTTTGTCTGTCCCTTTAATGAAAAAAAAAAGTTTTTCAACAGCAAAAATTATTTACTGTGAACACACTACTGAAATGTAAACTGTGACCTCTTGGAACAAAAGAAGAAGAAAAGAAAAAGAGAAAAGATCAAGGCAAACCCAAACTCTCGGTGTACCAAAGTTCAACAAAATCATGGGCACAGTTTTTAAATGCGTGAAATGTTTATGGATGACTGGCAGAAAAAAATTGAATGTCAGATGATGACAATGGACCCCAAGATGAACACACCCAACTGACCGGTCACCTCTGTGGAAAAAAAAAAATGTTCTATATAGACCTGTAATGATAACTTTGATGTCTGTGTTGTCGCAGAATAATTCTCATTATACGTACATCTTCTATATAAATCTGAGTTACATGTATTTGAATTGTGGTCAATGTGCGACATTTGAAGGAAAGGGACTGTGCTTGAACACTTTTCCACCAAAAAAGGTCTGCAGTAATCAGCAATTATAAATGTTGTTTGCTTCATTCATTCTATTAATTCCATTCTCGAAGTATTTTCAATGCATATTCCATGGAAGACTTACCAGAATAACAAGTCAACAGCTTTCCTCTGTGCACACTGGGCACTTGAATACAGCCACTGAAAGTTGTTGGCCTGTCCAATAGTTTGACCTTGTACAATGTGAAGCAGATACACACTACATGGCAAACTGAACTGTATGGAGACTTGACATACTTGAAAACTGGCTGAAACAACATAGCAGTAAATTGGGACCATAGGAAGACTTCACATGCAGGGAAAATGATTGAAATAAATGTTCCTGTAAATTGGGACTGTGGGAAGACCTTACATGACATGTTAGTTTTTTTTACAAGGACTTTGGGATAAACTTACAGGGTGTGAAGGAGTTGTTCTAAGTACATACCAAGTAAATTTCAAATAGAAGACCTTTTTTTCTTAAGTACATGTACATTGCACAATCTTCAGCAAGACTTACTTTATATTTCGTTTCATAAACTTTGCTCACTCCATATTTGCACATATCAGAAAGAAAAAATGAAAAATTATCTTTTTTGTATTTCTGCACTTCATGGCTAGGGCATCTAATTTTCAAAATTTCTATGAATGAAATTTGTACATTTCTTGACAGTTTCTGTTCCATCTTCTACCTGCTTCCACCATGAAAAGGTCTGACACCACAACACAAAGAGGCTGGCATATAGAGAGATATAACTCATTCAGTGCCAATCAGGACTAAATTCAATCTACTTAAGTCAAACTACACTGTACTCTGAATTATCATTAGGATCCTAGATTTGTATCCCTTGCAAAAAGACCTTTCATTCAAATACCAGCATGCATATAGTTCCACAGAGAATATCCCAGGTCAACAATTTTTCTCAGCAGGCACGGAGTGCAATTGTATCCAATGCGTGCTGACAAAAAGTTGACTCAGTCCAAAATTTGGCACTGAAAGAGTTAATGTCAAACACACTGGATGGTATATAGGTGTGTTCATTTGCCAAGTTTTGTTATGTAAGAAGTGCAAAGCAATGACCATTGTGTCAAGAGTAATTTTTCCCACCTACCTTTTATTCTTTCATTTCATTTCTACATTTATTCTTCCCTCCTACCCAGAGATTTTGTGGCAAAGGTTCATAAAACTAAAATTAAAAATACTGCACATGGCCTTACTTAAAATTGAAAGTTCATCAGTATTTCAGGGGCTTTGATCATCACAGGACACACAGAATATTTTAGTACATGCAGAGATTTCAGGCACAACACTTACAGTGTGAACTCATACCAGATCAACAGCTAAACCAGTCAACACCATGCTTTAGGGACAAAAAACAAAACAAAACAAAACAAAACTTTTCCTTGGGGAATGGGGAATGTCCGGTAATTCATGACCACTTATTAAGTGGTCTTACAGATGCATTTTGGGACACCATACACTTCCGGTGGTCACATAACAACCAATGTAACCTTTATTATAATAAATCACTTAAAAACATGACATAAACTATCTGTTCTGAATAATAACACTTAACTTTCAATGCCAATATAATTTTACACACATTCTCAATTAAACATAAGATTCAATGAAAATTAATTTGGTTCAGACAATGGCATAATTGGTACGGTACAGGCTTCACAATGAAATTAAGTGCAATCTTTAATCTCAATTTGTATGCT
Source organism: Hermodice carunculata (assembly GCA_964020975.1). Classification (NCBI taxonomy): domain Eukaryota; kingdom Metazoa; phylum Annelida; class Polychaeta; order Eunicida; family Amphinomidae; genus Hermodice; species Hermodice carunculata. The sequence goes on along the minus strand of OZ026619.1, from coordinate 39,192,028 downwards.
TCACAGTATTTTAATGCAGGTCAGATTGCTATTCCTCATCACTGCAAATCACTATCTGATCCATATGTGGACAGATTTGTTGGTATCTTCTTTGAATTACTGGCTATACTATAGACAGCTGACTCCATTGCTATTGCCTGTAAATCACTTCCAGCCAGTTCATTTACAGAAAGTTTTATTGTTACTAATTTTGCTCCAAAATGTAGGCTGTTCTACAGAGACAGATTTCATGGATATCTCCTCTAAAACAATGGCTGTTCTCCAGAGAGGCACTGCCAGATTCACAGGTATTTCCGAAGAAACACTGCCCAGTCCATGTGCAAAAAAACTGATGTCTCCTGAGGAATGTCCTCTGAAATGTTTCATGCATTCACTTGCATTTTTATATCCCATTCCATTTTAAAATTTATACTTGATCTGGTTTCACTTAAAAACATTGAGAAAATATCAACATCAATGGATCCATTGATTTGTTTCCATTACAAAATGTACCATACATGTATGTTATGCTCATTTTCAGAGTTTCGGAAAACCTCTAGTGTAAAAACATTCAACTCTCTTTTACCTGTCCTGGTCATTCGTAAATTTGTGCAACTTTGTTCAGCTAGTGTATTTCAAGGTTGTCCAGCTTGTTCACTCAAAGACACAAACCATATTAATTGCACCAAAATTTTCCTCAGCATGGAATAACTATAAAACAGAACTATGGAAATAACTATTTTAGTTTCTAAAAAGAAAAAAAAAATGGTTCTGATTCAGCTTAAAACACCAAGAAATGTTCATGGAAGTGTAGCTTTGTGATCTCTGGACGGCTCTGTAGGAATATACACTCTCTGGAAATTCATCAATTCAGTACCACAGTATTATGTACCATCAATGTTGCTATAATGCCTTAGTGAATTGTAAAAATATAGTCTCTAGATTATGATGAAAGTTACCGCAATGATATAAGCTGGTACTGTCCTCTTTCCAATCATGTACATTGCTCTGTGCAAATTACTCAGCTAAAATGGAGATACACTTTCCAACTTTGCAACATAGTCAAGCTGGTAGTAATATAGTTATTATAAAGCTCTGGAATAAGCTTCAAAATTGATAAATTTGTAATCCTTTCCAGACAAAATATCAAATAAAATATATGAATATGTAAAAGCTATTTACATTTTAAATGCATATACAGTGTAATTGGGTTCATAATTATAATTCTGATGTCAAGCTAAAATAAATGTGTGTGAATATATATATTTCGTTTGCATAGTTACTTCAGTCATTCTTAATTTGGCACCTGTGAATGACATAGAGCTCGACATGAACCATTGCATAAGGGAACTCTGTATTAATATCATCCATATATACTCTTTCCATTTTGCTTTAAACACCTGTCCACAATCAAATTTTACCATGAGTTATTCACCACAGGTCACCAAAATTATGACAATTGAAAATAAAAATGTACATGTAACACACCACATGATGAAATGATAACATGATGTGATACATGTTATACAATGGAGACATTATGTAAACATTCTGTAACAGTTGCACAAAACAATAAATCACACTATGCAACAGTAACATAATATATGGCATTATACTATGTAATGGCAACATAATGTAATTAATATTATGTAACAGTAACAAAGTAATACTCCACATTATGCACCAGCTACACAGTATAATGTGATATATGTAATGGCAACATTATGAATATATTATGTAACAGCAACATCATATAATGCTAGCATATGATGTAATATATCATGTAACAGTAACATAATATAAGGTATCTTATATTGGTAACATAATGTAACCCATCACATATATGCATGATCTAATCCACCAAATGTAACAGTAACATGACATACTCATTTAAAACTGATGTTGTTTACCAATATTTTTCGACATCAACTGTGTATAGGTCACCATTATCATGGGACCCATATATGGAACTGCCCTTCAAGGGATTAGCAATTATAAATAAACAAAATTTTCTTCTTAGTTCCAATTTAGAAATGAAGGTATGCCTTACATAAAGAAAATCACTTGTTTCTAACTATAAAACCTGGGCCCAAACAACTAAAACATGTTTCAATTCAAATGTCATTCAACAAGTTTTTAAACAAAAACAAAAAAAATAACCAACGTAGCTCGCATGTTCAAGTGATGTTTCAGGAGCAAGGCCTATTAGCACTGACCAAAAGATTATGGACCCACGTGTACCATTTCACTCTGGAAAGGAAAGTAGAGCAGAGTGGTTATCCACAAAAAGGCTGTTCCACAGCTGCCATACCATATGTTGTCTAAGGCACAGATGATGTCTGGGAGTATAAATGGTTGTGATCCTTAGAGCATCATCATCATGGGGACGGCAAATGGTAAGTTTGATGAACTCGTAGTCAGTCAATGGCCAGGAGACACCATACTGATGTCCAAGGAAGACCCAACAGCTTATAGTTCTGTATGGCCACCAAGTCTCACAGTTGTCACTACTGGAATACAACATGTGCATATAATAAAGACAATGGATATAAGATCATGTAAATTGACACAATCCTCTTCGCACAAATCAAGTAAGGCATCAGAGCAATAATAAAATGTACAATAGGCTGTCACTCATTTGTATAAAAATAGAGGATTTCAACTGGAAATTGTCCGTCTGTATTTCTGACACAGACCTATATCAAATTGTCCTTCTCTGCTTTCTCATTTGCTTTGTTTTCTGCTGTTTCCTCCTTTAGTGGAGGTGCCTTCTTATTGAAGTCGATGGCAGCATATTCTACTGGTTCCTCTTTTCGATGCACTTTGTGGTTGTCACTGCTTCCAGGAACCGGTTTCTTCAAGATTTCAACCTCTGCATACACTGTACCATCAACTCCGACATTCTGTTGAAAAAATAAAAAGTAAAAAAATTTAGCAAATCTCTGTCATAACTAGATATACAACTAGGTTATTAAGCATTTTGGCATCCATGTGTCCTGATACACTTGTGTTTAAACTGTAATGCATCTAAGTCAAACACCAATCAAGTTATAGGCCATGAATGAATGTATAACAGATGGATGTAAAAAACAATTACTACATGCATATGCACCTCCAGGAAGGCAGGTGAACAATTTTTTCTTCTTTTTTTTTTTTCTTTTGTTCAATTTCACTAGATTTTTATTGTCATTTCTCTTGTTTTTTTTTACGGAAAATTGCTTGATTGTTTGCGTGTTTAGGCACAAAAAAAAGGGGGGGGGGGGAACACAATAAACACACTCACACACACACAACTTTCAACCCTCATAAAAGTGAGATCAGAGTAAATACATGTTTTGTTTCGTTTTATGGTTCCGTGAAAAGCCTACATTTCAGAATGGATATTTAACCTTTTCCCTCTGACACCACTTAAGTGTTTAGGACCAAGTCAAAATTTTTACTTGGCCAGGGCTGGGCACTGAACCTAAACCAAGCAAAGCTGCTAGCCTGTTGCATGTTATCCTGATAGGTTTCCCATACAGTTCCCATTCTTTTGTTTTCATTACTGGTAAAATTGTCCCCTAATTTGAAGCGCGCAACACCAGCTGATTTTGGCAGGTTTACGGCACACAGGGTTGTATGCACATTTTGCCTTCACCTGGTTCTTCAAATTTTAGATATTCACAGCAAACTCTGATAAAACATACCCCCTAGAAAATGAATGCTGCATACAGATGATAAGAAGTTGTAAAGTGACAAGCCCATACCTGTGGCCTGCCAGTGCTCTCCTCTACGTTCTGGTAGGGATTCTCCCCCTCATCACTTGCTCCCGTCTTGTTCACATTTTCATACAGCTCCTCTCCTGAAGATTGTAAGGTAAACTTATCACATATATATGTCAATGTATTACATAATTTGAATTATTATATGATAATAAGTAATACTTGTATATCATAATGTCATTTTCCACATGGTAACAATATATAAACTATAATACATTATGTAGAAATATTATGAATATAAATATATATATATATATATATATATATCATATAATGATATAAAGTATTATACAATGCCACAAATTTGTACATACATCAGGTATATGTGATTATAAGGGGACTTCAATCTGAAACAAATATTGCACAGGATGTTCATGCCAATAATTTTAGCAACTCTTTTAATTAAACATGGTAAAGGCAAAGAGGCTCCCTCTAAACATAAAGAGAAATGACTGTTATTTTGAAAAGGTGGGCAAGATAAATGTTTGAATGATTTGGTTTCAATCTAGAATGAAAGAAATAAAGTTGCCTGCCTGAGTAATTTTTCAGGAAAGGTCATACTACATGTATACTGTCACCTAGTGGCTGTTATCAGAACTAAGTTCACATAGTTTTCTCTTGTAATGTACAGGGTAATCTCTCCGTTTTCCTAAACTCACAGCACACACACAAATACTTGTAATGAAATATACCCTATCATACAGGATACTTTACATTCATATTTAGCACATTTTATAACTCCTGTGTGACTATAATTCAAGCTGGCATAAAATGGGTATATTAATGACCAAAGGCATCTTTTAAACATCTGAAAAGGAAATTAGATCATGTAGTTATAGTTAGAACATAACCTGACACTCTTTGATATATTACATGTGTTCTATCTGATAAATTCCACCCACATCATTTCCCTGTTTGTGCCTTCAAAATATTAATTATCTACTGCCTATTATACATAATTCTATGTACATTATGAGACTACCCTTATCCTGGAAATTTACTGTCTATTGTATCAAAGTGCTTGTGTACATTTAAATTGACAATCAGACACACAAAACAACCCTGAATACTGACAGAAGTCACATTATTCATGTTATCCCATACTAATCACCATACAAGAACTTTGTGACAATTGTTCCTTAATCAACTACATTGCTGCATGCAGGTTTCTCCATACTGGAGCAACCTTGTAATAATTAAAAGCCTTCAATGTTATGCCTCTTTGTTTTCAGCTTTGTTATACACTACCTTTTCCTGCTCCCCAGGACACTGGTTTAATTATCTTTTAAGCCCCAGTGACGATCTTACCACCATGCTGTGTAAGGTAACAATTGGCCATCAGGTCAACTCTGGAGAGAATGCACTTTCTTCCAAAACCGTAGGCATGGTTTAACATTTTCAATATCTTGGAATCAGTACTTACACAGGGCTATATCACATGCCCTTTGACTACAACTGTCACAAGTATAGGAGGATACGGACAGCTTTATTTTTTCAGTTAGTATTTTAAAGATTTTTTGGAAAATACAGCCATAATTACTGGATAAATGATCCTATCTGCATGTATGTATGCTGTTACAGCATGATAGTATCAACTTGCTTGGTCCTGCCATTGTGAGAACAACCCGTGACCTTCCTGTTCAGGTTCGCATCATATGACCACTTCTCCGCATTTGACTGGATTAGATCAGAAGTATCGATTATTTCAAATCGAAATTGCTTGATTCTCAAATTTCTGCTGTTTCTTGAGGATATCCCATTGTTTAGCAAGATCAATGTGAAGACTATGGACAATGTAATCCAGATCTTCACCAGACACATCCAACAGACTGAGTTCTGAATTACTGCCTTAGTTTATGGAATCCACTGGTTTTATCTTGGAACTTTTGAATTCGCGATCCAACATTTTACATCTCTCGTAAAGAGTGTCCTGTGCAGAAACAATGCTTTTGTCCAAGTTGAAGTAACTGGGAACCCTTAAGTCCTGAAGACCTGGTCTATGTTGGGATCTGCGCATAGCAGGTGAAACACAGCCAAAGTCCAGGAAGGTGAGCACTGGAATGGCCACCACAAGTATATAAAGCCGCAAGACTTGTGTCAACAAATAAGCCAAAATCCATGGAAATTTGTGAGTCAACCCTGCTTTTTTTTTTTTTTTTGAAACCCAGAAAAAAAAAACAAAAAAAAACAGGTCATCAGGTCAAGACCACAAAGGAATGTTCAACAAAGAACAAAGAAACTGGCAGGAAAAAGAAACAAAGAAACGAGATTCTTGAAATTAATCCTTCAAAGTGAGGGAGCAGTCCTTAATTGCGTCAAAGCCATTTGATCCTTTTGTGAAGCAAATTGTGAAAGCGATTCTATCTACATGTATGTATGCTGTTACAGGATGAATAATCCACACTTATACTTGATAAAATATTGGCTGGTCTCCTTAGGCCAATCATGTTTGCAAATAATAGCGAGTATCCTTAAACTGAAGAATGCCATTAAGCTGTTCCAAAGGCCATTTAGGGGAAGCAGTGATATATTCAAGAGTTATTCAGTATGGTTTATGAGTACCAATATCCGTCTACTCATTAACAAGCTTTCAAAACAGCCACTTGAAAAGCAGCTGAAATATTTCCTCAATTTACTGACATCAAAATATGAAGTGGGAAACAATGGTTTGACTTGTCATTATCACTGTTTGACTTTGCCATAAGTTCAAATCATTGACCGTAACATGCCACTGAATAAAAAGGAGGAACAAAAACCCCTATATATATATATATATATATATAAAGCTGATTAGCTATAATAGTGGAATAGAGTTGGTAAACATTTGGCCAAAACAGTTTACCAGCTTTTATGCTCATACTTTGCCTATCATTTCTAGATATCTGTTTTTTCTGCCAAAAATATAGACACATTTCGGCTCATAGTGCACAGGTTTGGCTACAATCTTTTAATTAATATGTACTGTATGCAATATGTATGTATGTATAATTTTATTATTTATATATATATATATATATATATATATATATATATATATATATATATATTATGATCTTCATTATTATTCTGTTCGGAGAATATGCTATTAGACAATATACAAATTTATTTCAATTGGCAGAAGTGGACTAATTAAATGTATAAACAAGCTTTGCAACATGGAAAATACTGAATGAAAGTTTGGTTCATGTTTGACACTGACCCCTCACCTGAACTGAGCCATATTTAACTGGGAAAATGGATTTATATCATTTGCTTGGAAAGGGTCGAATCACAGCCTTGTTGTGAGAAACTTGACATGATGCTAGAAGTTCTACATATATAATTCTGATCCATAGCAATAAATTATTTTAAAACTGTTCAGCACAAATGGAAAGGCGACATACATTCTGTAGATATGCATTTTTCAAATCACAGAGTAAGCTGATTGGCAATCCAGGATCAATGAAACTAAAAGTCTGTTGGTTGTAACTAAGGGCCATATGCTATTTTCCTGCTTAACTATCTACAATTTTGGCCTTGTGAGGGAGGCAATATGGATTTTATGCATCCTGAAGGACCAATATTGCCTCAGGCCATTAGGCTAAAGGCAACTTGGTGCCGAAGGCTGCATACAATCCACACTGGTCCTATCACAAGGCCACCAATTCTTAATTCTCTATTGCCTGTTAATGCAAATGTGAATCTGCATTTTCCACAATAGTTTTCTCTATTTCTCTTCATCATACAAAGCAGCAAATCTTTTCCACCTGCTTTCTGCTATTTTCTAAACATCGTCTATAAAGGCATTATTCTGTGTCTTTCTTGATGAAGGGCACCATAGGCCTATTAAAATTGTGTGGTTCCTTGCCTCAACATTCTGTGTGTGCCTGCCTATGATCGAGGTGCGCCAGTCAGGAGAGGAACCTAAGCTATGCTATTGAAATTGAGGCACAATATGTCCAGGAGCCTGCAAGACGGCATGCGGTCAAGGACGCTTCAAACCAATACTGCCGAGCCATATTCATTTCTCCAGGAATATTCATTTTATGGACGGTCATGTGACTATGCATTAACCAATTTTGTTTGAACATTAACAGGTAGTACAGAATAATAATCTTTACTTTGAAAGTGGCAAAGCCAGTGATGTCTCATGATCAGTCTGAACCTTGAGCGAATACAATCACACAGCTACACGAGCATATAGAATCCTGCAGCCCAAAAAGGCAGAGTTCACACCTGACGAAAACATTTCAAGTCTGCCTGGTGGGTGAGGAGAGATCCCCCAACGTATGAACATGGCTGACCAGGGCAGCGAGATCCTCCATGAAGGTGGCCATACTTTTATCCACTAATCACAGCTGCACTGTATTTCAACTAATTTTCAATTAAAATTGAGTAACAAAGTTATGTGGATAGGGGCTGCATTATTTCCTGGTCCCTATTTTCATCATTTGGAGGCAAATATAGCTATAATTACTGGATGTATAATAACTTCTTTGTTACCATGCAAAGAGCAAGTTTGGTTTTTATAAGGGTTGCAAGTTACAGAAGTTACTTCAGCCAATGATAAGCTACAAACGGGCAATAATATGTTCCAGGAATTTAACATCAGATATATTTGTATAGTTTACTGCACTTCAGCTGGAAAACATTGTAATTATTACTTATATTTTAGAGAATTTTCATCAAAATTCAGCTGAAAGGTTACCCTACTGTCATGTTAAAATTTACTATTTCATATCGGTACAAAACAAAGGTTTCATTATTCTGTTTTTGATATGCAATAGTAACTTTGGTATATGATGCTTATAATCTTTGTATCATAAAGAAAAATAAATATGGCTTCAGTATTTAGTATTTTACATAAAATAAAAAGAATAAAAATCACCAGACACAGGCTGCAAACCTTTTGAAAAAGCTTAGACTTGAACGTGTTAACTCATTCCATACCAGTCCCTGATTTTTCGGTATATTTACCTAGATTTAATACGACAATTGCACATTTAAATTTTTTCATGAAAAGAGCTTTCATTCAAGTACCAACATGCCTATAGTCTTAAGCCAGTGGTTCTGGCACTGCCTGGCAAGTCATGCTCCAGCTGCCGCATGACTTTCCAGGCAGTGCCAGGACCACTGACCCAGGCCTGTGAGCATAGTCATTCCTAGCCAACACACATTCTGGCACCCCTACACAAAGACACAATGTACACTAGCAGTTTTGATGAATTATTTTATGACAAAATATAACAGGACGACAACCTGGTAAAGAAAAAACAAAATTAGTTCCAGCATTGTCATCATGAAGCTGCTTCCACATACTCCTTTCTTTGCAAAATGGTAATACAGTGGAACCTCATTAATAGGGACCTCATATACATGTACAGTGGTCCCCCTCTTATAAGGCCCTTCCTGAAGAGAGGCAACCCCCTGTAGAAAGGCCACTTCTCCAGGCAACAAGTATGAAATTTCCATAATATACTCCCCCTCGAGAGGCCACCCGTCTCATAGGGCCACATTTCTGGTACATTTGGGGTGGCCTTATAAGAGGGGGGCCACTGGACATGCAATTGACTGAAAAAAAACCAAACACTTGTATGAATCAGAAATTCCAACGTTTGAATATGGATGTTGTCATCATTGACAGGTAAACAAGTCAGACTCCAGCTTAGAAGTACAGTGGAACCTCATTAATCCAAACACCTTTGTATCCCAGTGAACTGTTCAGATTAATGAAGCCTCTGGATTACTGAATCACTATTACTTGAAATGAACAATTCTGTTTCAGTAGAAGTGTTCAGATTAATGAGACATACAGATTAATGAGGTCTGTTTTAATGAGGTTCCACTGTATCCCAGTCCTTAAGTCATACGATTTTGACACTTGCAGATCAGATGCAATCATCATACTGATGCTAACATATTTTTCAGTCCCAAATCTACTAATCATTCAGTTATCTCACCTGGCTTACCAGGAACATTGCCATAAAATGCCTCTTTTTTCTGTTTTCCTGCAAAGAAGGTAGAAATATTATGTCGATCAGTTGTTCGCGACTTGAGTGGACGTAACCCGGCAACCCATATGCAGATAGGACACAGCAGCCAATCAGCACCTTTGATACTATATGCAGTTAAGCAAAAGCCAATGAGCACCTATGAGACATACATGTTCATAAGCAAATCATTAAACAAGGATCGAGTCTTTTTTCTTAGTCGAAGTTCGGAACCATATCATGACCTTCATCAGGGACCACGTCATGCATTTTGTGCACAGGTAGACATCTCTCCATCTTCCTCCACACAAGTTCTCGGGGCCCTTACAACATTACAATGTCATACGCTTTCAGTTTACCACCCAAATTTGCACATTACAGGTCAATACTGTAAAACAGATCACTAAATGTGGAACTTTTTGTCTAATTTTTGACCATTCAGATTTCAAGGGGGCAGAAGAGGCTCTTATTAGAGCAGAGATCCTTATTAGGAGGAATCTAGTACTTAGTTTCTACTTGAGCTTTTCTTGTCATATAATTTGCCACCAATTTTTTTAGACAATTAACTACATGTACATGTACCAGCCAGATATCACCACAAATATATATATATATATATATATATATATATATATATATATATATATATATATATATATATATGTATATATATATATTACTTTACTTCTACTTCTAGGAGAAATCCACAAATGTCTTCCATTGTCAAAATTTTTGCATCATATGTGATGATAAAGATTAATTATGGTATAAGTTATAGATAGATAGACTTTATTCTTTAACCAGAGTACCTGGCTCAGTGCAAAAGCTCTGATCTTCCACCAGGTCCAAGTTTTGACACAGGCAGTGAAAGCATTGGCCATGGGACATTATTAGACAGATTGAATTTTACTTTTTTCTCTGTCGCTCTTTTTTTTTTTCTTTCGGTTCAGAACCACTGTGAAGATGAAGCACTCTTGTACACATTTGTGTAACTGGCAAAAACATTTGGGCAACAATAGGTCACTGGCTGATACACCAAACAATATTTGTCAATCTGGCGCATACGTGTAGCTTGAAACACCTTATGGTCATCAATGCAAGTTATACAGAGTTAGTACAGCATAGAAGCAGAGATATCTACACACATTTTTCTTCAAATGAACAGCACATTTTCACTATAGATGGAGCCACCAGTGCACTTCCACCTAGTAACCAACACATGCAGGTATTACTACAAACTACTAAATAATTTTATCTGACTCACTTGCTGACATGACTAACTCAAATTTCAGTCGGCTTATATCCAACAGCTTAAAATTGGCACAATTGCTCAGAGACAGTCATTCTGACAAGGCCTTAGGAACGTGTATGAGGTTTATTAATTGCTGAAATATGAAACTTTCCCCTGCACTATGTATGAACACAAGATTTCTTGCTCAAAAATACCACAATGCAATAAAACCTTTTCACATGCACCATGCATGATTTGAAGACAAGATTCCTCCTTTTCCAAAACACTGCAATGTGATGAAAACTTTCCCAATACACAATGTACTTGAAGACTCATGATCAATCAGTGAGCTGGCAGTAAACCTGAGATAGTCAGCCAATTAAAGCTCATCCATTACATAACACAAGCACCCTTCACTCCAAGTGGTGTGACAGGGGAATAGCAACCATTCCAAAGCTTTTGGCAGGGACTTTCTCATGCTAAGATGCAACACTATATCAATTATGCTTCCAAGGTTGAATATATAATTCTTGGCATTTGCAGTTTATATTGGCTAAACGACAAAATATTTATGGGACCTCTTTCCTGTGGTGAGTATTTTTTACGCTTGTATCATATGATTTGATATATTCTGTTACATTACATGCTGCAAGATACATGTACTATGTATAATATTAAGTACATCAGACAACAGTAGTTGCCAAGAGACTAAATACCATCACCCTCCACTTTGCACACACAAGTCCTGTGACCTTGAAAATGAGGCCAAGGTCACCAAAATGTATAATGTGAATCATGAGATATTTTGTTTCCAAGGATTCTGCCACAGAATGACAGTTGGACAAGCTGACAACAGTGTGTCCCCCAACTTTGTTTGTTGCAGATGAGGGTGAAGTTGGGGGTTTGTAACAAGATTAACTGAGAACATGATGTTTGCAAGTACGTCCCCCTCACCCTTTGGTGACATACCTCTCAGTCTTCCTACTCCATCCACTCTTGGGAAAATTTTGGTAAGAAAGATATTTTCCTTTTTTCAATGCCAACTGCGACTGAAGTCGAACTACTTGAAATAAGCTGCTGTCAATTATAATAATGATGCTGGATTCACATTCCATGTAAATAAAAAAAGATCTTTCAAGTACCAGCATGCCTATAGTTCCAGAGAATATAATGGTTCAGGTCAACAGCTTTCCTCGGCACGCTATGCATTGCACCAACAGCTTGCCCAGGAAAGCTGTTCATTTAGTCACCAAAGTGCCATTAAAACACTTAGGCAACAATTAAAGACTGTTACAGAGAGGCCTGCCTTACAAGACTATCCACAGGTCGGACCAATCAGTGGCCTGCCTTACAAGACTATCCACAGGGAAGACCAATCAGTGGCCTGCCTTACAAGACTATCCACAGGGAAGACCAATCAGAAACCTGCCTTACAAGACTATCCACAGGGAGGACCAATCAGTTGTCTGTCAGCACAGGTGGTCTATCATAGTACGTATAAACAGGCCGGAAAGCACCATGCAAAATATCCTTAAAAGATTGGCTTTCAAGACAGGTACTCTCTAATTGGAGTGGTCTCTCACGACAGGGACCACTGTGATTTTTATGTTGTTTTCAAGAAAACACATGACAAGGCCCTTACCTTTCTTGTCCTTCTTGTCTTTTTTCTTTTTATCTGGCTGTGCATAAGTATCATTTGCCCCTGTTAAGACACAATTTTCATCCTGTTTCAGATTTGTGTCTGCATAGTTCTATTTTACTCTAGCCAGACTATATATATATATATATATATATATATATATATATATATATATATATATATATATATATACATACATATATATATATGTATATATATATTTCTAAGGAAGCAGATGGTGGCATTATAACAAGTTTTCACCATACATGTACATATATATGCATGTATATATATTATATATATATATATATATATATATATATATATATATATATATATATATATATATATATATATATATATACATATATTCATTTATTCAATTTGAGCCCACTAATAATAATATAATCAACATACAGCAAGTTTTGTGCAGTGTCATATGGCATATGATATACCCAATACATGTGTGCCTAAAAGAGGGTTGCCAGTTGTAGTGGAATATATCCAATACAAGAAATTAAAATGTTTCTTTATTAAAATATGCCCCTCAATGCCATTAAAAATTACATTTCAAGCTCCTCTGCACAAAAGAGATAACAAAACTTCGTGCTTACATACTACTGCATCATTGAAATCAAGTTGATGATACACAAACTACAGTACACATGTGGCTTTATCTTTTGCCTGGGAGAGCACAAGGAGATCCCTAATATATTATCATGCTGGTGCTGCCACCTGTGTGAAAGCCTGGGACAACATACCTGTTTTTGCCTTGCCTTTATCTTTGTCTGTGTCTTTTTTCTTGTCTTTTTTGTTAACCTCTGCATACACAGGGCCAGGATCCTGGGCAGCCTTTGTCTTGTTTTTCTTGTCCACCTGCGCATATACAGGGCCCTGTGGTGTGGCTTCTGGTTTTGATGCTTTCTTTGGCTTTTTGACTTCAGCGTACGTGCAACTTTCTGATGGTTTTGGTGCCAATGTTGGTTTTGGTTTGGTTGGTTTGGGTGGCTTCTTGTCACCTGCAAATGTTAATCACAAATGTGAAAGAATAAATTAGCATAAACATGTGTATGGTTGAGCCATTGGTCTTGTTTTGAGAGGTGGCACTGCTGCAAATTAGAAGGATGTCTATATATATATATATATACATATGTGTATACACACACACACACACACACACACACACAGATATATATATAGCATGCCACTGTGAAAAAAAGAAGAAAAAAACTACAAAAAAATAAAAATAAAAAGAAAGTTATACTTACTTAAGTAATACTTATACATGCATGCAGACATACAGTTAAGCCCACGTTAAACTTAACAGTCACCAAATGTATCAACCTTTTGCAACCTTTTTCCAACCATTTGAGTAAAAGGCAAACCTTTCTCATATCCATTTCCAACAATTCCAAACCATTTCAAAACCATTTCTTCTTATTGCGTTAAAACCCTTTTAAACACTTTAAAACCTTTCTCTAATGGTTAACAACCATTTCACACACTTTCTCAACCTAACTGATTAAAACATTTAAATGGTTTGCAGCTGTTTCAACCATTTGGAACCCTTTGTCAACCTTTCGCCAACCTTTTACAAACCCTGCTAACCTTTTGAAAACCTTTTACAATGTTTACAACCCCAGTACAACACTTTGCAACAGCAAAAATACATTTGGCTATTAAGTTTTAGACGGGCTTAACTATATATATATATATATATATATATATATATATATATATATATATATATATATATATATATATATATATATATATATATATATATATATACATATATATATATATATATATATATATATATATATATATATACATATATATATATATATATACATACATACATATATATACATACATACATACATACATATATACATATATATACATACATACATACATACATATATACATATATATATATATATATATATATATATATATATATATATATATATATATATATATATATATAACGAGTTACAGTAGCTGGAACCCTAACATACACATCAGCTGAAGTAACTCACTGTACTTCCTGAACATTTATCAGCAGAATATATCCATGTGAAGTGGAACTCCCTTAGAATGAGGCTCGACATGTCTGCATGCATATGTGAATATTACTTGAGTTAGTAGAACTTTTTTTTTTAAATTTTCATTTTTTTGGCAGCTTTTTTGCTTCCTTTTGCAGTGGTATGCTATATATATATATATATGTGTGTGTAACTCTTTCAGTGCCACATTTTGGACTGAGTCAACAGCTTTCATCAGCATGCTTTGAGTGCAATGTTCCCAAAGCAAGCTGTGGGAAGCTGTGGACCTGGACTACTATATTTAATGTAACTACAGGCATGCTGGTACCGTCATTTCAAGTCTGAGCAGTTCACTCTCTAGGTTAAATTCGATCCTATAGGCAGTTGGTATGGAAAGAGTAAATCTACGACACAATCAGCCCCTGCTTGTAAATTACAAAAAAGTCTGGTACTTGTTTCTATTACAAGAATTCCTCAGCATGATTTCATGCTACCTCTCGAACAGTAGGACAAATTCTCAACAGACCATCATTTTCGCTTATGAAGTGAATGGAGATAAACCAGTAGATACATAGGATTTTATCTTTATTAGTTCCAGGCAGTTCTTTGCTTTCAAACTGCCTGTGCAGAACTAAAACTTTTTAAGCTGCTATGCAGACCGCAGGAAATTTGGAAAACTAGCAAAATACCCAGTTTATACAAAAGTTTCACAGACCCCAACATGAAGGGTGAGCATGGCTTAATATGCACCAGGTGCAGTAGCATAGGATGTGATTGGCTGTGCATGTGTTTATCACGCCAACAACAAGCTTGGAAACAACTTTCATTAGCTTGCTGTTAAAATGTCTTATTATATCATTGAAAATTCGCTGTGAGTTTATACAACATAATTACATGTGCATGAAAACAAGGAAATTTAGGTACATTGCATGACATATTTCCTCTGTATCTACCAGCTTTACACAGAATGATGACAAGCCTGTGACGGTATTAAAACAATTCATAATAATAAACATGTGTTCCAATATTTACTATAACTTAAACATGTGGTCTAAAGTTTACTTTCATCAATTAATGTGCAACACAAATATTGATTTCAAATAATTCTATTTAATACCTGCATATAGATTTGAAAATTTTTATATAAACATGGGCTGGGGAATGATGAGTCTGGGATCCAGACTACACTTCCTATTTACAGTAAAACCTGTTAACTGGGCATCTCCGCAGAGTAAGCATCTGTCTTCAGTAAGCAGATTTCTTTAATCGTACTTTGATTTGCATGTGCTCTTCATGTTGGTGGTCCCTCCACTAATTTGGGCACAGAGCTCTATAACTATTGTCATCTGTGGTAGTCCTTAAGGACAGTTGTTTTGCCATGTTACCAGCCCTCCATTCAAACTGGTTTGCCCATCTTTTGCAAATCTGATTTAGAAAACTAGGATTCCTGGTTGCTCCCAGGACAAGTGCTTTGAGATTGTAACTTGCCCTGATTGGAATTTGACTTGTCCAGGGCAAGCAGGCATACAAATTATACAGCCCTGGCACAATGGCCTTATGGGGCAGTGGACGCTTGAGGAACAACAGGTTTTACTGTAGTAGAATCTTGTCTACCACCAGATGTCCCTGCAGTCAGCAGGTGCTATCATGATCAGTGTAAGTCTCTGGTATTAACCCTTGCGTAGTAAGCTAAACTAACACAGCAGCTTTCTTGAGGCAATCTCAACTGTCTCCCTAAAGTGGGCACAGTACATATACTGACAATTAATCCAACTAAGTTAATTCTTATTCAAACAATTATTCACCTACTGAGATACATGTACTGTATATAATCACAATATGGTGATAACTTGTGAACTTGATGGCCAAAATGGCATTGAATTTAACATGTTTAAGACTGTGTCAAGTTCATGTTCAAGGATAACATTACAGAAGTCCCAATAAAGATACATCTGTGATGCTGAGTCAACATAGCACATGTGCACATGTGACTGGCCCCAGGCAGACATCATGGCTGCAGGGAATGGAAGCACTTTACTATGATATTGTGGGCCACGCTTCACTGACCAACCTTGCTTCTCCTCCGTTTTCTATACATATTTCTTTATGTAAGTAAATAAACAAGGATGACCTGAGAGGAAATGGCTGCAGAGTCCATGTAGACTGAGATGCACTCATCCTCACAGATACTGGATTAGGTGCTGGGGAGGACAATGGATGGACACAGTAACATTATTGTGGGGCTGTTTTTCTTCTCTGTGCCCACAAATATAATACACCAAACAAAACACAGACATCAACTCCATGAAAATTACACAATGCACGCATCTAATATTTTCTATGACAGTAAAAACTGAAAAATGTTTTCCACTCGCAGTATCCCCTCTGCCATCATACTCTGCACCTGCATATCCGAATACAGGTAATGCCAATATTTTTTCAATACATGAATGAGGCACACGTTAGGTTTCCTGATTTCACTGGACTGTGTTGAATTATGTATTATTGCTACAGACACAGTTTCGCTGCGTTTGCACTGTGTGGACTTCATTGTAAATTTATTATCAATCACCTGTTTCCTTTTCTTTGTCTTTTTGTCTGCTTTATACCTTGGATACAGTGCTCCCTGGTCATAACAATGGTGATCAGGTCTGTGGGATATACTCTGTTATTGTAGAACTACCTAATGATGAGGGGAAAGTTAACATAGAAGGGACAAGAAAAGTGCCACGGTGGGAGTCAAAGAATATCACCGTGATATGTCAGAATCCACGTTTTTGTTGAGGGGCTTTATAACGAGGGGGTACTATAGTCACGCTGTGTGTGTGCTGAATATGCACCTGTGTTCTAAGCCAAAGTGACAAGTCATTACATTTATACCAGCTCCAATTCTTCTGCTTTTGGTCCAACAACTCCAGTTTTTTGTGGGAAAATTTACAACCTTGCTGCTCTGCCTATCCTGTGCTCCCATAAATGTTAAAACATGCTAGCAAAAAGTTACTACTGTACGTTTTCACTCCCAAAATTCACCATTTTAACTTTAAAGTCAAATATATATTACCACAATTTTGTTTGAAAATTGCACCAGAGCACACCATTTTAACCACAAAAAATAAAGAAAATGTCTGCAGGCAGCTCTCTCCACGCTTTGTCACAAGCCTTCAATCAGATTTATACTGTCCAACATAACAGCGTAACATAAAATTGATTGGATGTTGTCTGTGAAAATGTTTTCACTTAAATTTTGTGTCAATACAAAATTGTGGCTGATTGTTGACAAGACGTTTCATGATGGCATGCGGCAGGTTAATAGCTTTGCTTGGTGCAGGTTGGGAATATCGCACCCAACCTGCACCAAGGAAAGCTATATCGACTCTGTCTTATTCTGACCAGGATGATAGCCCTGCCATCTCATATCTCCCTCTCCCACCCAGCCTGGTCTGCAGATTGTCCCTCTTTCGGCAAGTGCCAGGTTCAAGCTTCTGCATATAGAAATTGGGCATTTTAGCTACCAACTGCTATAAATGCATAGAACCAAGCAGTACTATGAATAATGCATGAAATGTATTTAATCTGATTAAGTTTAAATTAGGACTTTCCTTTCACAGTGATCACAGGTACTGACCTTTTTGCAGATCACATGAGGCCTCTTGCAATTGTCATTAGAACTGATACTTTTTAAATACTTTTGATATGTTTACAGTCAATATATGTAGATGTGCTTGACCCTATTCAAGGAAACATAAAGTGAAAGAACATTGGAACCTTACTGTTGCCACACAAAAAGGCCCCATATGGATAAGATATCAACATGATCAAAAAAAGGGAATGTGAATCACATGTCAGTACTTTGATACTGTGGTGTATTTTTGGCTATACATACCTGACAGAATCAGTTCAATTGTATAATATATTAACGCTATCTACCAGGAAGTTACCCAGATCACACAATATTCTTGCACCATTCTGGTCACTAACTACTTGAGTTAAACGTATTGAACACACATGTAAACAAATATGGCAGTAGACAGCGACTTCACTTATTTTTCGCACTGAAAGTCAAGAAATCGATAAAACATGTGGCTGGACAAATCTGGACTATGAACTCAGTCCGGATCTGTCCAGTAACATAACTCAAAAACTATTCACAAGTATTGTCTAATATCTATCATGTAAACATCTTTGGTCCTTACCATCTTATAAATATAAGAAAAAAAACCCAGTAATCTATACTTTTTCAGATACCGAAAAAACTATCCCATTGGATCCCACGGGATCCCACAGGATATCCCATAGGATGACCTTGTATCCCATTGGATCCCATGGGATCCAATTGGATCACCAGCTTCTGGTCCATCCCATTGGATGATATTTTACACCTACAAATGCAATTAAAAGTCATAAGCCATTCACATTCCCTTCATACATCATAAGTCACGGGTTATTGTCTGTGGTGCCAATTTTGTGTAAAAGTTTAGATGACCATAATTCAGACACTAGATTTGATTACAGAGATTTTTTGATATTCAAATCTAATATGATTTCAGTTTGATACCAGTTTGCCTTCAGATGCTTCCAAATGTTTTTATGGATTTTGTTACTGTCAAAGAAAACACCATCCTTCTTTGTTTGTATATATTCAGTCTCATTCCATAGGACTGTCCCATTGGATCGTCCCACTGGACCATCCCATTGGATGGAGTGCAGAAATTGCACATGTGCCAACTAAGTATAAGTTTCAAATCATATAGTGTACAATAACAAATATACAATCAAACTATTTAAAGTATGTGTTTTCTTAAAGAAAACACGCATAATTTGTTTATTAGTCAATATTTATCTTCATCCTACAGGACCATCCCATTGGACTGTCCCATTGGATGCAATGCAGAAAGTGCACAAATACCGATTACAAGAATAAAACCAAGTGGTTCTTTACTATTCCGAATATAATAATGAGTCTTTGTTTTGTTTTGTTATTTTTAAGAAAACACCATATTTTTCCATTAGTCAATTTTCATTTCCATGCTGCAGAACCATCCCATTGGATGAAAGGCACTTAATTAGTTCTATTACAGGTCTCAATCTAAACAATTCAATGCTAAAAATATGCATTCAAATGATTCCAATTCCAAATGTGAGCATGTTCTGTCATTTTCAAAGGAATCACCAGGATATTTTATTATATTTGTAAATATTGACCTTCATCCAATAGAAGCATCCCATTGGATGAAAGGCGCCTACTTCTTTTACACGCATCAATATAAACAGTTCACTGCTACAACTTTGCATTCAAATAATTCCTAATATTTGCATGGTTTGTCTTTTTTTAGAGGATCCCCCCAAATCTTTTATTATAGTTGTAAATATTTGCCTTCATACAACAGGGCCATCTCATTGGCTGAAATTAGTACACAGCTAACACAGGTCACAGGTATCAATTTTCAATGTAAGAAAATGTTGTTCAATGTAAGAAAATGTGAATGATTCCAAATGTTTTCATGTTATTTTAGAAGAAAACATCAGAGTTTAAAACTTTTCTTGTACATGTATATATATTCACCTTCATCCAACTGGACCATCCCATTGGACCATCTTGTCAGAGTTTCTGCATGTCACTTAATTTATTAACATGTTGTGTTCTGTATCAACACATTCATCACCTATAAAAATCATTTAAGAGTCTTTTTTGTGGAGAGTTTATCAAAATGTACTTTTGTTTGGTCCAACTGTACAGTTCAATTGGCTTGACCAATGGGATTTTCCAATTGAATATCCAACTGGACAATAACATGAAAAATGTTTTATTTTGATTGAATAATATTGTATAATTTACATTGAGTACATTAGTACCTGTTGCCACCCGGATGAGAGACCACTGGTCATTTAAAACCACTTTTTCACAGACGTCACTTATTTTTGGAAGGGGGGGGGGGGTAGTTACTTGTACATGTACCTCTCATAATACCACATTTTACCTTGTGTACGCTCTCAGTGATACACAGTGCATATGTGTAATGCAGACATTAGGACATTCGATAGCTTGGGTCACTCCGCTGGGTACAGCGTGTCAGAGACTTTTACCCTTGTAGGCAAGTTATTTATATCCTGGGCAATGAGACATCGGCCATCGCTAGGCTTTGGCTTTGGCTTTGGCACGGGCCTGGACGTGGCACCCTCCTTTTTTTCATGCATGCAAGTTACGTATGCTGGAATAAATTCAAGAAAACTCGCTCCATGTTTGGGCATCATTACTTGTGGTCTCATGTGAAACGCCTTCACAAGCCTAGCTGGTCTTTGGTGACAGGTACTGCTCTCTCAATATTACTATCCTGGAAAAGGGGCGGAGGGTATTAAAGGGTATTGCAGTACTGCTGTGCTGGGGCTTTTTATTACCCATACAAACATGCTGGAAACCCTCTAATTTTTTTGTATTTTGTACTGACCACTATTTAGAACATTTTTTTTTTGATCAGCATTTATTTTAAAGTTGCTGGTAACATCATAAACAGTCCTCTCTTAAGACTGAGTCTAGCCTACATTTTAGTAGCTTCTCGAGATCACTGGGAAATCAATGTCCCGATAGAATGCAAATTATATTTAGGAGTTTTGGCGGTCTTACAACAAGATATCTCATTTACTTAATATGCTGGTTGCAGCATATATAGGTGTCAACTCTCACGTTTTGACCGTGAGTCTGACGGGAGTCACGGTTTGAGGACTTGCCTTACGGCCACTTCAAATCTCACATTCGTCTCCTGTTCAACAGAAAATATCGATGTAAAAAAAAAAATAGTAAAAATCAAGCGAATTAAAAGATTTTCAAAAAAATCTTGGCTTCCGATGACTTTCCCGATCCGAAAGTCATAAAATAACATGATAACCGTGATGCCATGATGCCCCTTGCTACTCGGTTACGCCCAGATGCTACCAGATTGCACCATTTTGAACCTAAAAAAACAAAATTTTCTGGGGGAGGCTCACCCGACCCCCCCCAGGGAGGGGGTTCCCCCTCCCGCACCCTGCCTCAGTCAATCCTCAAGGTGAGATTTCTCTAAGGGTTGACACCTATGTAGCAGTACAGTGAAAAACTATCTCCAAAGACAACCTTTGGGGATGACCAAATTGTGGTCTCTCCAGACAGTGGTCTTTCATGAGAGGTATAAATGATATGAAAAGTACTGAGCAAAGTATCCTGAAAAGTGGTCTTTCAAGACAGGTTGCCTTTCATTTGAGTGGTCTCTCAAGAGAGGGAACCACTGTATGGATTTACCATACTGGAATTGGGGGGACACAACAAAATAAAATGGTGTACCAATAACTCAGCAGAGAAGAACCCCCATTCCCATTATCAGTTTCATAAATGGACCTACCATGGATGTAAGTATAAACTTTCTTGCAACAAATTTGTGACTTCAAATTTCAAATACACCCATATAATGGCAGGGGTTCATAGCATGGACCACTGGTTGCTGCACTGGTGGTCTTATCAGTCAAGTAGATAATTGGGCCTGTCATGGGTACTGAGATGATAATTGTTGCCAGCAAGCTTTAATTATGTGGGCAGGACAGAACATTAAGAAAACAGCTATGCCCTACATTTTGGATCTTATTACACCTGTCTCTCTGGCTAAATATATCCTGCCTTGCAGGGACCCTGCGGATGGTCAGAATACATAGACCAGATTGGGCATTTCTAAAGTTGACATGGGTGCTAGTCTTTTACCAGAGATGGGTTTGCTGTACAGTGGGCTCTTTGGCAAAATGTATTATGTTTATGATACAGATACAACAAATATGCTAATAAAATGCAAGCACTTTTCATGTACTTGAATTAATCTAGCTTATAAATTTTTAAGGGAATCCCAAGTGCATTTTTTATGCCAGCTTTTTATTATTATTATTATTATTATTATTATTATTATTATTATTATTATTATTATTATTATTATTATTATTATTATTATTATTTGTAGCATGCTTAGCCAGCACGCTTTATTGTCTTCATTGCATTACGGCTAGTAGTGCAACAATGCTTGGCAGCCTTGGTGAACTCCAAGCTTGAAAATAATGCAGCAAAAATGAACTAGAAAAGAGGACTTGTGTGACAGCAAATCTGTCTGGGTGCCTTCAAAATGAAAACAATTTGAAATGCTAGACTTTGCCATTGTTCAACATAATCTAAACTTTGTTTTTTAGAATAACTTGCATAGATTAAAATGCTATAACATTGGTTCTTGGCTCATTGGATGTGGCCATGTCAAAAACTTATGAACTGAATTTTTAATGACACTACTGTCTGTAATAGTTTTGAAGCTATTCATGATCTTGATTTTGTGTATTTGCCTAATTTGAATAAATTAAAAGCCTACAACTCTGGTTCATGGTTTACTGGATGTGGTTATGTCACAAATCTGCAAATTGAAGTTGGAATGGTACCTCTATGTATAATATTTTGACGTAATTCAAAATTTAGGTTTGTATATTCACTTTGTTTGTATAAATTGAAATCCTCCAAGTTTGGTTCATGGTTCATTGGATGCATCTATGTCACAAATCTATATAGTAAAGTTGAAATGGCACCTCTAGATATAATAGCTTTGAAGCTATTCGATTTAAATTTTGTGTATTCACCTAATTTGCATAAATTAAAATTCTACAACTTTGGTTCATGTTTCAGTATGATGCGGATATGTCACAAACCTATAAATGGAAGTTAGAATGACACCTCTATCTATAATAGTTTTGAAGCTATTCAAGATTTACATTTTGCATATTTACCCTATTTGCATAAATCAAAGTCCTACGACTTTGGTTCATGGTTCGTTGAATTTAGCTTTGCCACAAACTTACAAACTGAAGTTGGAAAGGCATTTATATCTGCAATAGTCTTGGAGATATTCAACTTTTAATTTTTTTCAGTGCCCCTAATTAGCATAATTTAAAATTCTACTACTTTCAGTTACTGTCCATTATATTGGCAAGTGTCACAGACCTTTACATGCACATTGAAAGAAAGAAAAACATTTTTTATAAAAAAAAAATATCTGGGTTTGCACTCAGACATGGCTTAGTCAAGGAACCTATCTCAATCTGCATACAACTATGGTTTTGAGATATTCAAGGTTTGACATTTTGAATGCCCCGAATTTTCACAATTCTAAACATCTAGGTATTCCATATGAAATGGCAATTTTTATGCCATGCATGGAGATAAGACCCTGCCAAATTTTGAGTTTTTGATGAAACTGTCCAATTTCTTTTTTTTTTAAAAAAGCATTAGCAAACTGGTAATACAGTTTTAAAGCCTTCCACCATCTTCCAAGTGCTCACATTTCAAATTGAGCCTATCACAAGAAAGTGATCACTCAGAACCATAAAAGGTAGAAGAGCCCCCCCCCCCCCTGTTTTTTTATACATGTATCACATGAGCAGCATACACAACTTGTAGAATTTTAATTAATTTTAATTTGGGACACTTGAATAAATTAAATGTTGGATATCTTGAATACTGTTACAGGTAGAGGTGAAATTGCAACTTCCAACTTGTATGTTTGTGTTGTACACACATCCTAGGAACCAACAAGAGGCCCATGGACCTAATGCTCAGCTAGCACCATGGCTATATATTGCACCTTCATTTTCATTTCAAAGTTGTGTCCTCAATTGGCTTCTGAACTTGAGAAAATGCAAAGGTCAATTATATAGGTGGCTTTAATTTGCATGATGTTATTGGAAGGTTTATCACGTTATAATATGTTTGTAATGAATATTAACAGACAAAAGGATAAATCAGATAATGTATGTATACATATCATTTTATTTAACTAGAAAAGTTAGGAGAATATTTATGAATGTTTTAATCTTTTTTTGTAGTTCGTTTGTGGTATATCTGTATTCTGTGGGTTGTTGTATCAATCAGTTACCTTTAAACAAGCAGGTTAAAGGTGATTTATGGATTATAAAATACTCATGCAAATTGCATATTTTGTATCAATTTAGAAACCCTAGCTCACTTATATCAATATTTTGTACTTAATTATCAATGACATCTGTAATTTGTATTTTGACCAAAAACTGGATCAAGGGCATCCAAATTTTCATAAAGGTTGATTACTGACCAAATACATAGTTGGTGTAAGTTTCAAAGCTCCATCTTTATTTATGATCATAATACTGAATTTACTGTGGTTATTTTACACCTATGATGTTAGCTCCATTGAAAACCATCGGTAGAACCACCAGCACTCCACTCATCATAAACGTGCTTCTCTATAATACGCCTATAATGGTAAAATGCCTATTTGTTCACATGTAAAGATAGAATGACCATCACAAGAATATCATCTCCTGAAATTTATTCCATCAGTGACCTTGAGAAAGTGGGCTAAGGTCACCCATATTATGTAATATACTTTCAGACATGAAACAGATATGCTGTGACATTTGATTAAGTTAGCTTGATTATTTCTCATGATAGCTCTGAGCACATATTGGCTCACTAATTTCCATTCACCTGTATGTAGCGCCAACAGTACTGTTCAGATTCCACAAATAAGCGTCCCAAATGCTTCCACCAAATTTTATAAAGATCCATCACAAATCAAGGACTCTATAGTGTTTTCAATTTTTTCACTTTTTGGCCTGTGTATTATGTAATCCTGTAGATGGCATCACCAATAATGCAAAGAATCTAGACTGTCACTCGTAGAGCATGTCCAAAAAATTTCAAGAGGCTAACTTTAAAATTGTTCATGCTATCGTGTTGGCAAGCAAATTGTCTACAGATGGAACGACAGAATGACTGCCAACCAGAAATGAGTGACCGCATAAGCTTTGCCACCTTTAGTCAGCAGAGCTAAAAACTAAAGTTGTAGAATTTCAATTAATGCTAATAAGGGACACTTGACCAACATAAATGTTGAATATAGTCAACATTATAACAGGTAGAGGTTCCATTCTAGGTTCAGTTCATTGGATTGTGCTGTATGCCTATCCAATTAACCAAAGTTGTAGCATTTTGATTTGTGCAAATTTTAAAAGTGCACAGACAGACTTGATGCCTCAGTAGCAGCTTCCCAGACTGGGTAAAATTTCTGATGTTGGCACTCGTCAAACAACTGCTATGCCCAACAAGTATTACACTGTCCAGTCAAGGCTGCTATAGAGCCAAACAGATTCACTGAGAAGCACATTTTTTTCCTAGTTGGCATCTGTGCACAATGCAAAATTGAGTCTCAATTACAGGTCTCCCTTCCCCAGCTAACTGTAACTGACCGATGGTCTCCTGTATCTGTGTTCTTTCCTCCAGGGCTCCAGCTGATTTAACAGCGACAAATCCAAGGTTTACATAAATGCTATGGCCAAATTTGAGCATTGATTAAGTTATAATGCATACTGTTGATTTCCAAATAAATTATAATAATAAAAAACGTTCACATAAAGGAGGTTATGTTGATGGACTGACACACACATTCAGTGTGGCAAAAAATAGTTGGAAGTTTGGGGGTTGCACTGAAAGAAACAAGTGGAGGAAAAAGAATTAGATTTGTCATTTGTAATTTATTAACATTTATCACACATGATGTGTACATGTAGTTATGAATTCTCCCCATGCAAACAAGCACATGCTTTGTGGGCAGACAGATCTGGCATATGTCACTGTTCCATCAGAAAGAGGGGGATCAGGTATTTCTGTACTGGCCAACCAGGGGCATTTTATTTTTTGCAGCAGCATACTGGAAGGCCTCATATTTTCCTTACTTTGCACTATCCATCATTTTAGAATATCTATCTTTTCTTTAATATGTAATGGAGCAAAATTATATTCTGTACTAGTACACTGAAATCCCCCTTACCCCCTTTGTCAATGAGCATAAGCTGTTTGTTTGGACTGACCTGGAGGAAAGGATTGGTCTGGCCCATGACCCTGAGTGTATGTGTAGGTTAACATGCATTTTCTTAGGCAGGGTGAGGAAACCTTATCTGAACCCTTCGTGTTGTGTCCATCACATTTTATCCTACTGGTGCCAATTCAGTACCCATAATCCTAATTGATCAGTAAACCACAGAGAGCTACTGGGGATTTGTAAAGAATCAGCCTTGAACTAGCATATGGGATCCACCCCATCAGACCTGAAATAACCCTATATGTTGGTTTTATACAATATTCCTGTATGGGGGCATTCACAATTGTTATCATTTTTTATTAGTGGGCATGGATGTTAACATTTTTGAAAAAAAAACATAGGATATTTGAACAGAGTGAAGAGTGTGAGGAGATGGGTGGGTACAGGGAGAGGATACCCCTTCCCCTCCCTACCCCCTCCCCCCCCCCCCCCCCCCCCGTTCTTAAGGAAATGTTTGAAAAAATTGGACCTCAAATGATGCAATCTAGTGCAACTCATTAAATATCAAAACTGGATTTTACACAAACTCCTGCATTCCCAATTTCTTTTTCAATATGTTTTAAATATAGATTTTGGACTTTTCTTGTTATAAAATTATAGTGTTAAACTATAGATTCTGGCCACGTTCTTGCCTATATGGGCCATTGTAAAGGGATTGAATATGCAAGTGCACATTGCAAAAAACAAAAACAAAGGGGGGGGGTACCCCCCTTCCTCTTGAAAGTAGGCCTACATGTATACTCTGAATGTGAGGAAATTGAATAAACCTTTTACTACAATATACATAGACAAGGCTGTTACCCTTTAATACCAACCAAATTTTTTGAAAAATTGAGCAACCACTATGAAATTTGTGCAGTGAACAGTGGAAGCATGTCACCAGATGCTTGATTGAGCTCAGCTTTCATTGACCTTGACCTATTTTCAAGATCACCTGGTGTTATCAAATTGATGTCGAAAGGGTCTTAAGAGCATTTGCCTGTTATATTTTGATTGTCACGTGACATTCTGGCACATATCATACTTCGCAATAAGGAATGCATGGAATTGAGCATGCTTTTGGTGGCTTTGATAATACAGTGGTACCTGCTCTTAAGACCACCTCTTGTAAAAGACCACACTAGATTTTAAGACTGCCCTTTCAAGACACTGTCCTTTAATTTCTTTACTAACTTACCTGCAGTGAAAGACCACCTGCCATATGTGATCACTTTTGTCTGGCATTATGGGTGGTCTTAAATAGCAGGTTCCACTGTACCAGAATGTCCATCATTATCAGTCATCACTGGCTGTGTTTGATGTCTACTGGTATTTAATCAAGTAAAAGACTAAACAGTTAAATAATGTGTGTTCTCCCTCTATGTGGGCCTAGAGAGAGATTGAATACTATAGTCTTGAAGTCATACATACATGTATTTGTAAACTCATTCCATATCAGCCCCTCATTTTTCCCTATATTAACCTAGACTTAAGATGGCAATTGAATGAAAAGATCTTTCATTCAAGTACCAACATGCCTATAGTCTTAAGTCAGTGCCAGAACCACGGACCAATTCCTGTCATTATAGTATGGAATAAGTGAAACATAGTAGCAGACAGATAAATGCCCAAGTTTACGATATAATGTGAATGTGATTTGGAAACTTTATTGGAGCTCACATTGTATCCTTGACAAAACAAAAACAAAAACAAAAAACAAGAACAAAAAAAAAAAAAACCCAAAAAAAAAAAAAAAAACAGAAAAAAAACCCAAAACAAAAACAAAAACAAACAAAACAAAAACTGACAAAAAAACCCAAAACAAAAACAAAAACAAACCAAAGAAAAACAAAAAAAAAAACAAAAACAAAACAAAACAAAAAAAACAAAAAAAAAAACAAAACAAATATATATATATATATATATATATATATATATATATATATATATATATATATATATATATATATATTTATATATATATATATATATATATATACATATACATATATATATTGTCCATAACATAGGTCTGTTTTGATGGGCTAAACTTCTGCATGGGATACTACTAAGATCAGTAAGGTCCATGAAGCTCTAGTCTGCTTGGTCTAAACACAGAGACTGCCAGCACTGTGGACACTGGCTCAGTGTGATTTTGACCTTCCTGGCCCAAAGACAAAGTAGGCACAGCTTTATGCATGCATTGATGGTGGCAAGGCGCAATGTGATCTCTCTCCTCACAAGCTGTATCAAATGTTATCAGCATCATCTCTTTCAAATAAACATTTTTTGTAACTGGGCAGCTAGCTGCAAGAGTAGCTACCTGGTACGGTGCTGGGAGAAAAGAAAATGAACTGATAGGGCATAATAGCGACGGGGTAAATTAGAATTTGAGAGTGCAGGGAGGAGCGGGAATGGTGGTAGCCCTTATAAGGGCTCCCATGGGGTCTCCCATGGGGTCTCCCATGGGAAATGCCTGAGCCTTAGAGGCAGGGATAGGGTGTATGAGAGTTGTTTTTTCTTTTTTTTGTAGGGGGTGGGGGTGGGGACTACAAGCGATGAGTGTTGGGGGATATATCCAGGACCAGGGGCCCACCACAGCTGTGAGAGAGTGTGTGGTGGACCCTTTGCCTTGGCTGTGGTCCTGGAAAACATGGCAGCACAAGCTGTTAGGATAACCATGGTTTCCTCCACCTCATCTATTTTTCTTTTCTTTCCTTTTATTTTTTCCTAGGCCACCTGTGTCACACAGGACCGCAGGGCATAAGCAGAGAGCCACAGTAATATTATCATGCTCAATTTACCTCAGCTGGGAGTACGGGGTGGGGAGTGTACTCCCATTACTAAACATTAGGGAGAAGCTTTGCAGGGAAAGACTGCCTGTTTTGTTAGCATTTATCACTGTCAAATACCCCAGTTTTCAAACTATTGGTCCTAAATGCCCCATTTTTAATAGTCAACTGTATATTGTAATGGGTCTGAGTAATTGCTCCCCCCCCCCACCAAATGGAAGTGGCCAACAAACTAACTTTATAAATACCAGCTCCCAAAGACCCCTGTTAATAACATTGATTCAGTTCCCATTGGGTCTGGGTTTTATAACCTCAGTGGAGCCTACTCATCCTAAAATATGGGTATGCCCCCCTCCCCGCCCCCTCCCTAAGGTTAATGTAACTATCAACATTACTTTTGAAACTTAGGTCTTTACAATGATCAGTAAATTTTAACCACAGATCTGGTCCTACGTACACATGTAAAGTTGTATATACTTTGAGGGATTCAAGAGGGGAACGCCGTCCGTTCGTCTGTCCCATGGTTTTACCACCATAAATTCAGAAATTTTTGAGATGGGACTTTCAAATTGCACTCTTATATGGCCTTCTTTGTGTGCAACAAACATAGTTGACCTTGACCAAATTCTCAAGGTCACACGTGCTGAGTGACGTTACCAATCTAACTATTGAAAGCCTGCATCTAGCAATCTGAAGCTTACACACAAGAAGCTTCATAGAGTGATCTAGAAGCCTATTGAAAATCAACGTCAAAGCTCTATATTTGACCTACTTTTTGAGGTAAAGGTCAAGTGCACAATGGTGGTATTGGTAAACGTAAGGAAGTATTTAAGTCAGTTATATGAAATTTTATACACACATGTATCATAACCAAAAAATGTGTCATGAATCAAAAGTAGGTCACTAGGTCAAGTATCTGGGTCACAGTGACCTATTCATTGAATTTTTTTTTACCACTGTAACTTCAGAGGCTTTTGAGACTGGACTTTAAAATTGCATATGATAGTACACCACTATAAGGCTTGCTTTGTGTGCAAGCATAATTGACCTTGACATAATTTTCAAGGTCACACATGCGTCACAAGTTTGCTGAGTGACATTGTAAGAAGCAACATAGGGTGATCTAGAAGGCTATTGAAAGTCAAGTTTATACCTCTATATTTGACCTAATGTTTTGAGGTCAAAGGTCAAGTGTACAATAGTAGTATTTGTTGAATTTATGACAAGATCTCCATTTGTGAAATTATTTGATGAGTGGCAAAATGGCCATGATCTCTTACACTACAGGCTACCAGCAGCTTTCTGATCATACACTATACCTGATACTATGGGGCACTATTCCTATTCACTTACAGCAAAAGAGATTGAAGGCGGCAAAAGAGTACTGCATTCTTTGAACGGTATTTTTTCCTATACCACCAACAATAATACAAGAAAATGGTCACACTGTATTATGATGACCTTTTAACAAGACTCAACATATTTGTTGGTGTCTTGAGTTATGCCAATAATATAGTTCTTTTAGCCCCCACCAATCATTAAAGAAGCTTATGTTAATATGTACTGAGCATGGAAATGAGTACAAAGTAGTTTTCAATCTTTCCAAAAGTAAGCTTATAATTTTCGGGACACTGATCCCAATGCAGGAGTTTTATTCAAGAATGAGAAGGTGGAATGTGTCCAAAGTGACCAACATTTGGGAAATAAATTTGGTAACCAATTAATAAAAAGAAACAAATTGTTTATGCAATTGGAGATATGTTTAACAAGTGCAATTTGCTTATCGCTGAGTTTGACAAAACATTTCCTCATGTTAAGTACCGGCTTTTTTAATCTTTCTATATGTCTGTGTACGGTTGTGTTCTTTAGGACTTTTCGACAACATATGTGGAAAAGATTTTCACAGTGTGGCGTAAATGTATCTGCAGATTACATGTACTTGATATAACTGTTACCACTCACTGCACCTTAGTTTGTTGTGTGACAATATCCCTGTCGAATCCCAGCTCCATTTAAGATTTCTAAAATTTGTTATCTCTTGCATCAAAACAGGGCCAATTATTTATTGTTTCCATCACAAGATGTAAATAGGCCAATGATGGAATTCCCTGTGCATTTCACACGCGGTTGCCATTTCGATTGCTACATGGAGCGATTGGTTGTGGTGCGCGTGATGTCGCGTGTACCATCGCCCGTGAACCGCGTATATGGAATCAACTAAAAGAAATGCTGCTGTTTCTATTTTTGACGCGCGGCATTCGCTTCCGAAATCACGCATATGGAATCCCAACTTAAGGCAATTTGTGATCAATTGTAGGTCCAGACATCCTGTGAGGAACACATTTTGGGAGATTTTTGGGGGGACTTGTGTTCTATAAATTTACAAACTAACTTCAAAGTTCTGTGGAACAGATGCACTGTACCTCCTCCTGAGATTCGAAAAATATATGTTTGAGCAGATGTGTAATAGAGACTTGTTAAAAACAAGGTACTGTACCCTGTAGGTCCAGATGGATTCAACAGTGTCCCATGTTGTTCAATTGGATCCAACAGTATCCCATGTTGTCCAATTGGATCAAAAAGATCCCAAGTTTTCCAATTGCAGTTGTGTCATTAATTACACAAGGTCAGATTTCCCTTTTGGTGAGTCTTGTATTTCTTATAGAATAAAAGTCATCAGTAGCAGCCTAAACACAATCTTGAAGATTTGGTATTTGATTGAAGTATTTCATAGAACATGGCCGGAATTTAAAAAAACAAAAAAACAAAAAAAATGCAAAATAAAAAAGCGCATGTGCATAATGAGGTTCATGACTTTTTTGAGTGCATGTTATTACCAGCAAGTTCAATTTAAAGCACAAAGTCATTGTACATTCAACTGATAATTCACATTAATTAGGCACATGAAATTATCAGATCATAGGAAATGTTATATTGCTTGAACATTATTATTCAAGCTTTTGAATTGTTGCTAGCTTTCTTCTTATGTGGTTGTACCTTATGTATCAACAAAGTTGGAAAGTTTGAAGTTTCTTTTCCTTTCAAGTTCAGAGAGATCATACTCTGACTTTCAAAGTATGCTTCGTGTAATGATTCTCAATTCTGTCCCTGCACATAATGATTCTCTTTCTTTTGACATAATCGATGGAAGGTACAGAAGTGTTCAAGTATTTAAAATGCTCTGAACATGATATACAGACATTAAAAATTGTTCATGTGAATAATTTTTTCCTGCACACATTAAATGTATTGCAAAATGCCACCATATTTACGTCTGTGTGTGCCAACACAGACATTGTGTTTCTTCAATTTCATTCATTTTTTCCTCTATAGTACCAAATTTTGTTCGCCAGTTTTTCTGGAACACTATTACACTTAGAAACTTCAAATTTGGCATGGATATAGGTCTATACATGAATTTGTGCCTATTAATAAAAAGATGAAAATATGTTGAAGATTATGCAAAAGAGGGGCATTTGAAAATTTAAATCATGAATATCTCCAAAATTGTTATAGGTACATGCAACCAATCCAACTCAATTCATACGTTTGTAACACTGCACATTTTTGTAATTAACTTGTGACCTCTAAAGGCAACAGGTACTATGCACTAAAAGTAAATTGTACATTATTGTCCAATCAAAAGAAGACATTTTTCATGTTATTGTCCAGATGGATATTTCAATTGGAAAATCCCATTGGTCAAGCCAATTAAACTGTACAGTTGGACCAAACAAAATGTACATTTTGATGAACTCTCCACAAAATAGACTCTGAAATGTAGATTTTTATAGGTGATGAATGCTCTAAATATAGAACACAACATGTTAATGAATTACAAGACATGTAGGAACTCTGAAAAGATGGTTCCTATGGGAGACGTGACCATTACTGGAAAGGGCTTAACCTTGGGATTTCACAGTCTCCAATAATATGTACACATCTATATATATTTTTGATCAATAAGTTTGAACTTTTCAAGCAAACTTGTAGATAATCTTTAATAAATGTGTTACCAGTAAAATTTTAATATGTGGCTTTATATAGCTTAGATCTGAGCAGTTTTGTGTGAGAAAAAAAAAATTATGGGATCCCATTGGATGAATGAAAAGATAGGATCCAGCTGGATACCATTGGATACCATGGGCTGTCCAATGGGATACCACAGGACAT
Organism: Hermodice carunculata; assembly: GCA_964020975.1. NCBI lineage: Eukaryota > Metazoa > Annelida > Polychaeta > Eunicida > Amphinomidae > Hermodice > Hermodice carunculata. Next base: position 39,158,545 of record OZ026619.1, on the reverse strand, counting down.
CATGGTATTCCAGGTAATTTTCCAATATCTGGAATTTGAGACACCGTAGGAAATTTTGTTTGGTATATATATATATATATATATATATATATATATATATATATATATATATATATATATATATATATATATATATACACAACAACAATGGTCACCCTTGTTAACATGCAGACTGTCAGCTTTTTACTTTGTTTTGTTTTTTGCAATGTTCAGGCACAGATCCGGACCCGATTCTTAGTCCATATTTGTCAAGCCTTATATATAATGCACATAACTAATGGCAATGCACAAAGAATATTTTTATTCCTCAATTCTACTCATGATTGAAATAGGGCAAATCCGTTTGACTTTCAAATTGATTGAGTTGAGATATCTGACATTAACATTGATGCACTCATCAGTCTGCCTGGTGATTAAATATGTAACATACCTGTAGATATTTAGTAATAAAAAAAAAATAAAACTTTCCAAAATGGAAAGTTTTTTTTCCCAGGATGTGTACCTTTTTTACCCTGAATTTTGTTTTGAGAATAGGTCTATTTTCAATTTTTGCCTGTCATTAATAGCTGAACTGTATGGTTTAGATGCAGAAAAGCAGAAATAAATTAGGAAAGTTCCTTAAAACAACAGGATGTTATTTGGTCGCTTTAAGGAACTTTCCATAATTTTTCAACCTAAGACCAATTTAAGCGAAAATCCTTAAATCTTTAATATGTGATTTTGTCACTTTAACATATTTAAGGAACTTTCCTTATTTTAGAATGATAGGCCAGTTTAAGGAAAGTTCTCTAATTATTCATCAGAATGTGTTTTCTATATTTTAAGGAACTCACCTTATTTTCTAATCATAGACCATTTAAAGGAAATGTCTGTAAATCTTCAGGATAGTGATTTATCCATTTAAAGAAACATCCACAATTTTCAACCATAGACCAGTTTAAGGAAATTTTCAGAATGTGATTCCTGTGATTTAAAGGCACTTTCCTTATTTTCTAATCGAGGACCATTTTAGGGAAAGTTCCTTAAATCTATACATCTTTCTGAAATCTACACAGAATCGGATTTAGCCATTTAAAGGAACTTTCCTTATTCTTCTATTGTAGACCAGTATAGGGAAAGTTCCTTAAGTCTACAGAAAGTGACTTAAAGAAACTTTCCTTATTTTTAAATGATAGGCCATTTTAAATTTAAGGAAAGTTCCTTAAATGAAGACCCTAGCTGTTAGGTGGGGACTTTTTAGGGTTTGACCAGGGATGTGCTATAGATGGACTACCAATGGGAGTGCTAATTCATTTTATGGCCAACTGGGCATGACAACTACAAAGCGTGTTCAGTATCATCCCTTTGTTGTTCCATCTATGGTTCCACTTTCGCTTGTATCTGGTCACTTACATCTGGTGTCCTAATGTACCAAGTTCAAAAATGGGGGATTTATGCGTGCACAACCAGTCTCATCATTTGAGTCAGAACCGTGCAGGTCCATCGATGTGTTTTTCATTGAAATCAGCCAATAAAAAGCCAAGTTTTTTGCGATTTTTCAGCACAAAATGATGCAAAGTTGGCCAATTTGCATGCATTAAAACTCCTTGCGCCGCACTCAGCAATTAAAAATGAAAAGATGGATAGTGTATGTCAGTAGGATCATGATGGTGGTTTCATTTCTTGTAGCTGAGTCCAGCTTAACGCTAAGTTTTGGCTTTAAAATGCGGAACACAGTGAAAAAAGCGTATACACATCCATCTTGCTGGTTGGCATGCAGTTGATTGTTGGGTCACACAAGATCACACCACCTACGCGACTGCCAGGAGCCAGCCTAGACCAAGAGTTGTATTTGTTGGAGTATCTGAATTGATTATGCCAGTGTTAAGTGTGTATAAATTTCATCCAATGGGATGGTTATATTGGATGAAGTTCAGTATTTACAAATATAATAAAAGATCCTGGCGATTCTTTGAAAATGACACAACATGCTCCCATTAGGAATTAGAATTATTTGAATACATATAGTTTTAGCAGTGAACTGTACAAATTGATGCCTGAAAAAGAAGTAAGTGCCTTTCATCCAATGTAGGATGGAGTTAAATATTGACTAGTGAACAAAATATGGTTTTTTCTTAAAAAATAACAAAACAAAAACTCATTGTATTTGGAATACATAGTAGTGAATCACTTGGCTTGATACTCGTAAAAGGTATTTATGCACTTTCTGCATTGCATCCAATGGGACCGTCCAATGGGATGGTCCTGTAGGATGGAGATGAATATTGACAAATGAACAAAATAATAGTGGTGTTTTCTTAAAAAATAACAAAACAAAAACTCATTGTATTTGGAATAGTAGTGAATCACTTGGCTGATACTTGTAAAAGGTAGTTATGCACTTTCTGCATTGCATCCAATGGGACCGTCCTGTAGGATGGAGATGAATATTGACAAATGAACAAAATAATAGTGGTGTTTTCTTAAAAAATAACAAAACAAAAACTCATTGTATTTGGAATAGTAGTGAATCACTTGGCTGATACTTGTAAAAGGTAGTTATGCACTTTCTGCATTGCATCCAATGGGACCGTCCAATGGGATGGTCCTGTAGGATGGAGATGAATATTGACAAATGAACAAAATAATAGTGGTGTTTTCTTAAAAAATAACAAAACAAAAACTCATTGTATTTGGAATAGTAGTGAATCACTTGGCTTGATACTTGTAAAAGGTAGTTATGCACTTTCTGCATTGCATCCAATGGGACCGTCCAATGGGATGGTCCTGTAGGATGGAGATGAATATTGACAAATGAACAAAATAATAGTGGTGTTTTCTTAAAAAATAACAAAACAAAAACTCATTGTATTTGGAATAGTAGTGAATCACTTGGCTGATACTTGTAAAAGGTAGTTATGCACTTTCTGCATTGCATCCAATGGGACCGTCCAATGGGATGGTCCTGTAGGATGGAGATGAATATTGACAAATGAACAAAATATGGAGTTTTCTTAAAAAATAACAAAACAAAAACTCATTATTATATTTGGAATAGTAGTGAATCACTTGGCTTGATACTTGTAAAAGATGTTTGTGCACTTTCTGCAATGCATCCAATGGGACAGTCCAATGGGATGGTCCTGTAGGATGGAGATGAATATTGACTAGTGAACAAAATGTGGGTGTTTTTTTTAGAAAAAAACACGCATTTTAAATGTTTGATTGTATATTTACTATTAACTATATGATTTGATACTTATTCCATGTTTGGCACCTGTGCAATTTCTGCACTGCATCCAATGGGATGGTCCTGTAGGATGGAGATGAATATCGACTAATGAACAAAATATGGGTGTTTTCTTAAAAAAACACTTATTTTAAATAGTTTGATTGTATATTTGTTATTGTTCACTATATGATTTGATACTTATACTAAGTTTGACACTTGTGCAATTTCTGCACTGCATCCAATGGGATGGTCCAGTGGGACAATCCAATGGGACAGTCCTAAGGAATGAGACTGAATATGTACAAACAAAGAAGGATGGTGTTTTCTTTGAAAATAACAAAATCCATAAAAACATTTGGAAGCACCTGAAGGCAAACTGGTATCAAACTGAAATCATACTAGATTTGAATATCAAAACAATCTCTGTTATCAAATCTAGTGTCTGAATTATGGTCATCTTAACTTTTACACAAAATTGACACCACAGACAATAACCCGTGACTTATGATGTATGAAGGGAATGTGAATGGCTTATGACTTTTAATTGCATTTGTAGGTGTAAAATATAATCCAATGGGATGGACCAGAAGCTGGTGATCCAATTGGATCCCATGGGATCCAATGGGATACAAGGTCATCCTATGGGATATCCTGTGGGATCCCGTGGGATCCAATGGGATGGTTTTTTTCGGTATCTGAAAAAGTATAGATAACTGGATTTTTTTTCTTATATTTATAAGATGGTAAGGACCAGAGATGTTCACATGATAGATATTAGACAATACTTGTGAATAATTTTTGAGTTATGTTACTGGACAGATCCGGACTGAGTTCATAGTCCAGATTTGTCCTGCCACATGTTATAACTTAAAACATTAATTTTTGAAGGGGAGAGGCAACAGAGGACAAGTTACATAAAGAATACTTCCTTATACAGTTGTCCTTGTTACCCTTTTTAGCGGTCGTTCCAAACTTGCTGAAAATTTGCCCGCTATACAAACTAAGCTGTGTTTCTTGTTACACTGTAGTGTCTTGAGAATCCAAGGAGCTCTCCTTCCAAATGGAAAATCCAGTTTCTAATGTTTTCCAGTGACAACTTTTGTTCTTCCTTTTTTAAAGAAAGCTATATGTCCAATATTTCTGAAGTATAAAAGTTCAAGTGTGAACTGAAAAACTGCAAACATAAAATTTCAAAGTTTCACTGTACAGCATACTTTTTAAAAGTCAACCGGTTTAGAACTCTTTCAGTGTCATGTCTAGTGCTCAGTCAACTGCTTTACTTGCCACACTTTGGGGCAATGCGCCCAAAGTGCACCAAGGAAAGCTGTTGACCTCGAATATTATATTCTATGTAACTTCAGGCATGCTGGTACTTGAGTGAAAGGTCTTTTTACAAAGAGCATGCATCGATCATCGTCATTATAATTCAGAGCAGTTCTTTGATGTGAGTCACAGTTGGCACAGCAAGAGTTAAAGGAGGCCAGTCCTGGCAACCTTGGCTGACCAAAAGGAACACACAAAACATACTCTGTTGTGAACAGGATTTCCTTTCCTGGCAAGTATGTTTACAAACGAAAATCCTGTTGCGGTTTTCTCTCTTCTAAAATAATTACGGTCTACTTCTATAATACATAAAAGTTTTGTTTTAATACATAGAAGTATTTATAGGTAATCTCTATTTAGGACAGGTGACATAATATGGTGTAACAACACCAAAAATTTGATGAAGTTGGGATGACCCTTCTTAGGATATTATGGTAACATTTTCTAGTTGTGTGCCACTCAGACAGCATTAAAATAAATACTTCAAAAGTTTCATAACAATGTTCTTCTTCTCTTTACAAATTCAGTTATTTAGAAATGTATTTCTGCTAATGCGTAAAACTGGTCTAATGACTACACCATAGGCTACATTCTCTAGAATGTTTACAGTGAAATCAGGATATGACACTATATATGTCAAATTTGAAGTGTTCTCGTTTGTCAAAAATCTTTGTCACATACTGTTTGTTGTAAATCCCTATTTCAAGATCAAGGAAAGTTGCCTTATTGTCACTCTCATTTTCTTTATTCAAAATGAGTTCTTTAGGGTAAATTTCCTTCCAATGTTTCTTGATCTCATCCTTGTTGTTAAGAGTACAGAGATCACCAATGAATCTGTGTGTATGTGGACAGAATCTCCTTGCAGTGGTGCAGTTTGTTTTTGCCAATTCTTCCATCCATTTGGATTTGTAGATATAAATTGGCAATAAGGAGCTGGATCAATTCCCTTGGGTATTCCAACTATTTGTCGAAATACTTTATTACCAAAGCTTAAGTATGCATTGATAATGACATACTTTCTCAAATAAGAACATTATTCTCTAGTGTAACACTTTCTTTTATCTTTTTTTTTTTTGTAAAAATCTTGCACCAGTGTTGGAAACTTTAATGTATTGACATTTTCCTCCTTTGATTGGCTTGTCCAACACTAAAATTACCACTTGCTTCAGGTCTGTTAACCCTTAAAGGGTCAAGTTATTTTTTGTGCCAGTGAAAATAAAAGTTACAATCTTCATTGAACACAGTGCAGTGGGAACAGTTTTCTCAGAAGCATACCAAAAGTATATCATTGTGATATCTGGAATGCCAAGTTTGATTATGTGCAACTTATTGCTTATAGTCACGTGACTGGTTGCCATGGCAACCACTTTAATCACTCATAAATGGCAAAAAAATCATTAAAACTCTGCTGAATTAGAGAACAAAGTATCTCCTCATTTTATGTGAAGCACCCTCTCTCCAAATATGCATGGTACTTGGATACCTGGAGATATAAACTTTCAGTAAACTTCGAAAATAAAAGATAGTTCACATGACCTGTTTCCATAGCAACGCTTTTAATATTGCTTGTATTTGGCTAAAAATTGGAAAAAGTGCAATTTTACATAAATTTGCAAAACCAGTAAGAGGCAGCTACTTTGCATAATAGTCACCATAAGTATTCATGGATTATGTTTTAGGTTAAATATTCTGCACTCAATGGCAGAAATAAAACAACACTGCTCTATCTTTATGAAAATTTTGTGCTTTCCCCCATTTGAATATGTTGCCATGGAAACAAAGTGTAATTGGATTCACAATTATATATACAAAGCCTTATTCTGATATATAGTTTGCTGATGTGGATGGCATGCATGCATATAGTGTACATGCAATTACAGAGTTATTTATTTCTATGCAAAAGAAAAAGCACGCCTTCGATATTGGCTGCCTACCACAATCTCTGAGACAGCAACAATATTAATCGTGTATCAGTCTGCAACCATGCTCCTTTCCTGCTCTTCCCTACTCCCCCCCCCCCCCCCCCCCAATCTCCGTGTAAATTGAGTGCAGAAGACGGTTCAGGTTTGAATGCATGGTTGCATTACTGGGCCAAAGCAAAATGTCATGTTCATAAAGTTTATTGATAAACACAGGTTTGACACAGAAACAGACTTGGGGGTACTCGGGAAGTGCAGGCATTGACTCAATGATTGAGAATTTGAGTGACTGATCGGCTGAATATCAAATTATGGGACCCACTGTGGAACCACAAGGACCATGCATGGTCCCTGATACACTTGACCTCTGTGGGCTCCAGCCTCATTATAAACAAAATGCTTACATCCTCGCACCCAACATAGCCTTTATTGTCCCTCTCCTCTACATAATCCCACCCTGCCCACTCCTGAATAAGATTAATAGCCTGGGCACTTGTATATAGTTCACGGACACCTGCAGCTGAACTGCTGCTGGATGCTGCCCCCTTTGTGATGTCACGCACCTTAAGGGAATCAGCGGGGAATCCCTTGAATGACAAGCAGAGACGCTAGAGGGGGCAGTATACAAAAAATAGATTGATGTGTTTCTTGGGGGAAACACAACAGCTGTCTATGTCAAGTTTGGTGATGGTTTATGAGTTGTTTACACAAGTAAGGCTAAGCTTGTGTGAGCCCAGCATAAAATCACGTGATTACCGGTCGTTAACAACCGGTCTGACCGTTTAAGGGTTAAGTCAATCTTTGTATACAATGTTGAAAAATCAAAGATTTGGCACCTTCCTTCTTGTTGATCTTGTGTATGTCCTGTGAGATATCCGTGGTACTTGCAGTGATCCACATCCTATTCACCTTTGTGTATGTATGGAGTTTTTCACAATAATTAGTATGGGATTTTTGGACAAGTTTCAGAACATTAGCTAGTATTTTAGCAGCTTGTTTTGAAACACGCTTTAAATGCTGCAATAAAATACCTAAATTTGAAAGGTTTCTTGTGCATTTTAACAATTGCATAGATGATCGGTAATTTCCTGTGTTCATTTGGTCTAACGCATATCAAACTTTGTTCTTGTACACGTGCTTGTCAATAATTGCATTTAGTAGATTCTGCTTGCTGATTAGTTTCACAATTTAATTCTGGCAGCATGCTGTTGATATGCATGTAATATGTCTTGTAAGTAAGTGCAATGTTATTACTTGCTTTGTCAAAAGGTGTTATGACAAATTTGTTTTGTAGATCAAGTAATTCTTTGCTGCAGTTATTATCTTGATGCACTTATTTTGTTTGTCTCCATTTTTGAAGAGGTCCATTCCTCAAGAACTCGATTTTGTCATCAACTAGCTTTCTCCATGATTCTGATTTTCCGTTCATTAAATACTTACTACTTATGGATGGACGACGCAGGGTCGACAATACCCTCCAGCACTTTATGTGCCGAGGGAAATAATGAAATCAGGTCAACAAAGAAGGTCAAGGTAGAATAGCCGACATTCATATTTAACTGCGATCCTGCTCACTTCCTGTGTGGCCAGGGCAACAGACTGATGCTTCCACCATGATCAGGGCAGATTTGTATTATATACTACATAAACATCCATAAATAACACCTTTTCAACCAAAAGAGAGCTCATTTCTAATCAATTTAAGCATCCCTCATGTTTCAAATATATGTTAAAACATTTTCTTACGATTATTCTGTGTTCATGTTGTTTATTTTATTGAGAAAGTACTGTTGACCATGCTAAATACATGGATCTGCCCTGATGCAGGTGGCTCCCTCTTTTGCTCAATAGATGTTTGAGTTGGACCACATTTAAATATGAATACATCCTATTGAGTTAAACTTGTGTTCGATGTGGCCTGTGAATCATGAAATATTTTACTTGCAATGAATCTCCTGAAGATGTAATGTTCGACAAGCTGAAAACAGGTACCTCCCAAACTTTCTTTGCAAGGGAGTATAATGACAGGTAAGTTAATGAACGTGGGAAACGTAGAAACGGGGAATGTGTAAAGCAGTCTCTGATGAGGCTGGCCTCTCGTGACAGGGACAACTGTAGTGTGGTCCTTGTAGTGCTACCCCTCTGCCGGAACTCTGAGCATATTTGCTTGACACAGACACAGATTAATATATGTACAGTATTTAAAACCTAAATATATATAGAAGGTCATTGTTATATTCCTTTAAGGATAATGCTAGGATCAGCACTGTTAGGGAAATATTTGGTCTGCCATTTAAGCCACCTGGAAGAATTGAGCCCCTACTAAGCTTTCCCAGTGATAAGTCTTGTATATAATTTTATGGCTCAATCTACATGCAGCTTGCAGTAAATATGGAGCATTCATATTGTGGTGCTGCTTGCTTCATATTATATTTTTGTGTTCGGAACAGGCAGGACTGGAACCTGCAACCTTTGGCACCAGTTAACTAGCTGAAATGGGAAACCCACATATCCACTCAACCTAATCCCTATTCTTAAAAAAGAATGGTTCAATGGAGGTAGTTATGTGCGAGCGCCATATCAACACAGTTATGCAGCATATGTACTGAGTCAGCATTTATTTCCAGAATCAGGAACTTAAATCCACATGCATTCAGGAAATGCCAAAAATATATATTTTTATGTTAGGAATGAGCGGGACTCGAACCTGCAACCTTTGGCACCAGTCACCTAGCTGAAGTGGGAAACACACATACCCACTGGACCAAATCCCCATTCTTGTGTAAATTTTGCCATTTTAAGAAAATGTATTGGGTCTGTCTCAATATAAAGCATGGCACATGATAATGCTGAATTTATTATTTTGTTAAATACTACTCTGAAAGGTATTTAGAAATTTGGCAAAACATTTTGAGCAGGTTACAACTTATTTCAAGCATACTATTCTCGAGAATGGCCCTACATGCGTTGCACGCATCTAACGTACATGTAATAGTCAAGTACAGTGCATACAGTGTACAAAGTCATGCAGATAAAAATTGTATGTGTTGACACACACAATTTGTAGCTGGGTGCGCAATGTATTTAATTTTACATCCTCTAAAAATTCCAAAATATGAGCATGTATATCTGCGTCTACAATACAAGGCAGTAAATTATGGACTATAAATGGGATGCAATATATACCATCACAACAAATATGGCATTAACTTTTTCCCATCCAAATCACCCAAAAGTGTCCACATGCAAGTTGTTGTCTGCTTTAATGCCTTTACTAACATCATTAACATCAAATATTTTTGTTGGGAATTGTGGAGAAAACCAATAATGAAGACATACCCCAGGTCAATAGCTTTCCTAGACATGCACTAGATGTAACACACCCAAACTCATATCAAATAAGCTACTGACTGAGTCCTATTTGTGACATTTATGAGTTACACAGCCTTGTTATCTGTAATGCCCTTCTGTCACATGGGATGGCATTCAGCCAATATTTACTCTCTGTTATTGCATTCTACATTTGTGTATTGTAGATTATTGAATCTTGATTGCAGGAAATGGGACCATTATAGTTGTGATACAGCAAAAGCAATTTCAACATCCATGCACATTTATACATGTATGTTGGCGGGCAAATACTACATACTAGGCGAGTATACTAAGGAATACATGCCCACACTTTAACAGCCCACCCTTAGAGAAGGTCTGTGTGGTCAGATAATAACATGGTCTATCAATGGCAGTCAAATAGCATGGAAAACTGGAACCTGGCTCCTAATATTTTGTAAATGTGGTCTTAACTCATTCCATACCATTCCCTGATATTTATGCATATTTACCAAGATTTCAGATGACAATTGCATATTTAAATTCTTCATGAAAAGAGCTTTCGTTCAAGTACCAACATCCCTGTCATCTTAAGTCAGTGGTTCTGGCACTGCCTGGCAAGTCATGCTGCAGCTGCTGCAAGCAGGTGGTCTCTCGTTGAACCATTGGTCCAATTCTCTTAATCCACTCATGAAAATTCACACACAGTTTCTTTATCTGTATGCTTTGCTGGTGCCTGCTCTTTTCAGACAGGGCACAGCAATTTAAATGAAAAAGGCCACTTTTAATGTGGATAGAACACAGAAAGGGCTCGTGCAGAAACAAAACTACAGAAATTCTACATGAAGAAAATGGTAGTCTGCAAAAGGTTTATGAAACTAAAGTAGAGTGGCTTTTGAATGAACTCAGTCATTGTTGTTAATACAACAAATATGAAAATAATTTGCACCGTGTGCCAAAAAAAAAAAAAAAAAAAAAAAAAAAGAAAGAAAAGAAAAACGAAGAGTACACAAAAAGTTACTAATTTTGCCACAAGCAAATCACATATCTCCTGGTGGGACACTTAAGATAAATGCAATACAATATGCGTTTGGAGAGCAGCAGCAAGACTGATATGACTGCAAACAATCATCACTTGAATTCAGCTTATCAATACTTCATAAGGCAGTTTAGATCCTAAAGGCTTGCCTATACTAAGGTTCAATTGCCTTGTAAGTAGTCTCATGTACGTCAATAAGCTGTTGCTCAGTGGAAAATAAAAGTTCATGGTTTAGCCAGCCGGAAATATGACCTAATGCAGCCAGCATATGAGCCACTTGAAGCAATACAAGAGATGCTGTAACACTTGGAAAGTTTACCACGAGAATTAGGTAAATGTTAATATCCACATAAGTGACCTGTAAACTTGAGAATTAGGTCAAGGAAACTCAGATACAATCACAGCCTTTGTCTCACCCAAATACATAATCCTACCACCTTTAATGAATCTTACTTGAGTTCTTCAAGTGTTTTCGCATAGAAGTTGATTTCACATAAATGACCCTGGGGCATTGAGAATTAAATTAAGGTGACCCAGAAACAATCTCTGTATAGGACTCACCGAGTAATACAATCCTATCAAGTTTCATGAAGTTTTGCTGATTTCTTCAAGACTTATCACACATAAACCAAAAGTGTTAAAAAATCAATAAGAAACAGGAGAGACAAGCACTAAAACAATAGGTCTCTCCACTTTCAACAGGACACATAACAATGAGGCTGTGTAAAAAGCCCATCCTCAGTTCACCTTGACATTCAACCCATAACAAAGTCCTGGTCTATGGGCTATCCAGAAGTGTTTCTGTGGAATTTTGAAGCAACTGGCCCAGCTGTTGTAGAGATTTTTTTAATTTTTAAAATAATCATAAAAATATGAAAAAATCACTGAAGCACAAACACTTGCACAAATTTGATAAAGATTCATCCAAGATACTTCTCAATCACTTTTGAAGTATATTTGGCTAATAGTTTTTAGAAGTACCACTGCAATCAATAAGAATATAGTGAAAACTCCATATAATGACACCATCCGTTCTCTTTGAAATGTGTCAGATAACTGAATATGTCAGACAAATGAGTCAAACAACAAAAGAAAATGAATTTTTGGCATTCAAAACTTGTGTCATTATAATGAATATGTCAGATACATGAGTGTCGTTATAATGAGGTTTCACTGTATGTGCAGTAAGCCAAAAATATGAAAATCAGGGATCTACCTCAACACCACGGAACAACACTAAGTGAACCTAGTTGACAGTTTTTGAGAAAATGTCCAAAATGTCAATTGTGGATGACAGACATACAGACCACAAAACCTCAGCAGACTGACAAGTCAGCTGAGGTAAAAAAGGTAAGGGGAGCAATATAAAAAGGACAGGAGTAAAGAAAAGTAGCAAAATGCATTGGCATATATTAGAACACAGTTTACATTTTGCCTTAATTGCGTAAGCAAAGTGATGAATTTGATATTGTTGACTGAGCCTAATTGGAATATCAACTGGGCATGGCCAATGAGGTATGTTCTCTGTTCCAGTCATACATCACCAGATACAAATTTCTGTCAGTATATATGTGGAAATACACATCTGTCACAACTTATTACAAGAAAACTAGAAAGAACTGTTTTTGTTCATAGATTGGATCAGGTGAATGAGGAAAGGTCACTTCCTGTATTGAATGACCTTTGACCTAAATCAGACTGGAGTTGGCTTCATGTGCTGACATAGCAACTTCCCTTATATTTGAAGATTCCTTTGTTTATTCTTTAATTTGCATACGAGCCACTCCTTCATTCATCCTTTGCATATGAGTCACTATCAGAGTTGTTTGGCTCACACCTGATTCACATATGCATCCAGGAAAACACCCTTTCACTACTGAAAATTCAGTTCAGTTAGCATGCTAAAAAATCTAATTGACCACTAGGTGGCATACCTGCAGACCGACGGGGAGGTGCTACAGGCAAGGAGTTGCTGGCAGTCTGCACTTTGATGATGCTGTTCCTGTGGGAAAATAAATAAAAACAATTTTAACTTACCATTCTTTTGGTTGACCTGGCCTATTTGTTCATAAGTGCTCCCTAGGAGATCAGGGCTAGACGTCTGAAGTGCTTGGTTATCAATTCCACTCGCTCCACCATACTCTTTACGCTGTCTCATCAGATGACTTCACATGCACATGCAAAATAGGCAAACGTGTTAGTTAAGAACAAACAATGCAATCAATTGGATGGCAGGTAGGAACAGTACTCTATATGACATGCAATGGTCTCCATCTTATAAGACCCCTCTGAGGAAAGGTCACCCTGTCTTCAGAGGCCACTTCTCCATGCAGCAAGCATAACAAGCATGATATTTTCATTTTATTTAGCCCCTCAGGACAGGTCACCCCTCTTATAACATCAGGGTTGATATATTTCTGGTTCACTTAAGGTCTGGGTAAAGAGGAGGATTCCAACCATTGTACTAAAGTATATACTTTTATTTCTATTTGTTTGGTACTTTTGTGCACCCAACCTCTCCAGTCCCTAGCTTTACTTCACGAGTAACCACTGTAAGCAGCCTTCCCACCATTGTCATATTAAGTAGCAGGTAACCAGATCAAGCCGTCACTATACTACCACTGAAGATCTGCCACAAATTACAGATACTAGGGTGCTCACAAGATTTTCATATTTTGACCCCTATATTGCATAATATTCTAGGTGGCTTCACCAATATCAAAATGAACCTAGATTTTTATACATCCTGTAAGTCCTGAAAGTTATATTGGGCTAACTAAAAAACTGTGGATGGTATTGCAGTCACAAGATTTTCAGATTTTGACCTGTATATTACATAATACTATAGGTAGCGCCACCAACATCGCTGTCGACAAAGATTTTCATACATTTTATAACTACTAAACATTATGTGGGCTTATCTAAAAAATTCTGGGGTGAGCATTCACAAAACGACCCCTATATTCAAACTGGCCATTTGACCTTGACCTTCAACTCGGATTAAAAATTTTTATGTTCAAAATATGCGCCACACATCCGGCTTTCCATATAAAGTCTGTTTGTTCAAATCCAGTAATGACTTAACAGGTTATTGCCGAAAAACAATAACCTTTAATAAGCGCAGAACTCACTAATCACTGGGTCACAGCGGCCCCAAAAGTAGGTCACCGTGTACAGTTTTATATATTATGTAATCAAGTGCAATTTTGACCTGGAGGCTCAATTCTCTTTGCAACTGATGTCCAAGCTACACTTACCCATTATAAAATCGTACTTTTCAACTTTACAGTCATGATATCCTCACAAAAACACGTCAACAGTGCATAAAACAGTACATAAAACTTACTGGTCCAGCTGGGCCAGTAAGTTTTAATATATAGTGGACCAGCTCAGTACTTAGTGGTCCAGAATTCTGATATTGCGAGTGTCAAGGGGGTCCGAGGACATCCGCCCCCCCCCCCCCCCCCAAAAAAAAAAGAAAAATTGAAATCTAGGTGCTCTCTGGTGGCATCTCAGGTGATTTTTGCCACATTATGAATACAATATTTACCTTGGATAAGTAAGGGAAACAGGGTCAGTCTTGAAGGAAAGTGGCAGTTATTGAGCTTTTTTTGCCCTGTTCACAACTTCAGTTAGCTCTTGGAGTATCCTGCTGCCAGACTCTGACTTAGACTGCATGGTCCCGCTGCTAGGCCTTCTTCTCTTCACTAGATTGAATCTCCCTCTTGGGGGTCTTTTGAACGTTTAACCCCCAAGCATACTGGGCAGTTTTGGGATCTGGCACAGCCAGCCACTGGACATTTTTTTGTTTTGTTGCGCAACATGTGACTTGCTGGCGTAATGTTGCCATAACTTTTAAAATTTTTGCAGTTCATGCAAAATGAATAACATGACTTTTGTTGAGTATGACCTTCTCTGCATTTCCATGTGGTTTCCTTGTCAATTTAAACTAAAACTCGTGCCTCACACAATAACAAAGTGAATTTATCGATCCCAATAATGAATAGATCAAAGCGGTCAAGCCTGTGTGAATACAATTGGATTGGCACTTGTCCGGGCATTTTCCTTAGGTTGCGTCATGAATGATCATTCCTCTTCATTTTTTTTTTCTAAAGATCAGTTGTGTGTCAAAGTTGTCATTAAATTATAGTGGTCAAGTTTGTTTGTTGCTGCAGTAAATAGTTGATAAACCCACTTTATCCCAGTCATTGATAAACAGTCAACATGACCAACACATGCAGCAGCAGTATTTTCATCCGAGCCATGTTTACCTGCAGCTGGCATATTTTACTCTCTTTCCGTTAAAAAAATTGGACCCTCTGCTCTATTGTATGCAGAGACTGGAAGTATGTTATCATTCTGATCAATTTTCAGCGTTAAATTTTGTTTCTTGCTTTAATAAATTGTCCATAACCGTCATTTGTGTTCATACAAATGTCGCCCATCCTTCGAGCCAGACTTCACAACACGAGGCAGCAAGTACTCCCGAACAAAACAGCATGTAGAAAAACGACGCATTTGATTGGATGGCGAACACCATGTGATCGATTCTGGCCCCCTGACTGACCTAGAATATTCCAGAGAATCGCCTTCGGTAGTTTCCGACTAAAGTAATGACGTGTCTGTTTGAAATAGAAGCAGTTTTGGCGGGGTTTCCCCTAAAATACTTTTGTTTCAGCCAATCAGAGAGCTTGTTCTTAAAATAGATAAGGTTCTCAGCATTCTGACGATGTGAAGCACATGGCAGGTAGATGAAAGAGAGGTCGAGACCAGGACGATGAAATCACCCTATTTTTGCAAATTTACATAATGCAAATTGTCATAAACAACGGCCAGATCATTAATTTAAATCATCGAGGAAGGAAACAATTCATTTCTAACGCAAAATCGAAATAGCCATCGGCGAGAACTGACGTTTCTCTACAATAAAATGTGCGTCCTTGCATGTAAATAAACAACACCAGGAATTTGGGACAGCCTTGAATCAGCCACTTCAAAAGTTATATGAATGATGCTCATGCTGTCAGATAGTCCAACAAAGAACATATATACAAAAAAGACAATGTACAGGATTATTCTTGTAAATATTTCTCATTCCTAACACAGAATATCAATAACAATCATAAAGCAGACTAGAAAAAAATGAGAAGTGCCTTCTGATTTTTTTAACTCGACCACCTGGTCGACTTGATCAAACAATTCGATCGCCCACACGGTAATTTAATCGACTCATTCGACTGGGCGACCCTCAATTTTATGCACTGCGTCAAGGTCATACAAATATATGTCAAGGTCATTGATATCATACAAATTTTCTACCTTTGGCCATGGTGTTTTTATCCTATAAATTTAGCAAATCTTATCTTATTACATTTCCAAAGATGGAACTTTACATCTTAACCCTAATGTTGCGGGGCCCGTGTTTATACGGTCCAAAATGCAGGTTAACAAATCAATTCAGCAGTACTAGGGTTAAAACATATTTTGGCTCATAATTTGTCAAATTAAAGGTGGCGCCATTAGCATTGTTAGCAACTCAGACTTTGACCTCCCCACAATCCAACCAAATTTGGTTAAAGATGCTAATTTATTCACGTTTTTTCACATTTTGATCCCTATATTACATAATAATGTAGGTGGCACCACCAAAATCGAAAGGGGCTTAGATTTTCTTACACCCAATCAGTCCTGCAATTTATATTGGGCTAACTCGAAAACTGTAAACGGTATTGGGCTGAAGAGCAAAAGTTTATCGATGGATGGACGGACAGACATGAGCGGTTGCATAAGCTCTGCAACTTTCAGTCAACAGAGCTAAAAAATCTCTTGATGTTAATTTCTTTCTAAAACTGCACGTCAAAAAATCCCAAGCTTTATCAAAAGCACCACAAACATCATAAACAAAATTGAAGCCTTGCTTCTTCTGGATACTCCTTCCTCCAATGGAGGAATGCACTAATCTCCAGGTAAAACCTACAGAAACCCACACATGCCTACACTGGATGTCAACACACCCAAAATATTCTAGCAAACAACAAGCCCATGGGCCTAATGCTCTGCTGGCACTGTGGCTACATTGCACCTGTTGATTACAAAGTTGAGTGGCTTTCGTAATTCTGAACTTATAAAAATTATGTGCATTTAGTGTATAAAAAATCCACCAGATGGTACTTCACTCCACATGTAATCACCTGTGATGGATATTGTTGCATGTGCCAACACAACAATGAGGTAGTCCTCAACTTTATGTCCTCAGTGACCTTGCGACACAATATCAAGGTAAAAAGTACGTCAAAGTCACTGATATTATATCACATTCTAGCTTTGCACATTGTCTATATTGATGTTGACAAAGATTACACAATCAAGTGAAATTTTGATCTGGATCGAGGCTCAATTCTCTTTGTCATTGATGTCCAAGCTACACCATGCCATTACAAAATCACCTTTTCAACTTTGCCTCACAAAAATACGCCAATGTTGCTGATATTATATAACTTTCTAGCATTGGACATGGTCTATATATTCTATAAATTTGGCAAGTCTAATTCAATTACTCTTTCAAATATGAAATTTTACATCTTAAAACACATTTTTGCTCATAAATTCCATCAAATTATAAGTGGCACCACTAGTATCACTAGTAATTGAAACTTTGACCTCCCGCACAATCCCATCAAATTTGGTGAAGATCCATCAACAATTAAGGATGCTAGACTGTTCACAAGATTTTCATATTTTGACCCCTATATTACAGAATATTGTAGGTGGTGCCATTAATATCCAAAGGAACCTAGATTTACATACACCGTATTAGTCCAAAATATTATATTGGGCTAACATCAAAACTTTTAAAGTTATCGTACTCACAAACCAAACGTTTATGGATGGACGAGTGGAGTCGGGCGGACATGAGTGATGATATAAGCTCTGCAACCTTTGGTCAGCAGAGCTAAAGCAATACGACTCCTAAGATCAACTCTTGAGGCTCATGCATCTCATCAGACATGAGGACTATGAGGACAACTCAAAACCCCCCCCCAAAACTCTGATGTACTTTACTATCTCAGCAGCTATTGTATTCTAGAGGACTTCAAGTATAATCCTAGGTCAAGGTGGATTCCACCTGCTTTTAAACTTACTCCCCTTGTACAATTGATAGTCATTCTGATCAATGTTTAGAGAAACTTCCCAGAGCCAAGAATACACTGAGTTACTTCTTGCATCAATTCAGTGATCTAAGATGACATAACTGCTGCCAATGCATGTATTGTGTTTTGGGTGTCAAGTCGGCTTCATGCAACAGAAAGTGTTTGTATCACAAGGGCTTGTTTCCTTACTACAAAACCGAGCACAGCAAGGGGGCCCCCAGTCTGTCATATTTGGTTTGTGTTTCTGACAGCCGGGCACAAAATGGAAATTCCCTGTATCATTGGCGGATAGTTGCCAATAACGTCATATAGTGGAATATCAGACAATGAGAGTCAACTTCTGCATTTGGTGCGGAGAAGTCTGACAGAGCGAAGCAAAAATGGTGCGGGAGGTTCAGAAAACTGTCAGGTTGTCAGAAAAATTAGGCATTATATGTGTTCTGAAATATCAGAGAACGGTTTTGTGTATTTGAACATCAAAACTGTGCATAGGACATGGATCGGTCAAGTTGTATGTGTAGACATAGGATTATTATGAACTTCAACAACAGATCTATGCCACAGTATAGCACTATTGTTGTGGGGGCAAAATGCAACTTTGGATTCTTGATACAATTTAAGCGCTTTATTGCATCAGGATGCAACGCATTTACAACACAGGGATAGTTTCATAACATTGATCAGTAGAAAAATTATTTTTGCAGAGATTTACCAATTAAGTTTTATTGAAGACTGGGGGCACCTCTCTCTGCTCGGTGTTTGTGGTCAGGAAACAAGCCCCTGTGGCACATATTAACTGTGAACCTGTGCTCTCAAATTGGCCACAGCAAGGAACTTGACAGGAATGAGGGCAGATCCTTGTATTAAGCGTGTTAAGTGAGTTTCTATGATAAAAGTAACAAACTGAGAACTTCAAAGCAAATGCATTAGGAAAAGTAATTCACTAAAATTCAAACAAATTTATTGCTAAACATATTTAGAATATTGCATTTGTTTGTTACAGAGAATTTTCTTTCTGGAAGGTAAAGTAACATATATAGTTGGCACAAGTGCCCTGATCATCATGGTGGAGCCACCGCTTGGTTGCCTAGCAACTGAGGTCACTAGAGCAGGTCTGCAGTTACTATATATTTAAAAACATGCATCAATGTACCATTAATTACCAAAAATTTGCATTTTGTTCAACAGACCATGACAAATGTGCTGTCTTAGCAGACAATGGACAGGGAACTCAACTACAGGTACCCAAGTCACTACAGGAAAACACCAATAAAATACAAAAACAAGAACAATAGCAAACAATAACAAAAAACAAAAACAAAAAAACCAACATGAGGATTGTAACATTCCTGTGCTGAGCTGACATGTACATACACCCTTGCAATTTTTCAAGATTTGCCCCCCCCCAAAAAAAAGACTAAAGAAACCTATCCAAAAATCAATGGAGTGTGTCTATTTGAACAAATCTGCTAGAGACCCACCTAACATACATTGCCACTAAGTTTAAAGTCAATTTGACTGACGGTTTCGGAGAAGTCAAAACTGTGAATTATCATTAGAATGCCCACTGACTTACTAAGTAATCAATAGCAAAGGTGCATTTACCGGTAAGTACCCGAATTGAAAAGAAAAAGTGAAAAATCAGGAATCCACAGCATTGCCACTTAGCGAATCATTCTGTTTGACCCTTCCACAAAGAACCTATCCACCAAGTTTCAGCTAAATCTGAATGTAGGTTCTGGAGAAGAAGTCGAAAATAGCAATAAAACACACAAAATTATTAAACATTGGACAAAAATTGCAGCACCACCTGGTGAACAAATTAAACACTGAGAGTCCCTAGGAGTGTCCCTGTGTGATGTCAAAGCAATCATGTGAGTGGTTTCAGAGAAAATTTTTTACGATCTGCCCAAAAATGACCCCCCCCCCCAAAAAAAAATCATAAAAAATCCAAAAAACAACGGAGCTTGACCATTTGAGCAATCTGTTAGACACCCACCCAAGGTACATTGCCACCACGTCTGACGTCAATCTGACAGACGGTTTCGCAGGACAAGTCAAAAATTGTGAATTAGCATTTGATTGCCCAATGACTTGCATAGTAATCAATAGGAAGAGTGCATTTACCAACAGGTACCCAAATTGAAAAAAATCCTTTAAAATCAGAAATCCACAGCATTACCTCCAAGTGAACAAATTTGTTTTACCCTTCCATAAGGTACATGTACATATGCAAAAAGTTTCAGCTTAATCTGAGTGACGGTTCTGGAAAAGAAGTTAAAAATAGCCATAACACACACACAAAAAAAAAAAAAAACGAAGAAAAAAAATAGAAAATATCAACAGCGCCACCTGGTGAACAAATTCAGAACTAGGAGTCCCTGAGAGTGTTCTTGTGTGATATCAAAACAATTGGGTGAGTGGAAGAGAAGAAGAATTTTTTAATTTGAACAAAAAAAAAAGAACAAAAAGAATCATAAAAAAATCTAAAAATCACTGGAGTGTGACCAATTGACCAAACTTGGTAGAGACCCACCCAAGGTACATTGCAGCCAAGTTTGAAGTGAATCTGGCAGATGGTTTTGGAGAAGTTGATTGTTGACAAGGGAGGACAGACGATGAAGGACGAAGGACCATAAGATAAGCTCAGTGACTGACAAGTCAGCTGAGGTAAAAAAATGCAGAGACACAACAAAAACAAAAACAGAAAAAAAAAAAAAAAAAAACAGCAAAAAACTTCACAAAAAACAGAAACCCCCTTTTGGTCCCAAGCTGAAATCTGTCTGTCATTCCATCAGACAAATTATCCAAGATAATTGGACACTTCCAGAGCCATAGTGGTGGCAGACAAGGAAGTAAACAATACTAAACATATGCTTCAGACACACAATGATCCAGGACATGCTGGTCCATTCCACAATCAGATATAATTGTAACCCAGATCAAAACCCGATGACATGGGCATGAAATCTACCAACTCTAGCAATATCACACAAAGCAAGTATAGTGACCATCAGATGAGTCACCAGCACACAAACAAGATTATATTGGGGCTGTAGATGGGTACAGTGATGAGGTCACCAGGTCACTCTTTTTAGGTATCAAGGTCACAAGTTCATAAAAATCTAAGTCACTGACTTTCATTGTGTGGGTCATTGATCCCCTAAATTAAGGTCCCAGCTAAGCCACTTTTAAAGCCCTTCCAGGTCACAAGTCATCATATACCCATCTGGGGCCCCTGTATTCTGGCCTAAAAACATGGTTGCTCTGAGATTTCAAATCTAATCTACCTGCTCAAACATGCCATAAACAACAAACAGTATGTTAAGCTGGCCTTGCATAATGCACTTTTACATGACAGAATCCATCAACATTGTTGTTACCCGAGTACCCATAACACAGAATAACTGTTGGACCTACATTTTGCCCAACCAGGCCACAATGGGCTTAATAAATATTCAAGCCTGTATACAGTATTGAATACATCCCCATATCACCCCATCTAAATTGTTGTTAGCTAAGTACTATGTCTAGAAAAGGGGTAATTCTAGATGCACCAACACTTCTCCATTGAGCCCTTCAGCCTCAATATCATGGGTATGTGAGCTCACACAGACTGTACATGTAGCACTGCACTGCCACAGTACATTTATCTCTATTAACCCTTAAAGTGCTACTTGTGGCTATGGTCGTTTTCTCATTTCCATTAAACATATCATGGTAACAAGATTCAAATTCCTCATGAAGATAACTTTTATATAAAAACCAGCAAGCCTAGTCTAAAACAAAAAAGTAGTCTTAGTCAACAGCTTTCCTTGGGACACTTTGTGCGCATTGCGCACCAAGTGTCAATGTGCACCAAGTGTCCGGATCACTGTCACAAGTTTTTACTGTTCCAGGAAGAATGAATTTGACAATGAGTGTTACAAATCTTGCTACTAATCATCAAACCTAGTATTTGCAGATGTCTAGTAGTAACAGGACCCAGAATATTTAGAAAGATCTGAAAGGGTAAAAAAGCATGTTCACTGGAAGTAATGACTAACACTTTAACTTGCTGCTAATAAGGGGACTTTCCTGGAGCCATTTTAATGGAAAAGGAACTGTGGGCCAGCACCACTAAGGAAAGTCTGCATTTGTATAACACCACTTTATGAATGAGAAAATAAAACAAAGAAACAGTACTTCCTTGTTGAAAAACTGACGATACATTAGCAATGTAGTTTCATG
Source organism: Hermodice carunculata (assembly GCA_964020975.1). Lineage (NCBI taxonomy): Eukaryota > Metazoa > Annelida > Polychaeta > Eunicida > Amphinomidae > Hermodice > Hermodice carunculata. The sequence goes on along the minus strand of OZ026619.1, from coordinate 39,136,342 downwards.
GAGTAGACTCGGCAGTGAGAATGCTCCTCGGCAAAACATTTTGACATCTTTGAAATTTTTAACATTAACAATATAAATTAACTACTTATTTTGGAATAAAATCCACTGAAATCTGTAGACACAGTAAAGATTCTCAGCCCTGTTTACTGTGTTATACTTATAGGAAAATCACCTTTAAGAGAGGGAGTATTTAACAGAGAAGTTAGGCTTACTTTCCACATACACTGGCCCCCGCCCTCTTGAAAGACATTACTTTTATACACAATTATATCATCCCTTCTACAGAGGCCATCTCTCTTACAAGGCCACTTTTCAGCTGCATTGTCTGATAAGAGGGGGACCACGGTACTCATTAAAAGTAAGACTGTACTTCAGTACAAAGCCTGGCAATACAGGTATTTCCTGTTAAGGCCGAAAACTCTTGTTGGTGAACCCACTTGAGAATTTATGATAAATTACCAGACTGTACACTATATGTTGCTTGAATATGCATATGGGTAGCCAGCCTGTAACTTCCTGGTCCATGATTGCCTATTTTTACACACACTGACTTAAGTCCCTACCCCCCCCCCCTGCATTTTTTGTATTGAGCCTATTTAACACACAACGGAACTGGGCATATAAGTGTTATAATCATGAATAAAGCATTCATCAAATGTGTGTATGTGCATATCCCAATCAGAACTGGTACAAGCAGGCCTAATTGTAATGGTATTTCAATACAAAATTGGCAGTAATCGGTCCCTGAACATCAACATTTCCGTCAAAGTATAGGGAGTGCCACTAGTATCATACGCAACCAAGATTTTTACCTCTTCTACAATCTCATTAATTTCCTGATAATACATAAAAAGCTAGAACAGGCTGACTTTCCAACAGAAAATCAAATGTCTTCCCATGTGCCCTTATCAAACAAATGCCCATGAGATCTTGAAAAATACCTCAAAGGTCACCCATCTGCAATCTGAACCTAGGTTTTACATTGGTGTGTAATCACACAAAATTCCAACCTGACTAGTCAAATCCTTCTGGATATATCACGTGTGCACTGATTTTGGAGAAAATGGCCACGTAACCTTGAAAAAGAGGTCACGGTCACTCATCCACCATCTTATCTTACTTCTTATACTTGTACACAATTATACAGGATTTCAATCTTTCAAGTCAAAATCATCTGGAGTTATTGTGTCTGCAATAATTTTCATGAAAATACAAAAAATTGGTCAAGGTCATCCCATCTAAAATCTGAACCTAGCTCTTACACAGATACATAATGACAGAATTTGAAGCTGCTACCTTAACCCTTAAATGGTCAGACCGGTCGTTAACGACTGGTAATCACGTGATTTTATTCTGGGCTCACAATAGCTTAGCCTTACTTGTGTAAACAACTCATAAATCATCACTAAACTGTACACAGACAGCTGTTGTGTTTCCCCGAAGAAGAACATCAATCTATTTATGTATACCACTCCCTCTAGCATCTGTGCTTGTCATTAAGGGGATTCCCCGGTGATTCCCTTGAGGTGCGTGACATCACGAAGAGGGCAGCATCCAGCACCAGTTCAGGTGCAGGTGTCCGTCAATTATACAAAAATGCCGAGGCTATTAACCTAAGTCAGGAGTGGGCAGGGAGGGATTATGTAGAGGGGGACAGTGAAGTCGATGTTGGGTGTGAGGATGTAAGTATTTTGTTTATAATGAGGCTGGAGCCCACAGAATTCAAGCGTATCAACGGACCATGTGGCTCTGCGGTGGCTCCCATAGCCAGTCATTCAGCTCCTTGCAGCCGATCACTCACTCAATCACTGAGTCATGCAATGCCTGCTCTTCCCAAGTATCCCCTGATATGTTTCCCTGTCAAACCTGTGTTTATCAATAAACTTTATGAACAAGACCTTTTGCCTTGGCCCAGTTATGGAACCTTGCATTCAAACCTAAACTGTTTCTCTACATGCACTCGATTTACATGGGGAGGGGGGGGGGTTGTCAGTCTCAAAGGCTGTGATAGGCAGCCAACAGGCAGGGCCTACTTTGCCTTTTGCACTGGAACTGATGAGTCTATAATTGCATGAACACTGTATACATGCATGGTGTCATCCACATTTGCAAACTACATATCAGTATAAGGCCTGGCACACATGATTGTGGATCCAATCACACTTTGTTTCCATGGCAACATATTAAAATGGGGGAAAACCACAAATTTTCCATACAAATACTGCAGTGTTGTTTTATTTTAGTCATTTTCCTACATAATATTTAACCTGGAACACAATCTATGAATAGTTATGGTGATTAATTTTGTTATGCAAAGTTACTGCCTGTTACTGGTTCTGCAGACTTATTTAAAAAATGCAGTTTTTCCGGTTTTTAGCCAAGTACAAGCAATATTTTAACAGTTGCTATGGAAACAGGTCATGTGATCTATGTTTAGTATTCAAAGTTAACTGAAAGTTTATTTCTCTAGTTATCTAAATACCATGCATATGATGAGAAAAGGGTGCTTCACATAAAATGAGGAGATACTTTGTTCTCTTATTTAGCAGATTTTACATGATTTTTTGCCATTTATTAGTGATTTAAGTGGTTGCCATGGCAACCAGTTACGTGACTATTAGCAATTTATTGCACATAATGAAACTTGGCATTCCAGGTATCACAATGGTATATATTTTTGCTATGCTACAAAGAAAACTGTTCCTATTCCAATGTGTTCAATGAAAGTTGCTACTTTTATTTTCACCGGTACAAAAAATAACCTGACCCTTTAAGGGTTAAGTCTTTCTTGCCTTTAAGGAAGTGCTTGTGACTTTGAAAAGTAGGTCAAGGTTAAACAAGTGCAATCACAAGCAAAGTCTTGTAAAAGTCTTATACAGAAACATAATCTTACAAAATTTCAACCTCCTAAGTCAAACCCTTTTCACATGCGTCTGCAATGATTTTTAAAAATGGTCATGTGACCTTAAAATAGGTCCAGGCTACCCATCTACAATCCCAACCTAGTTAGCATGATGGTACATGATCATGCAACATTTCAACCCCTTAAGTAAAATCCCTGCCCAGTTATTGCATTCACGTCAATTTCAGAGGAAATGCCCACGTGACTTTGAAAAATATGTCAAGGCCACCAGCTTGCACTCCCAAGCAAGATCTTATGTAGGGACATGCTCCCAAAAATTTTCAACTTCCCAGGTTAAATCTTTCTTGAGTTACTGTGTTTGCAAAATGAGGAGGAGGAGGAGGAGGAGGAGGAGGAGGAGGAGGAGGAGGAGGAGGAGGAGGAGGAGGAGGAGGAGGAGAAGAAGGAGGAGGAGAAGAAGAAGAAGAAGAAGAAGAAGAAGAAGAAGAAGAAGAAGAAGAAGAAGAAGAAGAAGAATTAATTTTGCTTTACAGCAAATCTGCCAGGGTGCCTTCAAATGAGAACAGTTTGAAATGCAACACTTTGCCATTGTTCAACACAATCTACATTTTTGTGTTTTGGACATGATTTTACAAGAATGTCACTGTGACGAGGATACTTGACCTAGTGACCTATTTTGGTACATGACACACCCATATGTCCAGATGCGCATTGCACGCAAAGTGTCCCGAGGAAAGCTGTTGACTAAGACTACTTTTTGCTTCAGACAAGGCTTGCTGGTATTTGAATGAAAGGTATCTTCATTAGGAATTCGACTCTTTTTAACCATTATATGTTTAATGGTAGTGAGAAAGCACCTATAGCAGTGATTAGCACTTTCAGGGTTAATATCCTACAACTTTGGTTCATGGGTTCATTGGATGCGGCTTTGCCAATATACCTATAAATTGAAGTTGGAATGGCCCCTCTAGCTATAATAGTTTTGGAGATATTCAGCCTCCAATTTGCATAAATTAAAATCTTACAACTTTGGTTCATGGTTCATTGCATGTGGCTTTGCCATAAACCCATAAATTGAAGTTTGAGTGGCACCTCAATCTACAACAGTTTTGGAGATATTCAACTTTTAAATATTTTAATGCCTCTAATAAGCATAATTCAAAATTCTACAACTTTCATTTACTGCCCATTATATTGGCAGGTGTCACAAACCTATACATGCACATTGAAATTTTGAGTCTATCTGCAATAGTTTGGAAGATATGGAGAGTTTAAACAAGAGGGCTGCGTGAACAGCCCATGCTCAGCTGATCTTGACATTCATCACACTTGCAGATCTGTGAACTTCGGAATGGATCAAGGTCACCCATGTTCTAAGTAAGTCTGACCATTATAAAAGAGCACTAACATGTGCAACATCAAGGTTCAAGTAGTTCTCAAGTTATAATGAAGAGTAAAATTCATGTATGTTGAACTGTGACCCCAGAAACGAGGTCAAAGTCATTCATGTACTGTGTGAGCATGACCTTCATACAAAAACATTAACATGTGCAGCATCACAGTACTAACTCAAAACAGATCTCAAGTTATCAAATAAACAGTAAATTTTGTGTCAGTTGTCCTGTGAATTAGCACTAGAATGCCCACTGACTTACATTGTAATCAAGAGGAAAGCTGCATTAGTCAATAAGTACCCTAGTTGAAAATACTTAAAAATCAGGAATCTAAAGCAGTGCCACCCAGTAAACAACTTTGTTTGACCCTTCCACAAGAAAATATCCATCACATTTCACTTCAATCTGAGTGATGGTTCTGAGAACACAGTAAAAATAATAAAACCATATAAAAAATTCATAAAAAAAAAAAAAAAAATTACAAAAAATTGCAGTGCCACCTGGTGAACAAATTCGGAACTATGTGTCCCTGGGAATGTCTATGAACGATATCAAAACAATTGGGTGAGCAATTTCAAAGGTGAAGAGTTTTTAAGGGTTGCCGCCAAAAACCCAAAAAAATTCATAAAAATTCCAAAAATCAATAGAGCGTGACCAATTGAACAAACTTGATAGAGATCCACCAAAGGCACATCCCCACCAAGTTTGAAGTAAATCTGGCCAAAACTATTTAAGTTATAACCATTACAAGAAATTCCCATGTTAAAACTTTCCTTTTAAAACTTTTGTAAAAATTTTTGAAAAAAAAATCATAAAAAAAACGAAATTCATAGGAACATGACCATTGCAACAACCTTGGTAGACACCCACCCAAGGTACATCCCCACCAAGTTTGAAGTAAATCTGGATGACGGTTTTGGAGAAGAAGTCAAATTGTGAATTAGCATTAGAATGCTCATTGACTTCCATAGTAATCAATAGGAAAGCTGCATTGACCGATAAGTACCCGAATTGAAAAAATCGTCAAAAATCAGGAATCTGCAGCATTGCCACATAGTGAACAACCCTGTTTGACCCTTCTACAAAGAACATATCCAACAAGTTTCAGCTTAATCTGAGTAACGGTTCTGGAGAAAAAGTTGAAAATAGCCAGAATACACAAAAATTCATAAAAAATTGCAGCGCCACCTGGTCAACAACTTAACAACAAGGAATCCCTAGGTGTCTTCCCGTGTGATATCAGAGGGATTGAGTAAGCACTTTGGGAGAAAAAGATTTTTTAAGATTTGTCCAAAAAAAGAACAAAAAAATTCATTAAAATCTTAAAATCACTGGAGCATGACCATTTTAACAAACCTGGTAGACACCCACCCAAGGTACATCCCCACCAAGTTTGAAGTTAATCTGGATGACGGTTTTGGAGAAGAAGTCGAAAATGTGAATTAGCATTAGAATGCTCACTGACTTCCATAGTGATCAATAGGAAAGCTGCATTAACCGATAAGTACCCGAATTGAAAAAATCATTTAAAATCAGGAATCTGCAGCATTCCCACATAGTGAACAACTTTGTTTGACCCTGCTACGAGGAACATATCCACCATGTTTCAGCTTAATCTGAGAGACGGTTCTGGAGAAGAAGTCGAAAATAGCTAGAACACACAAAAATTCATAAAAAATTAGAAAAAAAATTGCAGCGCCACCTGGTGAACAAATTAAGAACTAGGTGTCCCAGTGAGTGTTACTGTGTGATATCAAAGTAATTGGGTCAGCGGTTTCAGAGAAGAAGTTTTTTTAAGATTTGCCCAAAAAAGAACAAAAGAATTCATTAAAAATCCAAAAATCAATGGACCGTGACCATTTGAACAAACTTGGTAGACACCCACCCAAGGCACATCCCCACCAAGTTTGAAGTGGATCTGGTAGACGGTTTCGGAGAAGAAGTCGAAAATGTAAATTGTTGACGGACGATGGACGACGGACGGAGGACCATAAGATAAGCTCAGCTGACTGACAAGTCAGCTGAGCTAAAAATTTACTGCCCCTAATTTCCATAATTTTATATATCCCGACTTTTCCGAATGAGATCCATATAAATGTATCACTGTTACCCAGATACTTGACCTAGTGACCTACTTTTGTTTCATGACACACTTTTAGGCCAACATATGTGTGTGTGTGTGTGTGTGTGTGTGCAGTTTCATGAAACTAAGTAAAATAACACAGGAATTATAGCCTGGACATGATTTTACAAGAATGTCACTGTGATGAGGATACTTGACCTAGTGACCTATTTTGGTACATGACACACCCATATGTCCAGATGCACCAGGGTGTAACGTTTCATTAATCTAAGTTGAAGGGAAAGTGAATTAGAGCCCAGACACGACAAGCAGAGACCCAAATGCTTGACTTGTGACCTACTTTTGTTTCATGACACACCTTTAAGTCAAGATATATGCGTTATAGCTCCATTTAACTAAGTTACATAGTAAAACAATATATTATTGTGACCCAGATACTTGACCTCCTTTTAGTACATACACACTTTTAGGTCTGGATATACATGTATGTGTGTGTCAAGTTGTATAAAACCATGATAAATAGTAAAGGAATTCTAGGTCGGACATAATTTTACAATGATGTGTCACTATGACCCAGATTCTTGACGTAGCGACCTATTTTGTTTCAGGGTGCACCCTTATGTCTAGATGCACCTGTGTAAATTGTCATGAATCTACCCTGAATGACAACAAAATTAGAGCCCAGACATGAAGTGTAATGTAATTTTACATGATTGTATCGCCGTGACCCAATTACTTGACCTAGTGACCCATTTTTTGATGACACACCTTTAGGTCAACATATATATGTGTGTGTGTATGTGTGTGTGTGTGTGTGTTAAGTTCCATGAAACTAAGCTGAACAAGTTGCAGCTGACGCTAGCTAATCCCTGGCCCACAATTTCTTCTTATTGGTACATTAATATGCAATTACCAGAGATCAGATGACCAGTAGCCACATCAAACTATGCTAATGCACACCCACTTTATGAGACCTACCCACCCTGGAAGTTGCAAAAGGCTACCGGTTATATTTTCCAAGATATTTGCAATCAAATCTAAGGGGAAGATTTTGAGGCTGCTTGACAAACTGTGTTAATGAATTAATGAAGGACAATATTGAGGCATAAAAATGTGCCTAATATATACCCCTACTATATAAGATGTGCCTGGCCTGAAAATTTGAGAGGGCCAGCTGAGATATGTAGGCTGGACAAAATTGTGGGGAAGAAATTGAGGTTGCTTAACCAACTTTGTCAATTAATTAACGAAGGAGGATAATTAGGCCAAAATCAATATGTCTATGCACACCTACTATATAAGCTGCACTTACCTTGAAAATTTGAAAGAGCTGGCTCTTATATTTTTCGAGATATGGGCAAGAATTTCAGGGAAATTTTTTTTTTGGCTGCTCAACAAGCTGTGTTGATCAATTAAAGATGTGCCAGGTATATTCATAGCTGTTTAGAAAATAAGATTTTATATATTTTGAAAAACCATGTAGACTATGTGTGTAAATTTTTTCAGTGATAATCTGATCCGTGCTATTTATAAGTGTCGGAATGTCAAAACTAAGACTTTGTTGAGCAAAAGTGCATCTTACTCGGTTAATGAAGACAAATGTAATGACAAGTCGATGCAAGTTCATTCATAGACACACTCAGTGAATAATCCTCCAAATGACCACAACCACTGAACCAGTGTCAGTGAGTGGTACTACTACTACTGCCTAGGCCTAGAATTTAAAGTAAGCCTACCCATGCCATGACATCCAATTTCTCTGGCTCCACACCCACAATGAACTCTGCTAAGTACTGTCATAATTGTCGTAAAGACCTCGCACTTAAAACCTCAGTCCAGTAAAAATAATCGAAACAGAACACGAGCTATTTCGACAATCGCCCAGCACACAGCTAATTTGCCTGCTTGCCATTGTCGTTCACTTACAACCGTGATATATATTGATTTGTCATATGACTTTATTCAGCCAATCACTATTGTTGGACATCGTTTGTTGAAGGGTGCTCTATGATTTTTTTTTAACATTCCAAAATGCTTCCAAAAACTATATCTGCTGGATAGCCAGATGTAGGCCTAAGACACAATTATGAGAAACTTCTGTGTCTGTTTTTTATGATCAATATATTTTGAGCCTAGGCCTGTTGGAAGGTTGTAACTTATAGTGGTACAATCTTCAAATCTACAGCACCCTAAATAGGCCCCCTCTCATCTCCAAAATGGTAAATTCTGCAATGGATGGAGTATGCAAGCAAATGGGAATGGCATAAAAAAAGCAAAGATAATGGGTGAAAATAGGCCCATTTATCCATTTTTCGCATCAAATTTGGCGGATTTTCAACTTAAAACCATATTATAATAGGAATTAAGTGTGGCGTGGCATACATCATTGAAAATATGTCACTCAAGATGCGGCGAGACTCTGCCAGATTGCAAGCTGATAGGTGAGCGATCTGACAGTCTCACCGCCTCCTTCATGATATATTGGCAATAATGAATGCCACGCCATACTTAATTCCTTAATTATAAGTTTATCTTGTATATTTAAAGATATATTACTGTTCACCTGCATTCAACTTTGAATTTATATTGGATGGTGCTGCAAACACATGTGATAGATATCTATACAATACAGGAGACCCTATGATAATAGGATATTCAGATTCCTCATTCAAGAACCTCCCATTCAAGTACCAACCAGCAAGACGACACTTAAGGGGCCGTCTGTAAAGCTCAGCATGTATAGTGTCACTGTATCTCATTCAAAAAGCTGGTCTCAGTCGCTAAAATAACAGATGAGGAGTGCCCATTGTTCTCTCCCTAGCCTCAGACTCAGACAACCTTTATTTGACCATTGTTTTGTACAGAATACACATTTGTAACATATCATGGTCAGGAGACTCCCATTGATAGATATATTACTGTTAAGCTGCATTCAACTTTGAATTTATATTGGATGGTACTGCAAACACATGTGATAGAGATCTAAACAATACAGGAGGCCCTATGATAATAGGATATTCAGATTCCTCATTCAAGAACCTCCCATTCAAGTACCAACCAGCAAGACGACACTTAAGGGGCCGTCTGTAAGGCTCAGCATGTATAGTGTCACTGTATCTCTTTCAAAAAGCTGGTTTCAGTCGCTAAAATAAAAATAACAGATCAGGAGTGCCCATTGTTCTCTGATCCCTAGCCCACTTGTCCATTGTTCTCCCCAACCTATGAGCAGCTTGATCACTTCCCATTGCCCAGCAGACCCTAGTCTGACTGACTGCTCATTTATATTCTGTTGTAAATACAAAACCATGTGGGTGTTTGACCAAAAACCATGATTTATGTAGCTCCAGAATTCTCATACAAATTTACATTTTTCAAATTCAACATTTGGCCATATTGTAGATTGGTACAGAATCTTTCCTATTCTGCCAAGAAACAATTCTTAATTTTCTAAAATTTATACAGTAGTCTCTCCTTTGAAAGACCACTCCTTTGGGAGACCACCTCCTTTGACAGACCACTATTGTCAGGTCTTTCTGTAGTACTTTTCATGTTATTTATACCTCCTTTGAGAGACCACCTGCTTTATGTGACCACCTTTTGGGTGGCACGAGGGGTGGTCTCTCAAAGGAGGGACTACTGTACCGCAAAATAGCTTTACATACAGCCCCTTATTAAAGAGGGTGAACTTAGGACAAAGTTTGGTCCAGGTAAACAGCTATAATGGTAAATTTCACAAGCAAATTATGCAACATGTGCCAAGGATAGCTGTTGACTCAGCTCAACCTTGGCACTGACAGAGTTAAGGTCTCATCTGCAATGTCCATTTACACAATGAAGATTGTGTTTTCTTCACTGTTGAGATTGTCAAAATGAATGAGGCAGACAAGTGACCAGCAGCTGGGTCTGGCCAGTTGAACAGTGAAAAGGTCAATACAGCGGGCCCCCTCTTACAGTGACCCCCCCCATCCCACTCCAAATGCTGCCAAAAAGTGGCCTTATTAGCGGGGTGGCCCCTCTTGAGGGATGAATATAATGGAAATACCACACTTTCTGCACAATAATGCTGGCCTTTCAAGAGGGGTGGCCTCTGGTGACAGGGGCCTTATAAGAGGGGGACCACTGTAATTGCAAATAGAACCAGTAGTGTAGAGAGATGGCTGTAAGACGGGAGTGGTCTCTAACAGAGGAGTGGTCTCTATTAGGGAGTGGTCTCTAGTAGGCAAGTGGTTTCTAATAGGTAAGTGGTACCTTAATACAGACATCTTAATATGAAGGTTCTCCTGTATATCTTAAGAGTAATAAAGCAGCAGTAGTGTCCTAGCACACCTTACAACATCATTCATGCATAACAAATCTTGGGAGTTTCTTGCCCAGATATGAATCAGGAGAAAAGGCCGCAATATTACACAGAATCCACTGACCCTGTGTAGCTCTCTTTCTCTGCTTTCAGACATAAACCAAAACTGCACATCACGGCAGAAAGCCTAAAATGCATGTGGGTCTGTAATTTCACGCACTAAAAATTTTTTAAAATGAAAATAAAAAAGAAACATAATAAAATGAAAAAAAAAAAATTTAAAAAGCCTGATTTAGGAACTTGTGCCATGGTACAAATGGAAAGTCCCAAATGGAACTTAATCTAGGTACATGAGTGAAAGTAACTACATTTCCCAGGAAAGAAGAACAAAGTTTGCAACTTATGTGAGCCATATTTCTTTCAAATTTGAAAGTTCATTGCAAACAACAATTACTGAGAACTTTCCCGTAACCCGAATTTTGTTCTAAAAATGAGAACTCGCTCTTGGAGACACAACTTGTACTGAACAACCTCTGCTGCGTGTGTGTGTGTGTGTGTGTGTGTGTGTGAGAGAGAGAGAGAGAGAGAGAGAGAGAGAGAGAGAGAGAGAGAGAGAGAGAGAGAGAGAGAGAGAGAGAGAGAGAGAGAGAGAGAGAGAGAGAGAGAGAGAGAGAGAGAGAGAGAGAGAGAGAGAGAGAGAGAGAGAGAGAGAGAGAGAGAGAGAGAGAGAGAGAGAGAGAGAGAGAGAGAGAGATTCACATAAGTTCATCATTGAGTGGGAATTACTGAAACACAGAGTCAGATTCTGTGTGTGACATCTTTGAAGTATCAGGACCAGTCTAGAGTTACATGTCCCTGTACTAAAACAACAGACAAGGGTGGTAAACCACTCATCCTGACGTGTCAATTCCTCACTGCAACAGAGGTTTTCTTTACCCCAAGGGTTAAAGTTCATGAATAATTCTAATATCACAAAATGACTGGTACCTGTTTCTATGAACAGGATCATTCAACACGATCTTGTGGCACTGTGCCATACAATGTCGGGATTTTGAATTTAATCATTTGTTCACTTACCAGAGAATCTATCTGAGTAATTCATAGGACATTGTGTTAGCATCTTGTTCACCCTATATAAACACCATGCATGACTTAATTTGCCCCCATGATAGCTGGGAGCACACATCCGCCAACTCGAAGTTTCAACCTTATCTTGTTTTTTTGTTTTTTTTTTGAGTTTCCAGTGAACAGCTGTCTGGCTGTTACGGACATTATTTCAATTACATATTTTAAGCATAACTATAGTGCCCCCCCCCCCATCACACTGGCAATGACCATGTTAGACAGTTCTTTCCTGAGGGTGACAACAATATAGGAAAGGGGACTTTCTGTATAAGGAAATGTAAGGAGCAATTAGAGTGGGACGGCCCCGGGCATAACGGGCCTTACAGCATGCAAAACAATCCATAAGCTCTGACTAATTACAGATCACATCGCAACAACTGATTGTGTTGTTGAACTTTCTCCTTCTGTGTCAGATATACTTCTGTTATCAAAATTATCATTAACTGCAAGCTTGACACACTCCATAAAAAGACGCAAGTATGGAAAAGACACAGATAGTGAGACTTGGTAAGAAAGGGTTAAGGCTGCTGGTAATTTGCCAATGTATGAACCGTTTCACATCAGACAGGTCTCTAGACTTCACTGTGTCCATGGGGTGGGGGGTGGGGGGAATGTCCCTTTTTGATTATTTTCATGACCTGTGAGATGAATTATCCATGTTAGTGGAACTTGCTTACTCACAATTGACCCTAGAGCCAGCAAACTGGCCATATATTAAAGACATTCTTGGAATTCAGGTAAATCTTACAGAGAAATATATTCAAATATCTTCACACACCACTGCAGTCTTACAAAAACACAGGCCTACTTTTACAGCCTGTGGTCTTTATGGCAGGTGGGACTGTACCTGCTAGGTCTAGTTACAAGTGTTTATTGTATCATACATCAAAGTCTGATACAGTGACTGGTCACAGATAATGGAGTGCTGACCTGGGTCCCATGCCCCATTTCAGTCCGCGTTACTTTCCAAATAACAAACTACAGTGTAATCTGTAACTTCCTGGTTCACGTTGGTCACGACTGAAATGTCATACAGTAGTACTGTTGTAACTCAATATAATGGACAGGACGTGTCTGGACAGTTGAGTGGGGGTGGGAGGTGAGTTAAGGTCTTTTCCTTGTCTGGTACACCACCTGGTGGCTGTGCCCAGACAATGGTACATGTACCAGTACCTGCCATAAAGACCACCTCTCAAGACAAACTTTGCATCTTTTTAAGACTGCCCTTTTGCAGAACCTGTACTACAATCTATTTTTCTGATCAATTCACCTGTATTTTAAGACCACTTTAGTGGACATTTGTATGGTCTTGCTTGGAAAGCAGTTACCTGGTTACCACTGTACTAGATAAAAGCACTTTATTTCCCAGTATTTGCAATATATCCAGGCTTTTGTACAGAGTAAAAATTATTTGATTTTCAGCATATTAGTGTCATGCTGTGGTCCCTATTGGCAAAAGGTCCCTCTCTCCATGAAAGACGGTCCTCATCCTGCAAGCCTCACCAAAAGCAAGATATCCTACACCTCATGCCACCAGCACCTACAACAACCACTCAGACAGGGCTAGAAACAAATAGAATTTAACAATGCTAGACTCTCTTTGTCTGAAAAAAATCTTTCTGTGCTTACATGGTGTGAGACAAACACCAGGGATGTCAGAAATAACATTTTCTGTGTACAAGGTGTGAGACACTCCTGCTTTGTATTGTCCCTGTTTGTCTACAGTGTAATAGGTGCATCCCTCCCCATACATAAAACCAGCCGATGGTTTGCAGGACACAGCTGATATTATCAACTATAATAGTGCAAGTCACAAGTAACTTTAACCCTTTAATCCCAGTTCAAACAAGTCGACCATGGGCCTAATGTTCTGCTGGCACCGTGGCTATATTGCACCAGTTCATTTCAAAGTTGCGAGTCCTCAAGTGGCTTTTGAACATATAAGCTTACATAAATTTACTGTATAATACGTCCATCTGTTGGCACATCATTCCACATGTAATAATAGCTTATTTGTGCAATTCCTGTGATGAATATTGTTGCATGTGCAAAGACAGCAATGAGTGATTCCTCAACTTTATGTCCTCAGTGACCTTAGGACAGAACATCAAAGCCACCCATATTATGTAATACAAGAGGCCCATAGGCCTGGTGCTATGCTGACATTGCCTCTGATGTCCAAACTACATCCTGCCATTACAAAATCACCTCTTATAATCATACAAAATTCTAGCTTTGGACATTGTCTATATATCCTATAAATTTGGCAAGTCTAATCCAAATTACTTTTCAACATATGGTATTTTATATCTGAAAACACATTTTGGCTCATAATTTCTGTCAAATCAGAAGTGGCACCACTAGTATCATTACAAACTTAGACTTTGACCTCCCCCACAATCCCATCAAATTTGGTGAAGATCTGCCTAAAATTAAAGATGCTCCAGTGTTCACAAGATTTTCATATTTTGACCCCTACAATGCATAACATTGTAGGCAGCGCCACCAATATCAAAATGAACCTAGATTTTTATACTCCCTAAAGTTATATTGGGCTAACTTGAAAACTGTGGACGGTATTACAGCCACATGATCTTCACACTTTGAGCTGTACATTACATAATGCTATAGGTGGCGCCACCAACATTGATGTCGACCAAGATTTTTATACACTTTATCACTCCTACATGTGAAATGGGCCTATCTAAAAAATCGTGGGGTGCAGAGCATTCAAGAGATGACCCATATATTCAAACTGGCCATATGAACTTGACCTTCAACTCAGATTAAAAATTTTTTATGTTCAAAATGTGTGCCCAGCTTTCCATATATAGTCTGTTTGTTCAAATCGGGTAGTAACTTTTTGAGTTATTGAAGAAAAACAATAAACTTGGACATGCACCAAACTCCATAATAACTGGGTCACAGTAACCCATAAAGTAGCTCACCAAGTACAGTTTTATGTAAATAGTGTAGTCCAGTGTAATTTTGATCTGGAGGCTCAATTCTCTTTGCCATTGATGTCCAAGCTACACCCTGCCATTACAAAATCACCTTTTCAATTTTATAAGCATGGTGACCTCACAAAAATTGGTCAAGGTCACTGATAATAATAACATTCTAGCATTGGACACGGTCTTTATACATCAAAGAAATTTGGCAAGTTTAATCCATCTACTTTTCCAAATATGGAATTTCATATCTTAAAACGCATTTTAGCTCATAATTTCAAACAAATTGTAGGTGGAGCCACTAGAAACTTAAGACTTTGACCCCTCCCCCCCCCCACCCACACACACACAATCCCAACAAATTTGGTGAAGACCCACCAATGGTTAAAGATGCTAGAGTGTTCACAAGATTTTCACATTTTGACCCTTATATTACACAATATCGTACGTGGCGCCACCAATATTGAAAGAAACCTAGATTTTCATGCACCCTATAAGTCCTGAAAGTCATATTGGGCTAACATCAAAACTTTTAAAGTTATTGTGCTCACAAATCAAAAGTTTACAGATGGATGGACATACAGAATGACGAAAGGATGAACATGAGTGATGCTATAAGCTCTGCAAGCTTAAAACAGCAAATCTAAAAACCTTAACCGTTTGCTGCTAAAATTGCCCAGAAGGAGGTGTACGTAAATTGTTGACCTGCCTTAACATTATTACTTCAATTTCTCATTACAATGTACAGTTACGCCCGGCTAAAAGTTAACAGCCAAACGCCTTTTTCGTGTTTTGCTGGTGTTTGGCTTGTGTTTGGAAACGTTGAGAAACGTTTGGAATGTGTTTGGAAAGTGTTTGGTATGTGTTTGGAAAGCGTTTGGAAAGTGTTTGGGAAAAATCTCAAACACTTTTGCAAAACGTTCGAACACTTCTCCAAACGCGTTCAAACACTTTTCAAACGCGTTGAACAATTACCCGAACGATTTCAAACACTTTCACAAACGCATTCAAACACTATGCATTTCAAACACTTCCATTTAAACGATGAAGAATCTCCAAACGTATTTTTAACAGGTCCAGCAAAATATGATGTACCTACATGTAAATGTGCACTTATCCAGCATTATCGGTTGTATACATTTATATAAAACACGATCCAAATACGTTTACCCAAGTGTCTAATTCAACTAAAATTAATTAAAGACTTAATTCTTCATTTAAGATGTCATGAATACTTCATCTTTCAAAAACTGTTTTGGAGTATAAATGAAGACATGCACATGTTGTTGGGATTTTTAGGTGCTGATAAGCTTTTTAGACACTTGTTAAAAAGTATTCCTGTCATTAGAATTAGATTACCAAGTGTACATGTACATGTATCTCATACATTTGGCGCAAAGTGTAAAGTGTTTGAAAGCGTTTGGAAAAGTGTTTGAAAACGTTCGGCTTTCACCAAACGCGTTCGGCAAAGTGTTTGAAAGCGTTTGACAAAGTGTTTGAAAGCGTTTGACAAAGTGTTTGAAAGCGTTTGGCAAAGTGCTTGTAAAGCGTTTGGAAAGTGTTTGCTACGCGTTTGCAAAACGTTTGACTTTCACTGAAAGTGTTTGGGAAACGTTTGGGAAACGTTGGTGCGTTTGGCGTTTGTTAACTTGAACGCGAGCGTAACTGTACTAGAAAGCATTTTTGTTGCCATGTATATGTAAGACGATTCATGATGGCACACGTATGCTAGGTCAATAGCTTTCCCTGGCATGGGTTGGTTGTTATGTACCCAACCTGTGGCAAGGAAAGCTATTGACTCAATCATACCCTGACCATGAATGGGCTAATGCAGAGAAATTTACGTCAGTGTGCTTTTGAGTGTTTTGTGCAGGAATGGGTTAATTAGAATGCAGGTTGTATTAATTTGCAAGAAGTCGATAAGTGGATAAAACAATCTTTTGCCATGGCAACCATTTTGAAAACACTTTGGAAACATATTTTCATGAAAAGTTACTTAGATGATCCATCAGAGGGTAGGTATAACTTGACACTTCCTTGCTATTAATGCCCTTGCCAAGGGACTAAAGCACATTAACAACACAATGATATTCAGAAGACGTGCTTTCTTCTGACAAGTCTGTTTTGGCAATCTGGATGAAGTCTCTTTTCCTTGTTAAACATCTTGATTGATGGGGGATTTACAGAGTAGCCCATACACAATGAGCCATTTTGTATTTTTTGTAAAGCCCAGACACAGAAAATCATTGTCCGTAAAGTGTGTTGAGAGCAAATCCCAAAACCCATACTTCAAGGAATTTATTTTCCATAGCACACACACAACACAATAAATATATGATATGATATACTGTCTATGTGGCTTAAGAGTATGACATGGAATTACATCAATAAATTTCACATCTTTGACTAGTGTGATCACAATGGTCCAAAACCCTTTCAGTTTCGCTGCATGGTAAAATATGTATGTTATTTCCTGTAGTGTGTACCAGAGGTAGTTTATCCCTGTGCTCTATACTGAAAAATTCCATTTCATGTACCAGGACCCCCACCCCCACCCATTACCCCACTTTATAAACTGAAGTCTTCCATTTCGTGCCTTAAATTGCTGATACATGTGGACATAACATTTGAGTACTGATAGTATAGCCTTTGAACAGTGACACCTTGCATATTGCACAAACTACCACAATTGCCCACTCAAATTGACGCCAAGCTCGATTACAGTACTTAACATTATCTGTCTTGTATATGGGACAATATTAGCCAGCCCAATGACAGGTACAGATTATACAATGAGTGATATGTTTTATTCATGCAACTTCTACATAGGAACACAGAACCAGGACCCAATAACACTAAGGATATCAACCTCTTATACGCACATCAAAACATTATCATCGTCTTACCTGCTGCCATTCATTTCAGTATCTGAAAGATAAAAGCACACATTATATATCTTGTAACACTTTAATTTATTATGTTTCAACATAAATCTCAACTTACCACGATATTTTCCCATGTACACTTAAATCCATATTATCACATACACATAACCACATAAGATATGTGTTTGTGTGGTTCAAAAACTGTGCTCCCAATCTTGCAAGGCCCCTCTCAACAGAGGCCACCTCTATTAAAAGACCACCATTCCTATGAACAAAGTGTTACACTCCTATTTTATTGGCTCTCTCTACAGAGGCCACCCCTAAGAAAAGGCCTCTCTTGGGCTGTATTTGGGGTGGTCTTTCAAGTGAGGGAACACTGTACAGGCATAATAGTTTACCGTTTCTGATCAACAAGAGATATTTTCAAAACTCCTGGTGCGTACAGGTCTCACTAGTAACATGGTTTGGCCTTCTATCATGATGTTATCCGGTTACTAATTAAGGAGTAACCAATAGGAATCCTGAACATCAGTGTGTTATAGGGCTGCAGCACACTCCAGAAATGTACAATGCACTGTTATGTCCCCCTTCCCCCAAAACCAAGGGGTAGTCAATAGAAGTTGGACTTCAAAGAGTACAACCCATTGCCAATGCAGAACCACTCTGTCACTTGAAAACAAAATTTCAATAAAGATTGTGTGAGTGTTTCAGTCGAACTAAATTTAAAATGAACTGCTCTAAATTATAATGAAGGTACTAAATTCAAGTTTCTTGTAAAAAGACCTTCCATTCATGTACCAGTAGTTACACAGTATATAATAGTCCAGGTCAACAGCTTTCTTCAGCATGTTTTGGGTGCAATGGGTGCAATGGGTGTATTGCACCCAAAGCAGGCTGAAGACAGCTGCTGACTCAGTCCAAAATATGATACAGGAAGAGTGAAATAGTTCAAGTGAGAATTATAGGGGATACCTAGCACAAGAACATGCCACATGCCAAAGAAAGCTGTGGACTTGAGGCTTAGTCATCATACAGTACCGATTTGGCATATGGGTCCCTTTTGCTGGCTAACCATTTTCGCATTGCACAGCACATTTGAGCATGCTTAGTTGCGAGCTTTTTTGTCTGGATATGCCATTGCAAATAACACACCAATCTCTTGCGCTCAAATTTCTACCACACCAATTAAATAGCCGCGCGAGTTCCATTTCATCTACTCGAATTGTGTGAACAGGTACTTCGCCTCCACTGGGCACAGTGTGCGAGCAGCATGCCTCGCTCACTATCTTTGTTTCCCCTTTGATCCAGGTCTTGTTTCTCATCACGTGACCTTTGCAACAAAGGAAGGTCTTTTTTTTCGCACAACACGCAATGTGCTGGCGTGAAAGTGCCGTAATTTTTTAATTTTTTGCATTTCATGCAAAATGATCAACATGACTTTTGTTGAGTAAGCCCTTCTCTACATTTCTATGTGGTTTCTTTGTTAATATAAATAAAAGCTCGTGTCCTACACCCTAACAAAGTGAATATATGGATCTCAATCACGAAGTGATCAAAACGACCAAGCCTGTCTGAATACAATTTATTGCACGTGTAACGGTCCGCACATTTTCCTTGGTTAGCGTCACGAACCATCGTTTGTGACGCTAACTAACTTTAATTTTTCTTAAGATCGGTAGTGTGTCATAATTGTCATTAAATTATAGAGCTGGAGTTTGTTTGTTGCTGCAGTAAATAGTCGATAAACACACTTTATCGCAATCACTGTAAACTGCCAACATGATCATCATATGCAGCAGCAGTATTTTCACCTGAGCCATGTTTACCTGTGGCTGGCGTATTTTACTCTTTCCATGAAAAAAATTGGACCCTCTGCTCTATTGTATGCAAAGACTGGTAGTATGTCATCATTCTGACCAATTTACAGAGTTAAATTTTGTTTCTTGCTTTTATGAATTGTCTATAATTGCCACTTATGTTCATACAAATGTCGCCCATCTTTCACAAGCAAGATTCACAACCACGAAGTAGTGAATACTCCTGAACCAATCATTGGTAGAAAAACAACACATTTGATTGGACTGCGAACACCATGTGATTGATTCCTGCCCCCTGACCGACCTACATGTAGAATATTCTGGAGAATCGTCTTTGGTAGTTTCCGACTGAAATGATGTTTGAAATAGAAGCAGCTTTGGCGGGGTTTCCCCTAAATACTTTTGCATCAGCCAATGGGAGAGCTTTCTCAAAATAGACAAAGTGCTCATCATTCTAACAATGTGAAGACCATGGCGGGTAGATAAAAAAAAAGTTGAGACTGCGACAATGAAATCACCCTATTTTTGCATGGCAGTTTTGCAAAATTACATTATTCAAATTGTCACAATCAACAGCCCGATCATAGATTTAAATCATCATAGAAGGAAAATATTCATTTTTAAGGCACAATCAAAATAGTCATCGACAAGAACTGATGTTTCTCTACAATGAAATGTGCATGATTGCATGTAAATGAACACCACCAGGAATTTGAGACAGCCTTTAATCAGCCACTTCAAAAGTTTGAGTGATGCGCTGTTCTAGTACACTGGAAACGGACCTGCTGGGTGTTAAAGGTTGGTCCTAAAAAAAATTAAACCAATTTGAAGAACAGCTCCTCACAAAAAACGTCTCTCCTCTCAATGTCTCGTGACATAGGATCCATGCATCAAGATCACAAACATGTGGGCATAGATATATTTAGATCATGGTGGATTTTCTTAGCGTAAAAATCTCGTTTATTCTCTCGGTAGTACGCTTTGCAGAAACTCCTGTCAGTGCAGTCAAAAACGCAAGCGTGCAAAGCCAGAAATAATTCTTGCGTGCTACATGCGAACTAAGCATGCTCAGTTTTCTAGCAAGACAAACTGGTGTGCCAGGAATTTGCGGCCAAGTCAGTTTCCGCATCTGGCTAGTGGCATCTCATTCTGGCTGGCGAGAATTTCTAGCAAGCCAGATTATCTGCTAGCATGGTGTGTTACAAATACGAAATCGGTACTGTAATAAGCCAAGTTGATATCTCAGAGCAACTAGCTACAAGAACATGGGTCACAGGTCATTAGAGAAGGGAATTGACCTTTCTCCATTCACTGACTTAAGTTTCCTAGGTAACCAATGCCTGACTTTCTCTTTTGGAAAATTTGTGGATGTTTTCCTGAAAATAATGTCACAGAATTTTCAACTGACCAGAGAGGCTTCTAGTTCTACCAGGGCAAAATGTTTCCCAAAACACATTTGTCCACAGTTTTTGGTTTGACTATTGGTTCCTTCTATGGTAATTCATTAGAATTTATCCCTAGTGACCTCTGACCCAATTAGGGGTCAAACTAGTGACTGAGCATGCTCAGCTGAGGTAGGGACTTGGCTTATTCCCCGGGAAAGAGTTTAACAAAGTGTTCTAAAATAGAAAGACTCACCTGTCTTGTCCCTGGTAGAGCCCTTATGACGTCTCACCATGACTGTCACTATAACAGCTGTGATAATGGCTATAAGGACGACAGGTACTCCTATGGCAACACCCAACATGTCTACTCCCCCACCTGTAATAAATGAATAATTCACCACAGATCTAGTCTTCATACATACTGGCTAATGCCTTAAAACCCCTCGGCCACTGACAACAGGGATCTGGTTCTCCTGATATCATGCACAAGAATTTCAAGGTTAACTGAACCAGATGACTTTTAACTTGAGTCACGGCCATTCTGCATCAAACTTCAATTCACCTGTCAGAAGGGAGATCAGCTGTAAAAAGTTTTGTGATCATAGCTTATCTGGTTCATCTGCTATTCCTTGCATTTTTTTTTTATTTAAAGTAGATTGACCCTGGTGACCTTGAAATCAGGTCAAGCTCAGGCCTTCAAACCTGAGCTGGACTCTTACAAGGGTGGTTAACTGTGAAAGTCTTATGATCCTATCTTACCCAGTTCTTAAGATCTCATGTACAAGACATTTATTAAAGAGAAAACTTGTCTCTGGTGACCTTCAAATTAAGTCAAGGTCACTGTCCTTCACATTTGATGAAGACCCTTACACGGGTGATTATCTGTAAATGTTTCATGATCCTAGCAATTCTGGTTCTCCTTATATTGTGTGGAAGAAATTCATATAGAATTGATCTATGTGACCTTAAATTGGGTCAAGGTCATTGTCTTTCGAACTTAAAGTAAACTTCAAAAAGGGTGATCAGCTACAATAGTTTCATGATCCCAGCTTATCTGTTTTTTTTTTGTTTTTTTTCTGAACTCACGCGCAAGAAGGGGCACAGGGATATAGATTCACACTCCGTCGCAGGCGATAGCTGTATTCCCCTCCCCCCCCCCCATATCGGCCAGGGGGTAAAAATCTGTTGCTGAATTTGAAATGCAGCTATTAGTAACAAAGATTTTGTCTTGTCCCTTTGGTATTTCATCCTACAACATATTGGTCCTTTACACATTTCTTAGGACAAACTCAAGAAACATTGGGATTTGGCCAATTGGCTGATGATTAGAGTAGTCTGTGATTCACCAAAATGTAAATAATAGGAAAAATATTGTTTCTCCTCCTTCAAAAACAAAATGTTTATTTATAGCCATAAGTAATACCAATCCAAAAAATGTGCCTTATGTTCATTTTACTTACCTGGAGAACTAAACTCCTGAGACTCGACGACAAGATCATCCCCGTCATATACCTTCAAGACAAAGCTGTACTCCTGGCCATCACGCAGACGACTGACCGTCATGCTTTCTGTTTCATTCCCTTGGTTTTCAGTTTCACAGTTAGTCTTACCAGGTTTCTCACACCATTCTATCACATAGTGTGTATATTGTCCTGTTGGTCTAACCCAAGTCAGTGTGGCTTCACTTCCCTTACGTTTAACCATGAACTTGTTCAAGTTGAGCTGGGGACGAGCTGCAAGAGTTTACAACAAGAGACTCTAGTCACCATTCTTTTTGCAGTTTTTTCCAACATTCAATTTACCTATCACACAGTTCTGGAGTCATATTTTGAAAAGAAAGGGGCTCACCAGATGCACTATTACCAAGATACATGTGAATATGTCAGTTTGAACTTTCAATCAAGGTTACTCAAGGTCAAAATTGACATCAAAAGAAATCCCACAGATACCTTTCTATCACTGTTTACTGGTAACCATGGGCAGTTACCAATCATAAACGAATAGGTTGGTTTCACCTTTCAAAATAATTCAAGGTCAAAATTAATAATATCAAAGGAAACCCCACAGGTACTTTCCCAGCAGTGTTCAAAAGTAACCACGGGGGGATGATCCTCCATTACCAGGACATAAGCCAATAGGTTAGTTTGACCTTTCAAGATCAGTCAAGGTCACAATTTAAGAACCATAAAAGAATTGCATTGGTAGCCCACTCTCCTATTTGTGTTAAAAAGTAGCCATTGGCCTTGAATTCCATTACCCAGGTACAAGCCAGTATGTCATATTTGTTGCTCTCCAAGTTATTTTTATGAACAAAGTTTCCACTAGCACATGAACAACCATGATAAAATTATGATGAGTAGCTAGGGGCACAACAAATGGAAAAAAAACAAAAAAAGCATTTGCATATGAACATTAAATATAGGAGACAACAATCGGTTGGTAGGTTAACCAAAATCCACTAATGCACTGTTGAACAAAATAGTGTTAGGGAGTACCCAGAAGTGTTCTAATGCAATTTCAGCCAGATTGGCTGAGCACTTCAAGTAGGAGGGTTTTTTTTAAAGATTCTGCTCATAAATAGAACAAATGTATTCATTAAAAAAATTTAAATTATTGGGGCACAACCATTTTAAGAAACTCAATACATCGCCACCAAAGGTACATCCACAACAAGTTTTGCAGGATAAAATGTGAATTACCATTAAAATCCTCATTGATTTTATGTTAATATCTTGGACTGTGTGCATTAATCCATATGTACCCAAATTCAATAGACCAGCTAACAATCCAGAACAAAAGTTCTTTTTGAACAGGTGTGTATTTGACCCTTCAGTGATGTACATTTTCAACAGGTTGTTAACACACAAAAATCCATGTAAAAAACTGAAAAAAAAAATGCAGTGTCATCTGTTGAAGAATTCAGATCTTAGGATACCCAGATATGTTCTCATGAAATTACAAAGCAACTGGCTGAATGGCTTCAGACAATAAGATTTAGATTTGGCCAAAAAGATTCTGAATGCAGGATCAAAAATTCACTGTAGAAACAAGAATCCCATGGACCTATTGCTTTGTTGACATATGTCAGTATAACCTGATGACCATCAACAAAAAATCCACTATCCTGAAATGCATTCCCTCCATGATTCTAACCCCAATGGTCATTGTCATCCATATCATTCAACATCAAACTTTCACATGCAAGACACTTTGTCGACATTTGGTATTACTTCCCTTATTCTTTTTTTTAATATATTGAATTTAGATTGTTTTTTTTCCCAAGTATTAAATGACCTTTTAATATATATATATGTGTGTGTGTGTGTGTGTGTGTGTGTGTGTGTGTGTGTGTGTGTGTGTGTGTGTGTGTGTGTATATATATCAAGGTCACATCACATATTAAAACTTTAACTGTTGGCTTAATGCATATTTGATTAAGTTTTGCAGTTCCATCTCAATTTATTCTGTTATGGACATCATCTGATCATACTAAAATAATTTGCTAATATGCATTCTCTATGTGACCCTAGGAATGTTAGGGGAAAAAGATATTAATTTTATGCAATATCAAACTTCAGAATATGATACACATTTGTGGTACATTTGCTACTGTAATCCTTCTAATTTCTCAACATGTTAAATTTAGTATCCTTACTGCTTCTTTAATGACCTTGAAATACAGACTGGGGTCAGCTACAATTTGATAATTTGCCTTATGCATATATCTTGTATAAATTTTCAACGTCTATCGCAATTTATAATTAAAGTAATGAATTTCATGAACTTTTAATATCTGTGATGCTAGTTTCACTTAATATCACAAGCGGTGCCACCTTGACCAGTGTTTCCATTAGGAATTTTTTCAGGGGGAGAATACTAAATTTTCACTGATTTTATATATACACGTAAATAAACAACACTTGTGACCCTTTAGAATTATCTCAGAGGGTATTTAGGGTTTTGTGAGGGTAATATATCCCCACTTGGGGGTTACTGGAAACACTGTTGACTCCACACACCACAGACTTTTATCTGCTAACTGTTCTTGTAATGATATATTGATACATGTGCACAAGGTCAGACAAGTGACCATAAGACCATAACCCAAATTTATGAAAATTGTGATAATATTTTCCTAAAATGTATTTCCTCCATGACCTTGGGAAAATATGTCAAGGTAATCCATAGAATGCAATATAAAAGTTTTAATGATACACATCTGTGGTTTATATATGGTATCATAAGCATTATTCTGTCTCTACATATTGACGTTCATGTGTTTTCAGTACATTTAGGTACGTGTCTTTTGTAATACTACAGATGGCAAGACCAAATCTCAACACACTTTCATCTTTAAGTCTGACTGACATTCCTGCCAAGCTTTGTGATGATTTAGTAAAAACTGTTCCAAAAAAAAAAAGCATTCTCAAAATTTTCACATCTTCGCCAAATTTTTTTGTGCTATAGGTGGTGCCATCGATATCGAAGTTGACCATGATTTTCACACACTTGAAGTCCTGGAACTTCTATAAGGACCAATTTGAAAATTGTGGACTGTATCACATCCACAAGTGAAAGTTTTGGGTCAAATGCCTGGACAGACATGAGGAATCACATAAGCTCTCTAATGTTTGGTCAGCAGAGCTGAAAAATGACCCACTTAAACATGCTTAGTAGAGATCACTAATGATGTAGATCCCACCACATTTGAAGAGGCCCGGCCATTGGTCTTAAGGAATAAGATCATTGGGGAATGGAATTTGAACAATTTTTGTCTTAAATTAAAAACTTGTACCACAAACGATGTCTACACCTGCCGCTCAATGCTATACTCTCTATTCAATGTTATGGCATATTTACATATGAAAATACCTCCCATTGGTCAATTACTTGAATAGCATTCAAAATGGTGAACCATAATATGAAACTTCTCTCCTAGTCAGAGATTTTGCAAATATAGGCATGTGAGGAAAAAAATCCAGCATTGAATGGCAGCCACAAACACTGTGGTCAGTTTTTCTACTTTTTCTGGAGGATTCCAACAGCTTGTGCTACAAATGATGTCTCCAAATACCACTCAGTGCTAGATTTTCTTTTTAATCTTATGCCATACTTACTTACAAACATTAAGGTCCATCCGCCTTTGGTGTGAATATGACATCTTTCCTTGGTTTAGATGGAGGTAATGTGCCTATTAAATCACCACTAAGGAAAGATGCTGAACTGGGGCAACCAGTCTTCACATATCTTTTCTTCATTTCATTCTAAATCTTTTCTGTGAATGACAAATTTATGTACAAAGAGCAAGAAAATTACATTTCACATGCAGGCTCTTTTGAGTCATTTGACCAGGAAAGGGTTAATTACTCACCCAGACACTGTTGGAGTATATTTTCTGAAGGTTGTATTATACTGAATAAATTACCTGGGGTTTGTACTGTCACAGGGTCGCCTGGAGTTTTACTACCTCCTTCAAAGTCTGAGAAAGCCACAACATACAAGTCATACTTTGTGCCTGGATCCAGTGGCGCTACCTTGGTTTGGGCATATTTACTTCCAGGAAATGGATCTTCTATTTTATTTGTTTCCTTCACTTCTGATGATCCTGTTTTCTTGTATTTTACTTTGAAATGTTGTGTAAATCCACCATCAAAACTTCTTTTCCACTTTACTGTCAGAGAGATAGCAGTTCGTCTGACAACATTTATATCTTCAGGTGCTAATGGTGCTTGTCGTCCCAACACATGGAACACAAATTCACCCGCTTGGTTGATAGTATTATTTGCAATACATGTGTAATTTCCAAAGTCCGCCTCTGAAATATTCACCAACATTAGGGTTGAGCTTAACCCATTATTGATAACCTTCTCTGGATCCAACTTGTTTCCTAAGTGCAGCCAAGAATACTTCACATTTGCAGGCAGTGCAATAACATGCATAGTCAGATTCTTTGTTTTTCCAGTTTTTGCTGCTACTTTGAAGATTGTTTTATCATGGTCTGCTTTGGGAGAATCTGAAAAATAAAACTCAAATGGATAACATGTCACAGTGACTTTAGTTCATTCCTCTTTCTTAATGCGACAGATGCTCCTCCTTTGTATTTCTCACTGTTGTTAAAAATAGAGAGTATCATGATGACCAACACATTGCTATATACATGTAATACAACGCAATTTAGTGCATTTAGTATTATCATGTTTGAATACACGTGACCGTTACAGTGTTTATTTTAACAGTTCTTTTTGTCCTGATGCACATGTGCTTCTATCTTGATGTATTTATGTCTTTTACTTCTCCCAAAGTAGAGGTCCGATAAACTAATATTATTATTATTATCATGATCAGTAACAGTCTCAAAACTGAGTCACCATACTACAACCACAACACAACTCTAATTTAGTCCCTTTACAATTACCATAATAATTAACCCTCTGAGACTGAGTCAATATAGTAATCCAGGAATTCAATTTACCTTTAGCATGATTAGGACAATTATAATTACTCCAATATGAACTGTCTCAAGACTGAGTCAGCACACTACACCCACAACACAATTCATATTTAGTACACTTCTTTTACCATGATGAGTAACTGTCCACAGACTGAGTCAATATAATACATATAGAAAACAATATTATACACATAGAAAACAATTTGATACACCTAGAATTATCAAGATCATTAACCATTTGGAGACCAAGTCTACAGTTTTTCTTCATACATAAATACTGGCACAAAAGAAGCTCATGACCTTTGCCAGATAGTTGGGGTTATGCTCACCCAAAATAACCACTCAACTAATATGACAGATTTCCAGGATAATGATCATATTTTCACAATAAATTATTATTACTTTCAAGATGTACAAGCACCAGTTTAAGATATAAAGGTGGGGGATTTCTGCACAATGGTCACTCACATAAAACTATCATCCTCCATCCCTGGTATGCAAACCTCAATTCTTGCTTTTTAAATTTCAGGATTCATGGTTACTGTGTGCTTGAAACTTGACTGAAAGAATTGCTTAACTGGTCCTGAAGACAGGTTATTTCTTCAGCTAATTTGTTGCCAATTTATGAATACTCACAGTGAACTGTAACATCCTTGATTCCCTCTGCTGGTCCATATTTATTGGTGGCCTGACATTTGTATTGTCCAGCAGCTGTATACTGGATGTCGCGCAAAGTCAGTTCACTGGAAGATTCTGTGAGACCTGACCTTTGTCCATTAAGTTTATGTGTCCATTTATAAGTGTATGTGCTGGGATTGCCGTCTGCAGCCTGACAGTGCAGAGTGACTGTTGTACCCTCCAGGACTGGTCCACTGACACCTGTCACTGTGACACTGGATGCTGGGTCTACAAGATCCAAGGTATTTTTAGATGCAATAAAACTGCCTTAAACAGATATACCCACAGATCAGGTATGTTGAATCTAAGACATTTATGTTTGGCATTTACAAGTGGTTTTCTGACAGTACAAAAAGCAAAGGACCATAAAATATGAACATGTACTGAATGACAAAGAAACTGAAAAGTTGATGATGTCTGATATTTAACTTACTGTAGCCAAAATACTTACACAGTACATTATACTTGATGCCCAGAGAGTTAACGCTGCCACTTATCACTCCACCAGTAGCCTTACACTGGAATACCTTGCTGTTGTCATCCTTCTGTATAGTCATTTCGTGTGTCATCTGTGCTCTGTTGGCTTGAGATTTGATTGGTTTTGAGTCGTCCTCTTTGTATATAGACAATGTTGGTAGGGGCTTGGCTCCTCCTTCACCAATGTTGCAGGACATGGTGACCTGGGTATCCTGCCTTACTGTAGTAATGCCTCCTGGTGTCAAACTGACTGATCTTGGTGGATCTGCAAGCATTCAATTTGATAGATCTTCTGATTGTAAATGTAGTTGTCAACAACCTGTGTATTGTTAACCCGTTGACCTCTACTGACCAGTCTCTGATCTGCATTAAATCTATTATATTCATTCCTACTCAGAATCCCTTGATACTCCAACTGCTAGGCTACAATAAATAATTAGAGACTTGAAAACATGGTTATAACATGGAAGCCCCATTCATCCCCTATCATGCCAATCGGTAGAGCTGTGGAAAGTTACATTTTGAGCAATTTCAATGACCAACAATCAGGGGATCTTGCAACCAGGTCAAGAGATTTAGAGCCTATGAATAGGCATTAACACACATCTCATTCTAGTACAGTGTTCCCTCTCTATCACGCTGGTGTTGGGGTCCACAGGGTATACCGTGTTATAGCAAAACCGCCTTATAACAGAGGGACTTTTAACATAGAAGTAATGGGGAAACTATTTCAATGGGAGCCATATTACCTACCGTGTTATATCAGAAACCGCCTTGTAATGAGGGGTGTTATATAGAGGGAGCTCTGTACCAGACTGTAATCTAAGTTTGTCATTTGAAGCCTTAAATTCCATTGTAAGGATCACGTGTTCACATGCTTTTCAGTAGGGCTAGCACTGTGGCCATTCATGCAAATGTTTGTTGTACCAAATTTTGTTGGGCCACGAATTGCATTCATTATTCACCACTATTGAATAAAATATGGACTGCATTCCCCTTCAAACAACCTTGCTTCTTTATCAGCAATAAACTAAAGTATGTCTGTGTCAGCAAGTGGCAACATAAAACCTGACCACAGTTCAACATAATTTGATTATTAATTTCTGATCACAGTATCATTTTGCACCACCTCCTGCTAAACATAAATAGGCCATATGGAAACACTTTTTGTTTCTAAAGTACAAGGTGAAAGGCACCGTAATTCTGCATAATTGATGCATGCATGCTGATCAGAACCACATTTATCTGCATAAAGTCCTGGTGCAGGTTAATCAAGAGGTACAGCGATCAAGATAATTTTTACTAGTTTCATGGTTGCTGCTTTTCAAGCATCGCTGAACTTGGAAAAATGGATACCAGGCCGATATTATGCATTCATTAAGGCAGTCTTCAGAAGTACACCAAACTACCACACGTTGTCAAAAAACGTGTTTATCTACTTTGCTTACATTCTTTGAGCAAATTGTAGCACATTTTTTGTTTTTTGTTCAGATAAACAGAACCTGGCCAGTGGATATAATTCCATGGCAACTTGCTTCAATATATTCAATAGTTCACATTTTGTAGACCAGATAGCAACATATCAGAACCAACAAGGAGCAAAAACACGTGAACACTTTTCTTTTTTGTTACTAATTGTTAGGCAAGCCTTGAAGTAGTGGTACTGAAGTAATGGATTTTAAGTGACACAATCCATCTGTGTGAACAAACTGGCGATCCATAAACGAAATCTGGTAGTTACTCATGAGGGTGGAAATGATGGAAGTTGTGCGTATGTTGAAACTTGGATGTGAAAGTGAAAGTGTCATTGATTGATTGCATGACAATCTTTAAACTTGGCTGTAGCACAGCAAAGTTCAGTTTCCCATGCAAGTTTGTTTTTGATCATAATTTAGAGTTGATAATTGGAATTTTGGGAAAACTTGAATTTTATTGGGTAAATGTACTGGTAGTACAAACAAGTGGTGGGGCTGGCACCACTCGCCTGCAAATGGAGTGATTGCTTTGATTGCGCTTGGCAATGGCATTTGTTCTGATGTTTTGGCTGCGTGTTATACAGTACAGCTATACAGCTGTTTACCTGCTTTGACTGGCCAATCTCACAGGTATGTGAATTATACGCGACCGCGTGCTTGCCACAATGAATTAAAGTATGTGTACTGTTAAAATACCTTTAAAGGCTATTGTATTTCTTCTCTCAGTGAAGTGTATAGCAGGATTAACTTACCAAGCGTTATTTTAGGCAAATGATGCATGTGAACCAGTCCATTGTCTTCCTGCTTGTACTACATTTGTGGCTACATATTTGTGATATACCTCATATTTTCCACCTGGTGTATTCATTACAGCCTTCTTCTCAGGATGCCAATGTTGCAGAGTCACTGGCTGCACATATTTATCTTAATTTTTTTTTTAGTTTTTACCTGTAAATACCTTGCCACCCTTTTACTCTTGCAGGGCTAACCTGTGCAGGTACAAACCAAATTTTGCTCCATGTTAATGCAATGAAATATGAACATTTGAAGCTTTAAAATGGCTTCAAATGAAGTCTAGATTTCAAAATTTTCCAGGGGGGAGGGGAGGGAGGGGGCGGGCATACCCCCAAACATCCCTAGCTATGCTTTGCACCTTTGGCGCTTGTTGGTGCCATTGGCTCTGCCTTGTTTTTATTACTAGTTAAATTCTAGGTACACAAGTAGTATTCAAAACTTACATGTCCATGGGACAAGGAAAAAATCCATATTTCTGTTATTTGGATGACAATGGATACTTACATTGCACATGCAATATCTCGGTGACTGTACTGAAGTTTACCATGTTTTTCCACTTGACATGACATGTTAATTTCTTCTCATCTTGCCGACGTTCAACTTGTAGCACGGCATGATTCTGCACCCTGAAAGTTTTATGGTCGGCATTTTTTGTGCTAGTGGTGGAACCTGTGATGCGAGGATTGTCCTGTACAGTCCATGTGATGGCAACTAAGGTGTCAGGTTTGACACGTGTTACTATACATACCACGGTGATATTGTCACCCTCCTTTAGCGCAGCATCTATTCCATTGATGGTGGGCTGGTTTGGTTTCACTGCATGAAAAAACACGTAAATCATCCTGCTACAAACACTTCATAAATGCATCACTTGTCATCAATCAAGTCACCTCCAAAGGGTTACATGTCAGCTGGTCCAAAAGGTGTTATTATATTTCTCATTATCAATACGTACTAAGTTAATTCACTAATACATGTACTGGTAACTTGTGATATGTCAATTTTCAAGTTATGAGGTGTCAGGCCTGTGCTTATAAAATATTTGAACTTGAAATTAACATATTTACTACAAACCAGCTTGACAGGTGACACAAAAGCAGTCACTTAATATCAGTCCTAATACAGTTCCTACAGGCCGAAACTAAACTGTGACTGGCCTGTCCTCCATTGATCCATCCAGCACTGGTTCCCAGCTGCCAGCATGAATTTCACACCCGGCCGTTCTGCGGCCAAAAAACATATACCTCTGTGTTACCATTTATCTTTCCTTTTTACCTGACAAAAACTGGTTGCGGGTAAAATATTGTTTGCTGTAATGTTGTTGATAAGTTACAATGTAAACAAAAACAATTTCAACTAGAAAAAATTGATTTGCTTCTCAGCAAATCAGTCTGTGTGCCTAGAAAACCTTTAAAGATTGCTCATTCAGTATTCATGTAACTCCTGCAACAATATTTTTTATGAGGCTATGTAAAAAACCTATAAATTGAAATTGGAAAGGCACCTCAATCTATAATGTTTTGAAGCTATTCAAAATTTTAATTTGGTGTATTTGCCTAATTTAAATTGACCAAACTGCAACAACTTTTGATTCATGGTTCATTGGATGTAACTATTCTGCAAACCAATTAACTTAAGTTGAATGGCATCTCAATCTATGATCATGATAGAGTTTTGAAGTTATTCAAGATTTCAATTTTGTGTATTCACCTAATTTGCTAGTATAAGAACACTGCGTTTTTGGTTTATGTTAAATTGGATGTGGCCATGTCACACACCTACAAATTGAATTTGGAATGAGACATCTATATGTTATAGTTTGAAACTTATTCAAGAATTCAATCTTGTGTATTCACTTAATTTACATAAATCAAAATGCTACAAGTTTGGTTCATGATATACTGGATGCTGCTACGGTATGTCACAAACCTATAAACTGAAGCTGGACTGCCACCTCAATTTATAATTGTCTTGGGAATATTCAACTTTTGAATGTTACAAGTGTGGCTAAGTAGCATAATTTCAAATACTACAGTTTTTGCTCACTGTCCATTAGATTGGCAGGTGTCACAGATCTTAAATGTGCTACTTTACATTTTGTGAGTATCTGTAATAGGTTCCAAGATAAGGAAACTTCTAAAATTTAATTGCCCCTAATTTGCATATTTTATAACATAAAATTTAAATATGATGCTACATGTAAACCCTATTTATTACATATGATGCTTAACCCATTTATACTGTGACGTAACTAGAGGGCTGTATGAACAGCCCATGCCAAATTGACCTAAGCTTGTCCTACAAAATCAATGTTGCAACTGAATAGATATGTGTTCAGGTCTAGCTGAGTGCATATGACATTTTGAAATATTTCTAAGATGGGTGACTGACCCTCCGAAAGTGCAGCTTGACTAGCAAGTCAGCTGAGCTAAAAATTGCAGCCCCATCTGCTTATGTTCTCGTTTCCCTCCTGGGAAGTTCAGTTTTCTCAACATGGTGGAGTGAGTAGATGTATCGTTTAGTGAGGGAGAGCGTTTTGCCTCATTACAGGCTCTCATTGACAAGACAAAACAATACAAGCGGACACATAAAAAGTGCATGAAATTGAAGAAAATGATCAATTTTCCATCAAAATCGCTGCCATTTTAAGAAATATTTGAGTCTCCAAACTGGGACACTACCCGTGAAAACAGGAGAGTTGACAGCTATGTCTAGGAAAAAAGACTGCACTCTATATAGGCCTACAGCCCACCGGTAGCCTACTTGTGTTTCTCATTTAGCATGGTTAGATGATTCAATGATCTTCGCAATGAATGGGGGCCACATGTCTTCCATGGATTTGTATCAAATAGAAAGTTGTCTTGGGGAAAAAAATCAATTTACATTAACTTACAGACTTTACCATCCTCAGGCACGTCAGTGAACAGCATAGCATGTGGATGTAATTTATTGTAATTGATATGCATACATTCCATCAGGTTTGTAGGTACAGAAGTCCCTCCTTTGAGAGACCGCCCCTAGTGCCACCCAAAAGGTGGTTGCTCAAAGGAGGTATAAATAACATGAAAAGTACTACAGAAAGACCTGACAACTGTGGTCTTTCAAAGGAGGTGGACTCCCAAAGGAGTGTTCTTACAAAGGAGGGTCTGGGACTACTGTATACATCACAGACCTGGGCCAAACAACATGGTAAAATAACATATGCTGTATTCTTAAAATCATACAGGTTAGCTAGTTATAGATCCAAACCCTGGTTCTGTAGTTATTCCACCCTGTGTTGAAAAGAGCGGCAGATCCCGCTCTCTAGACACACTCCCAACTGACACCGGACCCGGCTATGTAGACGGTGCTCGCTGCATTGACTAGAGTGCCAGGCCTGAGTCTTCACACCAACTGGGTCCTGCTCTCTAGATGATGGTTGCTGTATTGACTCGAGTGTTGGGCCCGGCTATATAAACAGTCCTCTCTGCACTGGCTCCAGTGCTGCGCCCAAAGATAGAGACAGTCCTTTACATATTGGCTGTAATACCGAGTCCGGTTCTGTAGTTGCCTTCAGGGCAGAACCTGACCTGGTGCGGTAGCCACGTCCTAATTAAAAAGCAGGAATCCACAGCAATACTACCTAGTCAACAACTTTGTTTGAACCTTTCACAATGAACATATCTACAAAGGTTCAGCTTAACCTGAGAGACAG
The DNA here is from genome assembly GCA_964020975.1 of Hermodice carunculata. Lineage (NCBI taxonomy): Eukaryota > Metazoa > Annelida > Polychaeta > Eunicida > Amphinomidae > Hermodice > Hermodice carunculata. The sequence goes on along the minus strand of OZ026619.1, from coordinate 39,101,972 downwards.
TTCTGGAGAAGAAGTTGAAAAATTGCAAAAACGCTCATAAAGTCAATAAATCTACAAATTAAAATTGGATTGGTACCTCAACCTAGAGATGTAATAGCTATTTCTAAACTGGGACCAATTTTACATAAAATGGCTAAAAATTACCCTTACGGCAAGGAAATACAGTGTATCGGAAACAAAAGAGAATGGTTTTAGAAAGGCACTTGGGGAGGATTTCTGCCCTTAGGAGGGTAGATCACATCCATGCTCTGCCTTTAATATTTTTGAAGATATTCAACATTTAAAATTTCATATGGCACTTATTTGTATAATTTTCAACATGGTGTCTACATTGAATTCCAAACCTGATGTGTAATTAGACCACTAGGTCTTGACCTTGCCAGTTTGGTACTTTTTGCAACAATAGTGTACAAGAAAAACTCAGGACAAAATTATAATGCAGGCAGATGATAACTTCGGGGAAAAAATCCTGGTCAGGCATCATGTGACAGTTCACCAGGCTGCTGAAATGTATGCACACTGCTGGGGCCAGAAATAGAACAGCCTCCTGGGTTATACAATGCAGACAAGTTTACTTTACCAACACAGCCAGTCTCCCTGGGGATTGAAAGGTAAACACACAGCACTGGGCACCACTGCTTGTGGCCATGGTATTAGTTACCGGTTTGGGGGAGGGGGACCCACAGACATGTCAGATGTATATTGTGAAGAAATCCAGTGAATTTTACATAAATAAGCTTTTCAACTTTGCTTGCATGATATAGGATTTTTCTTTAGCTCAATACACCCACATATTAAGCTTGAATGGCAACTCTATCTACAAAACGTTTGAAGATATGCAAGATTTAGAAGTCCCACCGATATGCCTCTACAGGGTGTCTCAAAAGTTTGTGCACCTTATAAAATGTCATGTGAAATTAAGAGTATTCAACCAATTGATTCCATTTCATATATAGAGAGTCCTCTGTCCATCCTAATTACATCCTTTAAACGTTCAGACATGGAATGTAGCAATTTCTTGAGAATGGAGGGCTTGATCTTGCCCCACTCCTTTTTGGCCCTCAATTTGAGCTGCTCCATTGTGATGGGAGGTGGAATGCTGAACACCTGGCTGTGCAGAATCCCCCAACAGTTCTCAAATGGATTGAGGTCAGGTGAGTTGGGTGGCCATTCCTCCTTATGTACATACCCAGAGATGTGCTCATCACAACACTGCTGTGTCACCTAAGGGGTGTGAGCAGGGGCATCGTCTTGCATGAAGACCAATTCTGAGCACCTGGGGACCATTTTCCTGGTGGTTACAGGCCCTGTTTTTTTCCTTCTTGTGAACACTGGGAGTAGGGTCTGCAGGAGAATATTATTTATGTAGTGCTGAGCATTAAGGTGGCAAAAACAAAGCTAGGCACTTAGAGGAGTGCTGTCTTCAACCCGCTCTCCTGTTTTGGTTTTTATTTTTAGACCCATAAAACTATACAAATTCTTGTTGCTTGGGATCTTTACATTATATGTCAACCAAGAAAAAATGTTAAAATCCCTTTTTTGGGCGAAAAATGGACATTTTACAAAAGGGTTCAATTTGGAGATTTTTCTCGGGATTCTTGAAAAATATAGTACTTAAAAACTCCAAAATTTGCAAAATGAAACTTTGTAATCATGTCCAAGTTCGGTTCCTTCACTTTTTCCATAAATGCAATAGAAATGATTTAAAAAATTTTTCTTGGTGTATATATAATCTAGAGATCCTAAGCAACAAGAATATATATAGTTTTACGGGTCTAAAAATAAAAACCAAAACAGGAGAGCCAGTTGAAGACAGCACTCTTCTAAGTGCCTAGCTTTGTTTGTGCCACCTTAATTGTGGTGTCTTGAGGTACCAGATGAAGCTCTGAGAGACCTGATGCTGACATAGCCCCCCAGACCATAATGTGGGCACTGAACTTCACTTGCTCAGCTGGATCAACCTTTTCATAGCTATCAGTGTAGATTTGGTCATTTTGACTATTGGGGTTTGGAAACAAGTAAAGAGGGCACTCGTCAGAGAAAATCTAGCTCCCCCAATCTTTAGGCGATAGTTTGACATGCTCTTTTGCAAAGGCTAATCTCTTGTCTTTCAGTAATTTTGTACGTTGTCGAACTTTTTTGTCTTTTGTAAGCTTGGAATCCCAGTTTCTTTGTTAAATAATGATGGACTGTATCCTTGGAAACATGTTCTCGTAGACTTTTTAGCCTTTGGCTTTGTCGACGGCAAGGCTGGTGTCTTTTACCCTTGGCCTTGCGAATCACCTCTTTGGCCCTGGCAATCAAGCCTGATGGATGTCCAGATCTAGGCTTATCATGGAGAAAATTTCCCAACTTGTGTTGCTACCACCACTTCTTACCCCATTGTACACTTCTGCTTAGGAGTCTGGCTACATTATGACAGGATGTCCCAGCACTTCGAAGGCAATGGCTTGTGCACGAAGCTCAAACTCTGAAAATATGGCCTTTCCAGATTTCCTCACAGCCATTTTGACACACGGTCCATTGACTTTCAATAAATGATCAATACAGTGGTCAAGCAAGATATTAATAACCTGGGACTGGAGAAGTGGTCTAAATAAAAAAAAAACACACCACACCTGGTTGACCAGGAGTGTCCTGCTTGTAAGACAGGTAAGCAAACACAATGATCACTGGGGTGAACGATCTTTTGAGACACCTGTAATTTGCATAATTTTTGAAATCATAACTGTTCCAAACAACATGCAATAACATCACTGCTAGGTCTATCACCATGCCAAGTTTGGTACTTTTCTAAACCACAGTGTCCAAGAAAAACTTCTCACAAAATTTGACACATAGATAAATAAATGAAGAATAAAGTATTTGTGAAAAAACAAGAAGTCTGTGATCACACAGACTTAATACATAAAAAAAGGAAGTATTTGCAGAAAAACAAGCAGCCTGTGTTCACAAACAGACTTAGTTAGCATTAGCATGGCCATTGACTTGTGTAGTAATCAATAGGACAGGCACATTTACCTCTAAGTACGTGAACTGAAAACAAGAGGCCCATGTGCCTATTGCTGTGCTGGCACCCTGGCTATATTGCACCTGTTCATTTCAAAGTTGTTAGTCCTCAAGTGGCTTCTGAACATATAAAGCTTATGTACATTTAATGTGTAAAATGTCTACCAGACACTCCACATGTAATAATAGGACTCCAAGGTCTCACTCGGTCACCTTCACCATCGACCCGTACAGCACGCTCTGCAGGGCAGATGGCTGAGGGAACAGGGCTATCAGGCCCCAGTGTCGATTCTCAACAAGGATCATCTGCACCTGCTTTAGTGGACCATATGGGAGAACATCATGTCGGGACAGATGCTGATGCCTTTTTAGGCCCAGCTTATCATCTGCACGGACTCTTATCAGTCTGAGTGGAGAGCCCACATGGAAAGCCTGTCGATGTCCTTCGCCTCTCACTGCATAAACTGGTTCAACTAGAAGTTATACACTTGGTGGCTCCTTTCCAAGACCTCATGGAGCACAAACATGTCCTCATAATGTGGTGGCTTTCCTCAACAGGCAAGGCGGGATGCAGTGCAAGAAGATGAAGAAGTTAGCATCACTCCATAGTGCTTCGAGCACAACATCCACACACACACAAGGCATGTCCCGGGACACCAATATGTCTTGGCCCACCACTTCTCCAGAAGTGGTCAGCCAGTAGAACGCAGTGGTAGCTCCATCCAAAGGTGATTTAGGCCATGTTGGCCAGATGGGGAACTCCACCTGTGGACTTGTTTGCCACTCCTGAGAATGCAAATGTGCCGGTTTACATCTTGCCTGTTGCGGACCCCCAGGCCCTAGCGGTGGATGCTCCAGCCATGAACTGGAGCAACCTTTGGGTGTATGCTTTTCCAACTCTGCAGTTCCTTCCAAGGTACTGGGCAAGGCTCAGTCCCATGATTGAGATGTGATCCTCGTTGTCCCTTGGCAGCCCCAGAGTGATTGCTCAGCAGACCTGTTGGAAGTGAGTGTCTGGCCTCCCATGTTATTACCAGCATGGCCGAAACTTCTGGTGCAGCCACGGATGTGCGTGTTCCACAAGAACCCTCAACTGCCCAACCTCTGGGCTTTGCCGTTATCTCACAGCACATCCGAGACAGAGGTTTCTCAGAATTGGTTTCAGATACAATTACTAGAGCAGCGCTTCGATCTTCTTTAACTGTTTACTCAGCTCAATGGAACGTGTTTTCCGACAGGTATGCCAGTCATGGAATTCAACCCTGGTCTCCACATATTGCGGACATCTTGTTGTATCAGTGGGAAATCTTAACCAAGAGCTCGAGAACAGTGAAGGTTTTCCGATCTCCCATCCCTTCAACCCTCGCAAGTGTCCTGAACATTCGCATTGGGAGTGATCCTTGTCTGTCTGTGTTCATCGCGTCCTTCTACACCAACAGACTGACATTGAGACAGGCCCTACCTCTGTGGGACCTGCCGCTGGTTTTAGTCATGTTGAAGAAGGGGCTCTTTGAGAGCTTTGAGGACTGGAGGCAGGCACACCTCAAGCACTGGACCTGGAAAACTTGTTTTCTGTCAATACTCACTTCGGGGACTTGAGAGTAGCGTGATCCACGCCTTAGCTCATGACCGACTCCAATGGTTGCCCAACAACTCCCAGGTGACACTGAGGCCTCACTTGGGCTTCATTGCAAAGAACCAAGTGCTTTAGATCAGGATACAGCCTTTCCCTCCATGCTACAGATGCTGCTCTTCCCTCGAGGAAAGAGCCGTGTGTCTGGTGAGAGCCCTTCGCTGGCACTTTTCATGTACAGACGGACTCAGGGGACAGATGCCAGCCCTCTTCTTATCCCTGAGTAACCTATGTTAGGAGCAAATTTGTAGAAACACGATTTCTTCACGGATTAAGCAGACGAGCCTTAAGGCCTTTGAGATGTTGCTGGTAAGGCCTGGTGCCTTGCAGCTTGCCTTAGCCAAAACTCACAAGGTGCGAGCTCTTAATGCTGCGTGGCGTGCCTTATGGAATGTCGCAGTTGTCAAAATTCTAAACGCCTACTAATGGTGCTTGTCTGCGACCTTCGCCAAGCACTACTTGGTGACATGATAGTGTGAGAAGAAGGCATGTATGCCTTTGCAGGCATCACACTTTGCTTAGGTTCCGTTACTCGCGTGTCAGACTTTCCAGATCCCATCACAGTAGCACCAGTGATTACACTTTAGCACTCTCCTGGTAGATCCAATGTGGTGTATATGTAGGCGCATTCCTTTTCGAGCATATGGCATTGTGCTAAATTAACCTAATCTCAGGCTCGTGTCAGGCAGTTTGTTCTAACGTCCTGGCCTGTTGTCAGTTGATACAGGAGTTTACTGCTATAAGGAACCATATACCAGCCCTCGCCGCCAGTTTCGTGACTAGGTTCTGTTAGATCTCCAGGTCTGATGTAGCTGAAACCGATAACATCTACCCACAAAGCAGACAGCTGTCATATTGGTGGATGAATGCTGGAGGGGCTTCACTGTGGTCCCATGCTGGTCAGCAGGGAGGGTGTCTGATTTTGGCCGAATTCTGCTGTTGGCAGCCTCAAGTCCACATACCCTTGGTTTTCCCTTCAGACGTTGCCTCCTCCCTCGGACTGATGGTTACCCCCAAGCAGCTGGTCCCAGTGGTCAAATGTGGTCAGTATGGCAGTAGCATTACACCTTCCACCTTTATGCTTGAACATTGCCAAATGGTGGCCAAGAGGTAACATTACAAAACTAATACGTGATATTTTTAGTGATATGGGTATTAGTTAGTATGCATACCTCTGGACCAGCAGAGAAGCCCACCTGACCATCCGCTTCCTCTGGCAGCTTACGTCAACTGACCACTCAGTCTCTCCAAAAAAGGAAGGATGATACAGGGAGCACGCGTACTGGGAGCCACCATCATTTCCATAGGAACCAAGAGATGGCACCACAGGACCATCTGATTTTAAGGAATCAAAAGGGTGAACTCACCTCAATTTCATGGGCATTCTACACAGACAGAGAGGTCTAGGCAAATGGTGGTTGAAAGGTAAGTATACTTACTAAGACTAACATTAAAAATATCACATAATATATAAGTTTGTTAACTGTATCAATGCTCTTCAAAACCTTAGTACTTAACTGATGTGTTGTTCTAACTTGTAGGATTTTTATCCTGAATATAGGTCCATATGAAAGATCCAAGAGCTTAAATTAAGAGTTTTAAGATTTTGCCGAAAAGTGTCCAAACAAAAGGACTGCGACAGTCCTGTGCTTAGCTGACAGGTATATACAGCCTTGTGATTTTATAAGACTTGCCCCCAAAAAGAGCAAAGAAATTCATAAAAAAATCAATGGACCATGTCCATCTGAACAAATCTGCTAGACCTAACCAAGGTACATTGCTGCCAAGTTTAAAGTTAATTTGACAGACAATTTCAGAGAAGAAGTTAAAGCTGTGAATTAGCATAAGACTGCCCACTGACTTGCAAGTAATCAATAGGAAGTGTGGATTTACCAGTAAGTACCCGAATTGATAAAAGTTAAAGCTGTGAATTAGCATTCGACTGCCCACTGACTTGCAAGTTATCAATAGGAAATGTGCATCTACCGGTAAGTAACTGAATTGATAAAATTTAGAACCAGGAGTCCCCTGGAGTGTTCCTGTGTGATATCAAAGCAATTGGGTGAGCGGTTTTAGAGAAGATTTTAAGAATTGCCCTCGAAAGAACGAAAACAAGAGGATCATGATGATCCTGTGCTCTGCTGACTAGGATCTGCTTTTACAGTATTGAAAAACATGGACTGCAGTCTAGATTTGTACAGCTATACATGTATGTAGAGTGGTAGCAAAGTTTGTCCTTAAAATAAATTTTGCGGAAGGACGGAAGGATGGACCGACGGACAGACGGACGACGGACGCAAACGGATTCTATAAGCTCTGCTGATGGTAGTACATGTATTATCAATTGACATACCTTGCTGTTTCAATGGCTGCCGGTGTACAGTGGCAGCACTCACTTACAGTCACAAAGTCTGATATCGCATAACTTTGTCAAAAATTAACATATCCACGTTATTTTCGCAAACTTTCATTGTCTAATGTCCAACTATATTTTGATAAAATTTTAAGCAATTCTATCATGCTGTTCTGGAGAAGAAGTGAAAAATAGCCTTAACACACAAAAATCATTAATAAAATAGGAAAAAATGGCAGCGCCACCTGGTGGCCAAAATGAAAACAAGTTGACCCCAGGTGACCCTATGTGCAATATCAAAGCAACTGGCCAGGTAGTTCTTGAGATGAAGTAGTTTGGTTTTTTTTAAATTAATTAAAAAATTCATTAAAAATAGAAAAATTTTTGCATCATCATCTCCTTCGCAAACTTGGTAGAGGTTCACCTGGGCAACATCCATGTACAAAATTAAAACATTCCATGAGCGGTTTTTAGAGAAGAAGTCAAAAGGGTAAATACAATAGTGTAATATATGCACTGTATTGCCATATATATACAGCTGCAGCACTTCCTTACAGTTGCAAAGTTTGATATCCCATAACTTTGCCTAAAATTAACATATCCATATAATTTTCGCAAACTTTCATTGTCTAATGTCCAACTATATTCTGATAAAATTTTAAGCAATTCTGTTCAGCCGTTCTGGAGAAGAATTCGAAAATAGCCTTAAGAGGCAATAATTCATAAAAAACAAATAGGAAATAATCACCGCGCCACCTGGTGGCCAAAATAAGAACTAGTTGACCCCAGATGACCCTATGTGCAATATCAAAGCAATTGCCTTCGTAGTGCTTAAGATGAAGAAATTTTAATTTTTTTCAAAAAATAAATTAAAAAATTCATAAAAATTAGGAAATTTATTGCATCATCATCTACTTCACAAACTTGGTAAATGTCCACCTGGGGATCATCCATGTGCAAAATCAAAACATTCTATGTAGCGGTTTTTGAGAAGAAGTCGAAAATATGAAGTCTAACGACAGACGGACGGACAGACGGACGCAAACGGATTCTATAAGCTCTGCTGACTGACAAGTCAGCAGAGCTAAAAATCATAAAAACTCCAAGAATAAATGGAGGGTGACCATTTGAACAAATCTGCTACAGACCCGCTCAATGTACATTGTCACCAAGTTTGAAGTCAATCTGCTTGACAGTTTTGCAGAAGAAGTCAAAAAGGTGAACTATCTTTAGACTGCCCATTGACTTATATGCACATAGTAATCAATAGGAAAGGTGAATTTACCGACAAGTACCCAAATTGAAAAAGAAAAAAAAAACTGTTAAAAATCAGGAATCCACAGCTTGGCCTCCTTGTGAACAACTTTGTTTGACCCTTCCACAAGGAAGATATCAACCAAGTTTCAGCTCAAAATGACTGACGGCTCCAGAGAAGAAGTCGAAAATAGCAATAACCATGATAACATACCAAAAAATTCATGAAAAATTCGGGAAAAAAAATTTGCAGCGCCACCTGGTGAACAAATTCAGAACTAGAAAACCCTTGGTGTGTTCCTGTGTATTATCAAAGCAATAGACCAGTTCATAAGACTCGGGTTTTTTCAGTTCACTTGGGGAAGCGCATGTTGCTTTGTTTACATTTTCTGCTGGACCACCATGGCGGGATAACACGTGGAAGTATAAGAAAGTAAAACACAGGATGTGCTCGATTTAACGAAAAATCAAACCATCAGAAAACTATAAATGCACATTGCACCACTGATGTGACATTTTAGGTAAAACATTTGTGCTGTTCAGCACAATCCATGCAATAATCACTAGCGTTAACCGTGACACCTGTTGTAAACATATGGAGTCATGGGCCAGACTCGGCTACTTGCTGATTGGACAATCGGGCCAACAATGGAATGCATAATTAATTACTTTCTGGAAAAGTTCGGTACAACTCGGTATGAACAGGTCTATTGGGTGAGCAGTTTCAGAGAAGATTTTTTTTTTAAGATTTGCCCCAAGAAAGGATAATAAAAATCATAAAAATTCCAAAACTCACTGGAGTGTGACCACTTGAACAAACTTGGCAGAGACTCACCCAAGGTACACTGCCACCAAGTTTGAAGTGAATCTGGCTTCTGGTTTTGGAGAAGAGGTTGGTTGTTCGTGACAGATGACGACACACGAAACAATAACACAAGCTCAGCTACAGCCAAGTCAGCTGAGCTAAAAATTCACAAAAAAAACACTGGCATGTGAACATTGGAACACATTGCCAGAGACCCACCCAAGTTTTGTGTGAATACAGGCAACAGTTTTCAAGAAGTTAAAAAGTTAAATTACTTCTGGTATGAACATTAAATGAGCATGCAGCTATGTTTGTTGAGTGATATCAAGATCAAGATCACACAGGAACTGTATAGGGCAAGATAGCAATGTGGATGCTCACAGATTTTGTTGTATTAACATGTATTATTTCTTTCATACACATTGTGATACAGGGACCTACACTGACCACTTGGTACCTTTTTGCTCTTAGTTATTACTTCTGGTAGGAACACTAAATGGACATGCAGCTATTGTTGATTGTGTGAATTCAAGATCAAATTCACACAGGAACTATATAGGGCAAAGCAGCAATGTAGATATTTAAACATTTTGTAGTATTAACATGTATTATTTCTTACATACACATTGTGATTCAGGGGCCTTCACTGGCCACTTGGTACCTTTTTGATCAGATTTTGCATTAACATTATTTCTTTCATACATATTAATATTATAGAACACAGATTTTAAAATGGGATTTGTTGTACTTTAAAGGGAAAAGACAGCAGAATATGTTACACCGAATGTGATTCAATTTCATGAATGCCAGAAGTTTGTGAAAAATGTTAATTGTCACAGTCAAAATCACTTATTGGGTGAAACTTAAGTAATAAAATGCAAAGACTTCCTGGGCCTTGGACACCCCCCCCCCCCCCCGCATTTCAAGATTTTAAAGCCTTCAAAATGAATGCACTTAGCAAATTCAAGTATGGTACTACCAAGCACTTCAAGGACCAGTGTGAACCCTGTCCTTTCGACACCATGCATGTTTGAAGCAAATATCAACCCTGTTCACAGATTGACACAAACCCACCAATCGAAAGTCTTGTAACTTGATCACACCTTGGATGACCTATCAGATAAAGGAAACTATGACAAATAAACCAATCACAGAACAACCCTCTTGTTACAGGGGTATACAAGACCACACCAGCTATTAGTCTATCACTCTCTCTCTCCAACCTCTGAAGAAGAAACAACAAAGTTTCCAAAGTGCTCAGGTTAGCAATGAAGAGACACAGACTTAGCTGTAACACATAGTACTTCTCTTTTCCCTTTTCTCTGTTTACAGTTAGTTTCCTCAAGTGTTTAGGCCTAAAAGGGAGGCTTTGATAGTCATCCCATAAGATTATTATTATTGATCCTCCTCCTTTATACTGAGGTGGTACAGAAGATGGGCCCACCATTTACTTAATGGGTCCATGTGCATGGCAGCTATGGTACCGGTCAGAGCAAAAATGTACCATTTAGTCACTATAGTCAGAGCAAGAAGGTACCAAGTTACTGAAGTTGGAGCAAGAAGGCACCAAGGTACTATGGTCAGAGCAAGAAGATACAGTGGTACCTGCTGTAAAGACCACCTCCAATTTAAGACTGCATGTCTTTTTAAGACCACTCTTTCAAGACCCTATGCTTTATCTACATGTTAAATATACCTTCAATTTAAGACCACCTGCAGTATGAGACCACTTTTTGTTGGCTGTAGGGGTGGTCTTAAATAGCAGGTACCACTGTACCAAGTTACTGAAGTTGGAGCAAGAAGGCACCAAGGTATTATGGTCAGAGCAAGAAGGCACCAAGGTACTATGGTCAGAGCAAGAAGGTACCAAGTTACTGAAGTTGGAGCAAGAAGGCACCAAGGTACTATGGTCAGAGCAAGAAGGTACCAAGTTACTATGGTCAGAGCAAGAAGGTACCAAGTTACTATGGCCAGAGCAAGAAGGTACCAAGTTACTATGGTCAGAGCAAGAAGGTACCAAGTTACTATGGCCAGAGCAAGAAGGTATCAAGTTACTATGGTCAGAGCAAGAAGGTACCAAGTTACTATGGCCAGAGCAAGAAGGTACCAAGTTACTATGGCCAGAGCAAGAAGGTACCAATTTACTATGGTCAGAGCAAGAAGGTACCAAGGGACTATAATCAGAGCAAGAAGGTACCAAGGGACTATAGTCAGAGCAAGGTACCAAATTACTATAGTCAGAGCAAAAAGGTACCAAGATAGGACAGTCAAAGCAAGAAGGTACCAAGGTATGATAGTTGGAGCAAGAAGGTACCAAGTTACCAAAGTAAGAGCAATAAGGTACCAAAATCACAAAGTTACTTGGTACCTTTTGAAATTACATTAAAAAAGTTGGTACCTTCTAGCGTTGGGGTCTCAAGTCATTTGGTACCTTTTTGCTGTCACCCCTTCAATTGTTGATGGATGGAAGCCAACATTGACACCGATGACATCCCGGATGGATGAAGACATGCTCAGCTAACTGAGAAGTCATGTGAGCTAAATAAGAGGCCTGTGGGCCTAAAGCTCTGCTAGCACCATGGCTATATTGCACCTCTTTATTTCAAAGTTGTGAGTCCTTAAGTGGCTTTTAAACCTATACAGCCTATGTATATTTAGTGTATAAAATGTCCCCCAGATGGCACTTTGCTCTATATGTAATGATAGCTTATTTGTGCAAGTCCTGTGATGGATATCTTGCATGTGCAACGACAACAGTGAATATTTACATTTGTTATTTTTGTTAGCATTGAAAGAATAGGAACAGTAGTGTAGTTCATGAGGCAATGGTTACACTAGAGCATCTCGTGCAACCAACGTGCTGCGCAATAATATCCTCATGCTTGGCCTGGGACTATTTTCACTTCCCAATTGTTAGCGCCTCCGAAGCGTTTGATTCATAGGCCTAAGCATAATGGGAAGACGGTATCAGATGATCAAGAATTGCATATCTACTCGTCAAAACTTGCCTAAATGTTTTCTTTTACCGGTTTTGCAAGCTTTATTGAAATAAAGTTGTTGTGTTGTTCGGAACTATTTTTTCCTAGTTTTGTGTTCCAGGAGTTGCCTTGACAACTGATGGCTGATGTAGTAGCCCCGCCTACTTGGCTCCTCCCACTAGTAAACAAAAAGGCGATTTTTTGTAAATTAACAAGCTAAAAACGATTTTAAATCAACTATCAATGATAATACTTACTCTTATGTCAATAGAAATTGATGTTAAATGTAAATATAAGAATTAAACTTCCTCTATAGTGTAATTACGGGCGCATGGTTGCAGTTTGTGTGACAGGCATTTCTTTGATGACGCGCTACCTAGATTATGCGACACATGAGGCCCATAACCCTTGTGCTGTGCTGAAAATGCCATTCATGTCCAAGCTACATTCAGCCATTACAAAATCACATCCTTCACCTTCACAGGCATGGTGGCCTCACAAGAGTAAGTCATGGTCACTGATATTAAATAACATTCTACCTTTGGCCATGGTCTACAGATCTTACAAATTTGGCAAATCTTATCCAACTAGTTTCCAAATATGATTTGGCTCATAATTTCCGTCAAATTATCGGTGGCACCACTAATATTAGAAACTTAGACTTTGACATCCTCCACAATCCCACACATTTGGAGAAGATCCCCCCAAAATTAAAGATGCAATCATGTTCATAAGATTTTCATATTTTGACCCCTACATTACACAATATTGTAGGTGGTGCCACCAATATTATCTTATGGCTTACGGGACAATTAGAAAAGATAGCCCAAGAGAATAAATTGAAGGGAATCCAAAACACTAGTGTGGTACTTAGTTAAGCTGAGCAAAGTAGCAGATAGCAACAGCAGATTTTTCTTCTAGAAACACTTCATTCGCACACAATCATCGAAACAACTAGTAAAAAAAAAAAAAAAAAAAAAAACCATGACTCGTGGGAATTACAGCAATTGATATGGAATGAAGATCAGACATCTACAGGTTCTACCTATAACTTAGCAAATTGTCACAATGTTGTTTGTCTAGAAAGATGCTCAGGGGTCAGGAAAAAGACATTGTTTGTTTTTCTTTAAAAGTATCATAGCATTCAAGAAAAAATTAAATAAGATTATTTTGTGTTTTTTGAAGTTATACGGTAACCCTAAAATGAAAATATGATATCTCAGGACTGGGCATGTGCTATCACAAAAATTTACATTGTTTCAGACACTAAAAGTATTATGTATTTCATTCATGTGTATTAGTTTATTGGCAACTAAATTTGAAATTGACCTGTTATTAAAGTTTGAACCATAACATTAATTCCTGTGGCATAATTCACAAGATACACAAGTTTATAATTATCACACATACAAAGTACTGTTCAATACTACAAAATTTAACAACCTCATCAAACACCAACTTCAAAGGAGCTTTATGGTAAATTCTGGATTGTAAAAAAAACGAGTTAGTTTGGAAATGAGCAATTTACTTACCAAGCACAGTCAATTTAACGGTCCAGATTCGAGGCACTGGGACAGATGAACCTGTCAATTCACATTTATGGACCGCATCATCTGTCAGATTGATACTGCTGATCTTGACATTACCATATGTAAAGGGTGTAGTGAAATTTGCCCTTCCCTTCCAGTCTCCTCCTATAATTATTTCAGGAACTGTGCGGTGTCTGTATTCTGCAAGTGGCTGTGTTCCCCTGTACCAAGTTATAGTATCGCGAACTAATACACCAACTCCGTGGTTACACTGCAGTAATATATCTGCATGCTCAGAGACACTGACAGACTGATTGTGTGCAGCACCTACAAAGTACAAAAATATGTGCCCTGTACAAGTACATGTAACACCATACTACTCATAATAGATGATTATACATATTTAAATTAAGTAGAACTTGTTTTCTCATATTCATTCATGTCATCATGCATGGACCTCTTTCAGGGAGATAAGACTAGAGGTAGCATATCTACTGCATATAAAGTGGTTACCTCCAAATGATGAATAAATGGTGAATAAATTACGAAACTTCTCGTGTTTTAGATGGAATATATGTATTCAAAGATCTGTGTACAGTGAAATTGTAGTTAGACCTTGTACAGGCAAGAATACACAGCTCATGTACCTTGCTGTCTCTCACATACTGAACTCTGGCGGAAATCCCCAACACAAACAGTTTTATCAATTAGAAATCACGTAAACCTCACATTTACTATTATCTTAATAAGAAATATCCCAAAAAGGTGGTGGAGAACTAGGAATGAGAATGACTTGGACAAAATATGATTAGCAGTTCAGTGAATGGTTTTCCTACTGTGAAATGGTACATATATCTGTGTATCTATATATTGTCATATATATGGGATATTATGGGTAATTATAGATATCGATAAATGTATCAATAATTCACCACTATATATAAAATTTTTAGTGTGTATGAGACAAACTGATTAGATGAGACTAATTTTACGATAAATAAGGGAAATATGTATGAAAAATAGGTAATATTAACTTGTTACTAGTCCAGTGAACTATGCATGCCTACTGTGTGAAAGGTATGTCCTGTCCGTGACAAAAATGTCCTGTCTGAGACAAATTATAATTTTAATATTTTGAAATTAACAAGGTTCCAGTCTTAATAATTTTTGTCACTTTGAAAAGCCTTTCTAATGAATTAACAGAGAATATACAAAAAAAGTTTTTATTCCTACCAGTATTAATAGTAAATTATTTAACTTTTGAATGTCATTTATCATGGATGGGACATTTTGGAAAATAGACAGGCTGTATATTAATAATCATCAATAGTTCACCAACCATTACATAGTGCATGATAAACAAGGTTCCCATGTTACTTTGCCCCAAGGGATAAAAGTCACACATTATCTATATTATAGATATATTAAAAAAAAAAAAGCTGTCCCATCCATGACACCGATATGCTAATTTGCATAAATATGGATTCATAAATTGAGAAAAGGGTGCTTTATATGAAAAAAATCAAAACAATCTGAATACTCTAAAATATTTACTTTTCAGTGGCATTGAGCTTTTTTCTCTATGTGCAAGTAAATTTTTTGGTATCTGTGTCCCTGTTAACATGGAATGCCCCATTAACAAAACAAAGGAAGACTTAATGTCCATAATAATGTTCATGATTCATAAATATCTTAATGTCCATAATTCATGATTTTCTTGCTATTTTTTATAAACAAATGTGTCTATAGCAAGCACTTTGTTACAAGCATTCAAACACACGAAGATGAACTCAAAAGACAACCCAGGTCAGTTCTTCATTCTGCTGTGCAAAGTATCATTGCCCAGGATACAATAATTACACTCTCAACGTGCCTGCAGACTTCAGCATTATGTGCCAGTTTACATGATTAAGTTTCCACTTATGGCTTGGTACTGGTCCCCCTCCAAAGACACCCCTTCATGGCCACCAATTTTTACAGGTACTATAATCTTCATGCAAAACATTCCACATCCATTAGAATGTCCTCCGGTATGTTTTTCTCAGGTGTATGATTGAGTAAGTAGCAAATATATGATTGCCTTTCACCCATGACTCAGATTCAATGCTAGGCCTAGGATGCACATGGCAGAGCATCCCTGCTACTTGAAGATCTACGCAAGTAAATGGTAGCTTTCTCCAGGTCTTTTGGTCACCATCACACATGGAACAGACCTGTAGGAAGCATATGCTTATATGCCAACGAGAGAGGCTCTGTAGGTCAATATTTTCTGAATCAGCCATACAAATCTATCATCCCTGTGCTGTGGCCCTTTCCTGTTGTAGAGATTGTCTTATTAGAGGGGAACCAAATTGTTTGAAGGACAATCCGTGGTATTTAGTCCATGACTATGAGAAAATTTTACAACAAAAAATAAATAAATAAATAAATAAATCAGTGATAAATATTGCTTATATTTATTATTAAGCTTTAATTGAAGGATGACATCTTAAGGGTCCTGAGTATATACAAAATTACAAATAGATATTTATAATGACTTTCTTAGCATTTTTATCTCTGAATGTGTGCAGGCTTAATGTGTGCAGGCTTATTGTGGACATGAAATTTAATTTTATTGAATTATATCAAAAAACCAAAGGCCCATGGGCCTAATGCTCTGCTGGCACTGTGGCTATAATGCAATTACATCTTCATTTCAAAGTTGCAAGTCCTCAAGTGGCTTGTGACCACACAAAGCTTATGTGATTTTAGTGTTTCATTTGTCCATCAGATGGCACTTTGCTCCTCATGTTATCACAGCTTATTTGTGCAATTCCTGTGATGGATATTGTAGCATGTGCTAAGACAACAATGAGTGAGTCCTTAACTTTATGTCCTCAGTGACCTTGAAGACCCAGGTCACCCAGATTGCCAATCAAGACTCATGAGTATCAAAACAGTTACAAATCCTGTTTTCTTCCCCCATCATATGCGACCAAAATAGAAAGTCATTCAATTATCATAATTCTCGTGTGTTTTAAACTTTATTTCAAGAAATCATGATTGATTTGTGGTGCATCGCAACTTGGAACATACAGGATTCTCTTTTTTGCATTGAAATTGAATTGGCCAGCCCCTTGGAGCTGTGGCAAACATTGTCAAAAGAAAACCAGACATCATGTTGACATTATTCACACATGCATATACATGTACAATGTATGCACATGTACATATACCAAAGGCCCATGTAGCCATCCACCACGCTGCATGTGAGGCTGGGTGTACTGTTAAACATTCTTTTACTCCTAAAAAATATTGGTGCCCTGAACTTAGCCAGTTATCAAAGAAAGAGAAATTCTGGTGGCGTATATGGACAGACAATGGGCGCCCTAATACCGGAGTTGTATACGAATGCTACAAAGGCATAAAAAAGGTCTTTCGTAAGTTCTCTAGACAATGTATGCATAATGAATTAGCTATCCAGTACAACAAACTTAACAATATGTATTTTGAACGCAAAATCCACCTTTTCTGGAATGGTATTAAAAAATTGAAGCGGAAAAGGGTTAATTTCGTTCTCCATGCAGATCAAATAGTGAAATATTATTCGGAAGTGATGAATGATAATTTTAAGAACCTGACCCCACATCAGAGTGATATAGCAGATATTGTCAAGTCTAAATGTCGTTTATTCTCTGAGGAGATTACCTCTTCTCCAGATGACATTAAACTTACTTCTAGCATGATTTCAAAATTTATTCATAAATTGAAGAGAAACTCCTCACCTGGATGTGACGGTATCTCCACAGAGCATAAATATAAAAGGAATCATCATAGGATCAGAAGAGGTTAAATTGAGTCAACTTGCTGATGATACCACATGCTTTGTTCTGGATGAGGCATCAGGCAAAGCAGTTTTAGAATTTTTACAAAATATTGAAAGATGCAGTGGTTTAAAAGTAAACCTGGACAAAACTGAGTGTATATGGATAGGTAGCAATGCTGGAAGACAACCTGGTAATATACCTGCAAAGTGGAACTCTGCTGACTTCTCTACCTTGGGTATTAAGTTTCATAGCAATGAGCAAGACATGCTGTCTCAAAATTTTGATGACAAATTTCAACTTATGAAGGAGGTTTTGAATATTTGGAAAATGAGAGATCTCTCTATAATTGGAAAAATCTTAGTTATTAAGTCACTGGGCATATCAAAATTAGTATATGGTGCATCGACTGTTCCGCTAAACTCTGACATGGTGAATAAAGTCCAAAAAGAAATTGATAAATTTATATGGGGAAATAGCATCCCTAAGGTTAAAAGAGATATTATGTGCCAAAAGCCAGTTCATGGTGGATTAAAAGCACCCGATTTTGGTAAAAAAGTGAAAGCATTATTGATTACATGGGTTAAACGTCTTTTGAATGAGGAAAAAGCTAAATGGAAACAAGTGGTTCAAGAATTTTTTCCTTGTATCAAGATTTATGATCTTTTTCAAAGTCGATGTGCTATTGATTTCGAGTGGAACAAAATACGTGCACCATTATTTTATTCTCAAGTCATGAAGGCGTGGAATGAGTTTAGGTCTCTATTTCTTCCAAAAAGTGCTGTCTCGGTCCAAAAAGAAATGTTGTGGTTCAATGAAAACATAACAGTGCAGAATAAGCCTATATTTTTAAAAAAATGGTATGACAAAGGTATTAAATTTATACATGATATTGTAAATGATGCAGGGGAAATTCTCACCCACAACAGATGATTGTGAAATTTGATTTTGAACCTAGCTTTTTAGAATATTTTCAAATACGTTCAGCGATACCTTATAACTGGAAACAGTTGTTAAAAAGTCACCCAACTGCACGTATGAGAAATACGGATTTAAAATTTTTTATTAATGGTAAATTTGTTCCCTTGGAGAATATGAAATGTAAAGATGTTTACTGGGTGCTAGTTGAGCAGGTTTCTAAAACTGAACCAACTTGTACCAAAAAGTGGGCAGTAATTTTTCCTGAATTATGTGGTACAAGCCAATTCTGGACAAAAGTGTTTTCTTTGGCTTTTAACACTACAATTGAAACCAAGCTACAGTCCTTTCAATTTAAAATTTTACACCGAATTATTGTGAATAAACATTGGCTTCATAAAATGGGGATTGCAGAAGATGAAACATGTAATTTTTGTGGAGGAGCATCTGAGACAATAATTCACAAATTTTGGGATTGTCCCACTTCAAATCATTTTTGGTATGAATTTACTTCCTTTTGGGAAAACTACATGCATGAAATTATCATAGTTCAGGAAAAAGATGTTCTGTTTGGTTTTTATGATGATCCTGATAAAGTTTCCCTGAATTACTGTATATTACATGGAAAACATTACTTATATTCTCAAAGATTCAATTCAGGTAATGTCAATCTCATCAGTTTCTTGTTCTCGTTGGACAGGAAAATATCTGTAGTTAAACATATAAGTATTATTAATGATAAATTACCTCAGTTTGAATTAAGATGGCAGCCACTGCTCGATGCCATTTCTCTCAGATTGTCAGAAGTTTGAGTATATCCCCTCCATCTATTGCTCATAGATGGAGGTATGCTTTGCACTAACTTGTTTTGTACTATTTCCATTTATAATTTTGTATTGTTATTTCACATTGGTATAAGCCGTACTTTGTCACCTATTTGGTTTTTGTTTTTTTTTTTTGTTTTTTGTTTTGCACAGGAAGTAATTCCGAATAGTGACAAAGGTTTGTAATAAGTAGTCGCTAATGGTTTTTGTTTTATATTTATCTGTACAGCTTTGACGGATATCTATATGCTCGAGGAACTCAATAAAAAAAATTAAAAAAAAAAAAAAAAAATCTCCACAGAGCACCTCATCTACGGAGAGTCCGAACCTCTATTAGATCATCTGGTCACCCTATATTCCATTGTTCTACAATATGGTATTGTGCCGGATGTATTTTTAACTGGTATCACTATTCCTATTCTGAAGAAGAGTACTCTTAATCCGAATATCCAAGAGAATTACCGGCCCATCATTTTGAGTTCAGTACATGCTAAAATAATCGAACTTGCCATTACTCCTGACGATGCGTCCCTTTCTGAATCCCAGTGTAATTCACAACTGGGATTTAGAAGAGGTCGCAGTGCCACGTTTGGTTGTACTTTCTTACATGACCTGGTTACCGTTTTTAATGATATGAATTCGCCAGTGTACGTTTGCACTCTAGATGCCCAGAAATGCTTTGATAGTGTCTGGCATGATGGCCTTCTTTATAAACTCCTAAATATTTTGCCAAAGTCACACTTGTTATTAGTTCATGATTGGTATAAACACTCACGTAGTATTGTTAGATGGAATGGCGAGTATGGCCATGTCTTCCCCATCTCGAAGGGAGTACGCCAGGGAAGTGTCATTTCGCCATACTTTTATAACATTTTTATTAATGATATGCTTAAGACGGTGGATGCTGCCCGGGTTGGTGTCTGCGTGGGTGGAGACACATTTAGTGCCTTCGCCTACGCAGACGATGTCACCCTGTGCCACCGTTACTGGATTGCAAACATCTATTGACATTTGTTATGAGTATTCCAAACAATGGAGATTTAATTTTAACCCTGCTAAGTCTAAATGTATTATTATGGGTCGAAAACTATTGAGCCAGTCTCCAATTTTTCTGTTAGGTGGCGAATCTATGGAGGCGAATGAATATGTTGACATTCTTGGTGTAACTTTTACTTCCAAGAACTCATGTAAAGTTCATGTTGAGAACAGAATCAAGAAATGCAGACAGAGTTATTAT
The DNA here is from genome assembly GCA_964020975.1 of Hermodice carunculata. Lineage (NCBI taxonomy): Eukaryota > Metazoa > Annelida > Polychaeta > Eunicida > Amphinomidae > Hermodice > Hermodice carunculata. The sequence goes on along the minus strand of OZ026619.1, from coordinate 39,081,629 downwards.
GCCCTTGGTAATGTTGGCCTCTCATACCCTGGGTTGGACACTAATGTTAAAACTTATCTATGGAATACTATGTGTTCCCCTGTTCTCACATATGGTCTTGATACAGCAAACATTTCAAACACTTCCCTCCGTGAACTGGAATCTACGCAGGGAACTTTAGTTAAGCGCTTCCTTGGTATTGGTAATCGCTCGCACCATTCTGCTCTGCTGAAGGCCTGTGACATTCAAACCATTTCTGATCGTGTAAAATATATGACTTTGTCTCTGTTCAATCGTATCTTTATGGTCGATTCTCCCCTACTGTCGTTCTATTCTTATATTTTGGCCCAATACATCGTTTCTGGGCGAAGATATAAAGGCACCATAATCGACCGTATTCTCGATCTCGGCCTATCTCCGACCAGTGTTGCGCTTACTGGATTCAACCGTCCCTCGGCTGTCCATGAGTCGGGGCACCCGCGGGACGGTGTGGTGGACTCATTAGGGTACCTGATCTGCCACGAGAACTTTATTAAGCCATGGGCAGAGGAGCATGTGCTGGCGGTCCTGCTCACTAAGTGTTTCTAGTGAGCAGGCCCGTCTGCCCGGCCTCTGCCTGCCCATAACAGCAGCTCCTCTACAGATCTTGGTAGTTTGATCCCGGCTTTTTAATATTTCATGAGCAATAATGGTTCGTCTTTGTATATATGTATATCATTATGCGATTGTATATGTGACTATGTATTTATCTGTCTCCCCAATATTTGGGGGTGAATAAAATTATTATTATTATTATTATTATTATTATTATTATTATTATTATTATTATATATTATAATTCAAGGGGATGTGTATACATGCAATACAATACTGTCTTTGTTCCTGAACTACATAAACAAATTTTAACAGACACTGTCAGGAGACTACATGCATATGTACCTGTGAACTGAGACATTTATATACATGTATGAATTTAATTTACTTTATTATGGCATAGTACAGATCCGGGTCTATTCACTTTTGCTCATATTATTGTATTAAGGCCTGGGTGAATTCTGAAAGCCCTGTTGTTATTGGAGTGCACCGCTACAGAGGTTGTCAATGGTGGTGTGCGTACATGTACCACTTGCTTGTTTGCATGTTTATCCCCTACTTTGCACCACATTTCATTGAAAACCCATGGGATATGGCCTATGTGATATGGTTGACCACATCCCATGGGTGGGGCTACTTTTTACCATATTTGTACAATCAGAGATATGGTTTTCCAAATGTGGAAGGAATCAATTCCATGTTTGGTATATCCTGACTCGCCTTTTTACCTTGCTATAAATCACAGCCGAAAACAAGATGGTCCTTGGTATGAATCCCAGCCGATGGGTAAGAATAAACTTAATTCTGTGATGCAAATGCAGGACTGATTGGCAGAAAAACCAACCACTCTGTAAGACGCACGATGTGCAGTCCATTTTTACATCCAAATTTCCCGACAACCATTATTCAATAGCTGAAGGGGCACAAAATGCACAGTCCATGAACAAATATGCAACAGCACGCCACGTGCAGCCTTCTCCAGGGAAATTCTTCTTCTTTTCAGTGACCTCTAACATCTGTCCAAAACACTCCCCAGACTCTTCTTTTCATCGCTTGTTCCAGCTGGAGTAGCAGGTAGCCATCGCCCTGTTCCTTCGGGCAATGCTCGCAATACTGCTGTCAGTGATGGGGCCAATCTGACGGCTCTGTCAGTTGAGCTCCATGGCTCCATACTTTGGATTGTTTGTTGGTACAACATTCCAAGGCAATGTAACTTTCCAATTCTCCTCTCCACCAAATTAATTCCATTTAGAAACTAGAACATACTGATTTTCCAACAGAAAATCAAATGTCTCCCAGTGGAACACTTACGTCTCTGAATAAGCTACAGGTGATAATAAATTACAATGGCCAAGTTTGCTTGAAAATTACAATCCTATTTTAGGTCTCACCTAGATACATTACTCTAGCAATTTTCATCAAGTTCTTCAAGACTTATTGCAAAGAAACCAATTTCACATCAATGACCCTGTGACCTTGAAAATTAGGTCAAGGTCATCCAAATACAATCCCAACATTGGTCTTACCTTGATACATAATCCCACCAAGTTTCATCAAATTCCATCAAATTCTTCATGACTTATCAAATGGGAACCAATTTCACATAAGTGACCCTGTGACCTTGAGAATTCGCTCAAGGTCATCCAAATACAATCCCAACCTAGGTCTTTCCTAGATACATAAGTCTACCAAGTTTAATCAAATTCCATCAAGTTCTTCATGACTTATCGCATGGAAACCAATTTCACATAAGTGACCCTGTGACCTTGAAAATTAGGTGAAGGTCACCCAAATACAATCCCAACCTAGGTCTTGCCTATATACATAATCCTACCACGTTTAATCAAATTCTGTCAAGTCCTTCAAGACTTATCGCATGGAAACCAAGTGTTGAAGAACCTGAACAACAACAACAACAACAAGAGGAAGAAGAGGGCACTAAAACAATATGTCCCCCGGCTTCCACCGGGAGACATAATAATAAAAAAAAGTATCTTTGCATCAAGATTTTTGCCTGAAGCGACGGTCATTAAAAAAAATGCGCCATTAGGCCTGTGGTTGACTGCTTTTCTTTGTTGTTTAAATTTTCATACATGTGGCATGACTGTGTCAAAGTCCCATGTAATGCAGTGAAATAAAATGTTACAAGTGATATAAATTGCCTTTTTTCTTTCTTTTAAAATGGACCGTAGGGGATAAATACAAAATAACCCTCATTGTTAATCTGTCTAAACCTAATCCCCCTCATTGTTTGCCTGCCTGTGTGCCTGATATTCGCACTTGGGTGATCAGGCACGCAGGCAGGCAAACAACTCGATGGATTCGGTTTGACAGATTAATGACTCAGGTAATTTTGTCTATACATGCTCCAAATCAATATTAACCTTTACAAGAACTTTCAGGGCAGATACGAAAGTTTGACAGTTTCATACCTTGAGCATCAATGTTGTAGTATTTTCTTAAACAGTGTTGTCTTTAGCTTAAAATAGAAGGGAGATTTACCCTGCCCTTTTGTTTTGCTCCCTGATCTTTTTATTTACTCCCTGCCTTTTTCTTTTGCTCCCTGCCCTTTTCTCCTATGTTTTTTGATATTTTGGGCAATTCAATTCATTTTCTCATAAAGTTTCGATATAATTTAAACTAATTGGCAAAAAAATGTATCAATTTATCAATTGACCCTGAGTATAAGATACAAATTCAGAACTATTTCCATAAAAACAACAAAAAAAGCCTGTTTTTTGGACCGCTACTTTTGGATGCCCTTTTTGATTGTCATTGAGGGCTTTAAAAGTGCCCTTTTAGATGAAAGTTGCCCTGCCCTGCCCTCCTGAAAAGCTGGGGACAACACTGTTAATTCAAGCCATATAGCAATACGCCATCCGTAATTTAAGAATAAGCAGAGTTTCAAATCTTGCAATGCTTATAATTTTACACTTAGAACGACCAGATCAAGTTTAGAACAATCCATGGCTACATCCAGTATGGGAGTTGGACAATTATGGTATTGAAATTTAGAAGCTCCCACAATAACCAGGCATTCATAACATTCTAATAACGCAGGATTTTTTTCTTAGTTTAAACATATTTATTTCACTCTGGATAGCCCAAATAGTACACAAATCGACTAATCAAGGGGTTCTCTAGACACGGAGACACACAATGTATATACAAGACACACAGAACAATACAAGATGCAGATCAGCTATGCAGGTCACAGTACACAGACTAGGAGCTCCAAGAAGCAACTGAAGTAACATGTGTATACATTAAATGTATGAGTATATATACAGGATTTTTCAAATTTTATTTCTATTGTTATCATTCTAATTTTATTCATTCGTTTCTTTTTTCTTTCTTTTTTTTTGGTAAGATCGGCGAGGGGGCTGCCCTGCCCCCCCCCCACCATAAATGCTGAATACATCACTGCATACATGTAAGTTAGCAGACAGATATGAATTGAAAGGATATGATGAGGATGATTATTGGAAAGTGTATGTAACACTGGGCTGGAAGGAGGACTGGGAATGAGGAGACAGGGAAAAAAGAGTATAAGTACAGACACACTTGCTTTACATGGATTATGGAAAAAGTCAGGCATTGACTTATCGAGTCACTCTCCATGGCACATATGTTGGCGTATACTTCCTACCTTGCCTAGTGGAGGAAACCGAAGAACTCCGAGAAAACCACCGTGCACAGTTAAAGTGGTAGGAACTTTTTCCACATGCTGCCCAGGACGAGAATCGAACCCGGGTCGCAGAGGTGAAAGGCAAGCGTCTTACCGCTCACCCAACCGTGCACCCTAAAACACATGTAAAGTGTACAACTACAAGTACAGGGCATTAGAAACACCAAAGACAAGTGTGTTGGCATGGAGGGAAGGGATCCAGCCTTCTTTTTCAAAGCAGGGCAGGAGTGATCAATCTAAAACAGAAGTGGACAACAGGCAGTAATGGAAAGTGTAAGGTATGTAGACAAGAGGCAGATGAGACAGATATAGCATTTTTTACATTTTAGTTTCACAGACATATGCCACAAAAAGCTCGGGTAGGAGGGAGGAATAAAAATAAAAATAAAAATTAAGCACTTGCATTTTTTTTTTAAATTTAAGTCTCCAGACTGAAGGGTAGGAGGGGGAAAAAATTTCCACACACCTGGTTACTTCTATGCACTAAAGCATGCCTACATGTATTACTGTACACCATACAGGACTTCAGTGTATTTAACATGTTCCTCTCACTTTATACACCTGTCTGTTTGTATTGTAGTATGTTTTTAGACCTCTAGTCCTAGACTGGTGCAAGCTTTTCAATCTGAACTACTTGCATGGATGAACGTTGACTTTTCCCCGGTACTTTTATCAAAATAACTACATGAAATTTATGAGAAAACAAGGCCAGCCTTAAAAATATTTCTGCTTCTTATCACTTAAAAAAATCAGAGCTTTCGCAGTACGTGCATGGGGCGCTGAAAGGTGATAATAATCGCTAATTGATAAACATTCCAAGTTTAAACAATTACGTGGTCCGCAATTGTATTCATCAGAACTTTCTCTCTATCAACACAAGCAGTCATTTTCACTGTCGAACACTACATACGATTACGTTACGATAACAAAGGTACCGGCAGTAATTTAATTATTGCCATTGCCTTGGTTTGCTGAGCGGGGTCACACTAATCACCGTCAGTGTAATCTGCCCCAACGATGTCAAAGCAGCGTCAAAATATAATAAAATTTGAATGGCGAATTCATCTGCTAATTAACATCAAATGCCATTTGTCCGTGGTTTGTAACAGTGTTGGAAAAAATAGGTGCCTTGACAGGACTTCCAGTCGCACCCAAATGACAGCGTGGAGACTGGAGTGGATCTGCGGTGAACTGACCCAGTCTCATGGACTGATTTTGGGACACATTTGGCTATTCCCGCTATCCCCTACCTTTGCCTATTTGCCTGTGACTCCAAATTATTGTTTCAATTAACACTGGAATCTTTATTTTCACATGCTGCAATATAAACAAATCTTCCCGTTTGTGTGTTCCCTCCGTAAATGACGGCAGATTCACACATGTTCACTGGGCGGAAGCCATGATGAAAACACTGTAACACGAGCCGAGATTGGCTCATTTTTGCATTTGACTCAATCGACCAATCGGGTGATCTGTTGTGCGTCAGACCACATGGCCAAAGCAGCTGTTTGTGTACATTTGCAGGAAAGATGTCGACGGTGCGCACACTCGATTTCTGATTTGAAATATTAAAATTTTCGTTTGAATTTGATTTAGGAACACCTTTTATTGCAAGGAACTTGCCAATACTGTATACGCAAATTTACTACGATGTACCGATAGCATTCATGGTAGGTACGCAAACGATATGCGTTTACAGAACTGCCACACGGGGCGTGCGAGTAACCTTAAATCAAGCCTGAAATTTCTTTTTTTGCACTGTTGAAAAAAATGTTCCAACTGCAACGTTTTGCGCACACCGGGCGCGTTATACGAAACAGAAATATTTTTAAGGCTGGCACAAGGTAATGTCACATTTCATCCATGTTTGTTTTTGGATTCTAAGCAAGGCTTGTGGGAACAGAATATCCGGAAATTTTTAAAAAATAGCAGAACTGTCCGCGTCGGTCGGCGGAAATAAAAAAAAGATGAATTTTCATTTTTTTTTCTGATTTTGCCTAAAATAGGGTCGGCGGGGTTCGTGAAACGAATAATTAAAGTACTCTGACGTAAAAGTAAGAGAAGATTTTTTTCAGAAAGTGGCACAGGGCAGACTATAATAACAAGGGTTTTGAAGAGTTTCAGTGTTTGAGGAAGAGGAACGTGTAGCATGGGTTTTAGGTTTGAAGGGTGGCTTCCTGGGAAACAGGAAAGGTACTAAAAGTGTATACCTAGTGGGATGCTAGGAGAAAAAAAATGAAATGACACCTTACAATTGATACATTTGTGATTAGAAATGGGTTCCCTTCAACCCCGCTTGGAATTATAAATTTTTCGACAAATAATTGCGTTCACGTTTGCATTCCTCCATGCCGGTCATCGCACTCAGTTTGCTACTTTGTATGCATTGGAACTTTTGGCACAGCAATGGGACAGACATAAACGTTTTTTACGTGAGCTTGGAGAAAAGTATGTTAATCACGGTTCTCATTGTTTAGTTACATGCATGTACATGTAATCATGTTGACTCTGTATCTGACGCAGTCCTGACAGCTCATGGCCCCATAGTGCCAGTCACGGTGTGCAATACATATTTAGCATTGCGTATATGTATTCTGCAGTAATTTGTTTGAGATGATTGTTATCACATGTTGTTGATTTTCAATGTGTCAAATCTTACTATATTGGTTATTTTACAAGTTATTTACAATTAGCTGTTAGATTTATTGAAGGCAAAACTGATACGTTTGCCAAAAACAATGTGTTCAATGTGCAAATCCAGTCCCAGCACAAGACATTGCCTTCATCAGTGGCAAATGTACAGTGAATATGTATGTTTTGCAATCATAACAGAATCCATCAGAAAACCTAACTGGGTCCTAATCCCATAAAACTATCAAAGATTTTACATATTAACAGCATCAAAACAGCCAGATTTGCTGATTTTATTTTGCCCTGCATCCCTGCTTTCACCAACGGTATGCTGTGGAGACTTGGGCAGAAGTCATGGTGGAAACGATCTCGTTTGACAAATCTCCATGCTCCTGTTGGTCCACGTGACTAATCGTCAGTGGTAATTATTCAAATAGGTCCTATGCCAACCTGACTGCATCACCATCTGCTAATAGAAATGACTGTCATTTCTAACGTTTGAGACATATGTTTTGGCATACATTAACCGCATTGCAGTCACACTTGGCCAATAAGAAAGTGTTTTACTGACATAGACGAAGTTCTGAACTTTCCAATGATAATTGACACAAACATGCGGTGTTCACCGCAAGTGATCCAGTCCTACGAAGGCACAAATGAGTGCAATTTTACCACTGTTTTTACATTGTTTTGCCAATCTTCAACCAATAAAGTGCAAAATATGCATCATACAAGGTACATTAGCCATCTGTTTAATTGGATTAAATATTTTTATGTGGCAGTATTGCCAGCAAGACGCCGATGTAAAATTACTGCACAATTTTGTCAATTACATTTTATAAAGTTATCAGGAAAATACACGCAAATATTTACATTCCATCTAACTTTTAACATTGCAGGTATAGGAGAGAGCCTGGCGTGTTATGAGACCATAACACAGTAGCCTTGTGTGTTACGGGACCATAACACAAGTGTCCTGCCCACATTCCAGTAAGCCATGCCCACCTGGGTTTCCAGAACTTAACACTTGAACATGCTGGGTTAATCAGTTTCTGGAAGTTTTTCTTAATTTTATGCATTACATTTCTAAATTGTGTGTAACTGAGCAAAAAAATTAAGAGGAAAATGTAAATATAAGCAATGAGGGTCGCTTTTGTGTGTGTTATGGCATAATGACGCCGGTGATTGAAGCTGGCATCGGGCGAGGCGCACTTGCGTGCGCCACGCCCCCCACGATGTCAGCTTCAATCACGCGCGTCATTATGCCATAACACACACAAAATCGACCCTCATTTCTTAAATAAAGCATATTAAAATACACTAATACAGATACTGGAACGTAAAAATATGCGCTATTTTGAGCTTGGTTCTATTATCTCTTTGTGTGCAAATTTGAACGCGACATGGGGTCTAGGGTCCCCACATCAGATTTTGCAAATATATGCACATAATTGTGCTTGTCAAGTGTGAATTTCCTGCATCTGAGAGAGAATCCATTTCAAATCACAACTGTAGGTAGACAGCAACAGGGCAAATTAGAATTTCAGAATACATAGAGGAATGGGAATGGCAAATAAGTGGAGAACCACAGTATTGTATATTTTTGTTCTTCAAACTATTTAATTCAGTCAGCTTGGAAATGCATACATGAGGGATTCTTAGCTTTGATGTTATTCCCTTGTTCATATCCAGTAATTGGCCATATTAGGCAACTTAGTTTGGATTTGTATAAACTTGTATGGGTGAATGAGTGTACCTGATTGAACAATAGCTTTGATAATTGAGAATGTGATCCTTCTTGCTTATGTAAATCTCTCTTTTGTCCTGCCTTTTGAGAGTTATCATGTGACCATTCCAGTGAAGTTTATTCAGCACTTTGTCTGAAAGATTCAGGATGCATTTCCATGTTTTTTCGTTACCACATACCATAATTTCATTTCACTGTAAATTGAGGTTGCAAATTATCTTATTTTACGGCGGGATAGTGTTAGACATTTGTATGGTTTATTTTTAAGTCTGTTTTTTAGATCTGCACTTCCTGTTAACGGCCAAAAATAAAATTTTCAATATATATAAGCTTATGTTTTCTAGTTGTCTTTTGTTCGTCACTCAGGTATCAGAGAGATAGAATTATTAATATTATCATAATTAAAAACCATACAGTGTACAGGGGCTGTAGGCATGCCAAGCACAAAGTTGCCACAGTGGGATAGGGTTGAGTGCTTTTGTGTGTGTGTCACCTGACTAGCTACTAGCTTGGCAAAGGAGCGAGTGCCACAGAATATTATTATGCAGACATCATTATTCAAATTAAAAACTGACTTATTCAATCTTAACCACAGAATTACAGACCTAGTAAAGGGCAAAATTTTCACTCCATGCATGCGTAATAAATACTAATGCGATCCCTCCTACATTTTTCTATCTTGTGGGTTCAATCACATTTATCTATCCACAGTTTCAAGCAAGAATAACTTGGTCTTAGGAGAAAACCAAACATTTTCAACTATCGCAAAAAAAGTGGGAGAATGCAAGGCGAGAAAAATGTCACTTACCTGATGTAATGACGAGTAGAAACACAAACACCCAAGCATATCCACAAGCAGGCATGACAGTAATCTTAGGAAGCTATGTCCCTTGCGTCTTACATGTACCGCCAATCATTGAGGAACTGCTTTGTTTATTGTGGTGCTCCAGCTTGAAAAAAGCCACAGGAAGGTCCGTATACCCACTATTAACAGGCAAAACAACTGAGCTTGCTCCTCTTTTATATCATCGGCATTCCGTAAATATATTATGATGCATTTCAGCGGCAGGACAATTCAATCAATTATTTCAGCGATCATCCAAATCCTTCATGGTCGCTGAGCGGTCAGAGCAGCAATCCGGAAGTACTATCTGCCCATTGTGATGCCCTCTATCGAGTGATTAACACTTTAAAAAAATTTACACGTTGCACCGGTAGTGGCGCTACCTCCTAAATTTTGCTGCTCCACATTGGCACTGAGCATCAATTGATGGCAGCGACATCATAATTCAACTGGGTCCTGGAGCTCGGACCGGAAGTTAGATTGCACATCAGTATTTGTTTTCTTCGAGAGTATAACATAGCCGCGTGCATGCTGGTTCTTTGCGTGGAGAATATTGGTATTCTTGTCAAGAACACAACAGTATATTTACATGCGCTATAGGTTATAATGACAAGAATATATATATTCCTTTTCATCATGTTGACAGTTGTATACGATACATTTTCACATAATACATTGCATACATAGATACTTCATGTATTCTGTTACATTGTTTCTGGCAAGGAGGTAGGATCCATGAACCTTATGCCTCCCTTGACTTAATTAAGTCTTAAGTTGTAAAAGGTTCATGGATCATGCTTAGTAGTTCTTTTTCACTCTCAATTTATTATTATTATTATTATTATTATTATTATTATTATTATTATTATTATTATTATTATATTTTATTTATTTTATTATAATTATTGTTGTTGTTGTTGTTGTTGTTGTTGTTCTTAGGTTTTGTGGCACCAAACTGCCTACTGAGCTCTACATCTGGTTCACAGTTTTTGTTGTTGGTGGTGTTGTTTTTATGGGGGAGGGGGGATACAGTTGATCTTTACAATTTCCAACTGTCTTCAGCCCTTTGCTCTCTGCATTAAATTCAAACATGGTTTTAACATAAATTTCCTATCCCCCTTATTGCTGAACACATATTTCCTAAAATAGAATGCACTTCTGTACTCTTACATTGAATCCTAACATGTACATGTACATGTATTCTCAAAATTTTATACTCTTTGTGCTAAATTTTTATTTATTTTCAAACATTTTCTGCCTACTACCTTAAATCACAACATTTATTTTTGGACATTTTCAGTTCCCTATACTGCACAATGAATTCTAATATTAACTTCCCTAACATTAAATCATAACTTGCATTCTCAAACATTTCCTATCCTCTGTATTGAATTCTAATGACTATTTTCGAACATTTTATACCCACTACATTGGGTCCTAATGTTCTCTACCCTGTGCATTGAATTCTAACATTACTTTCACAACACTTGCTGCTCCCTATACTGAATCACTGTGAATCAGAAGCATCTCTTCTATCAGGGTGTATTTTTATCCAAAAATATATCCATGCTTGCTATCATATAAACTGAAAACTTACATTCCAATACTATGACTGTCCCCTCTGTATCAAATGCTTGAAGCTGATCAGTGTTGGGTCCTTGTACATGTATATCATATGGCTGGGTCATTGTACAATTGATATTTGTTATAAAGTAGTAATGATAAGATACAAATAAAAGACCGCCCAACACTCCATCTCAATTTATTTCACTTTATTTGTAAATATTTTATGGATGGTTCAACGTTTTCCAAATAGTGCAGACCGTATGCTAGGTGAGAGAGGGCATGATGCAAGGGTATGTTTTGAATGAGGCATTAAATTCATAATAAAATCACATGTAGAGTCAATTTCACTTATGATAAATATAATGATTTTTTTTCACCGACCAGTGTGTGGTGATGATAACATATGTATCCACATTTAAGTTCAAATGGACAAACGGGGGACAATATATCTGGTACTTCAAACTTTCCAAGCGAGTCATTTTGCCAAGGTCAGAAAATACTGTCATGGGGATGGAGGGGGTATCAGTCAAGATGAATGTGTTTACTAGGACATGTACTGTGAAAATGATGAACCATCCAGTAATTAGCTTGTACGTATAGGGTAATGTAACACTATCAATGATCATTATTTTCATAATTAATATACCAAGGATATATCTATACAAATTTATACAAAAATATCTTTCTCATAAACACTTGAATCTATACAACTTTGTACAAAAATATCTTTCTCATAAACACATGAGTTAAGAATCAAAATTACTGAATCTGATACACTCATTCATTTGCTTGGGCAATAGTTCAGGACACAGACTTGCTACTGCTGATCTGCTGTTTCCATCCATCTACATCTTTGTTCACAGAAGGAAATAATGTGATAGGAAGGAAGGGTGGGGGGAGAGAGAGAGAGAGAGAGAGAGAGAGAGAGAGAGAGAGAGAGAGAGAGAGAGAGAGAGAGAGAGAGAGAGAAAGAATGAAAGAAAGAAAGAAAGAAAGAAAGAAAGAAAGAAAGAAAGAAAGAAAGAAAGAAAGAAAGAAAGAAAATTTTTAAGCTATGATTTTGAGGACTGATGTGACCAAAATATACAGGGCTAGATGCACCAATATTATGTGTATTCAGGTGAATACACAACCAAATACACAAAATTCTTGCAGGCTAGATGTGTGTATTCCCATTAGATTCTATGTTAAAGTAGCATACAATAAGTTAGTCAGTTTTGCAGTTGAACTGATAAAATTTTCATATTTCACCAATACCCAAAGATTGACCACAGCAAAATTGGTGTTTCTACCTACAGCAGTTTTAAAATTGTCTATGTGCACATTACAATAGAAAGTAATGGAAATACACAGAGCTATCATGCCTGCCTACAGTGGCTCTACTGAGAACCCACCAAAACCAATTGATCTTGACCGTACCTATTCTCTAGTTACATTTGTATAACTCAAAACAAGCCCTTAGAGCCATTGCTAAGGCAATAAAAATATATTATTTAGAGTTCCCAAATTATACTTACCCAGTGTCATTTTTCAAGATCCATCATGCCCTATAAAAACAGTGAGAGTGACATCAGCCCAGCTCTAAACCATCATCAAAAGCATTTTAGAAGTATGCATATTGACAATGCTGGCAATGACACTTTGCAACTGTAATTACACTGTCAATGAATCTCAAAAAGTCTGCTGAAACTGGTAGACAACAATATATGATGATGATATCTGTGATAAAATCCATACAAATCATATACCACTCATACGTTGTACACTAAAAGCTCAAATTTCTACGCACCTGGTGACATTTATTAAAATACACCACCCTGTATAAACACAGTGAGAGTGACATCAGCCCGGCCCTGAGCCCTAATCGTCATCAGTTTAACTCTATGCCTATCAATGATGCTGGCGATGACACCTTGCAACTGTAATTGTATTGCCAATTGGTGTACATGTATTTCCATAAATTACACTGAAGTGAGTAGATGACAACATTCATCTGATTTATATAATTATTCCTGTACAATGTAATTTGTTCACATAAAATATTACAACTTTGTTCACCAAAATCTCTCAATACAAAGAATGGTGAGAATGACTTCAGCCTTGTTAGATGCCCTGTTGAAAAACGTATACAAAATATGTATTTATCAACAAATGCAGGCAATGTTACCTTGCCATTATAATTAGATATAGATATGTATATGTACAATAACAACAATTAGCATGAATTGATTAATCACCCACATTCGAATTGATTAATTGTGCATGTACATCAAAATGAAAAAACATACATTTACTTGCCCATAATACTGGAATAATTGCTTTCCACCTAAATTTCTGCCACAAAATCTCATAATTTTACCCACTGAGTATCATTTATAAAGACACATTATGCTGTATAAAAACAATGAGAGTGACATCAGCCCAGCTCACTTGAAGTCCTTGTCAAAAACATGTCATGACATGCCTAAATTGACAATGCTGGCAATCACACATTGCATCTGCAATTATATTGCCAAAGTGTCTCTGTAAATAACTCTGCAGTGGGTATGCACATTACAATGGTATACCAAAGCTTCATGTATAAACACTTCATTCATACAATGCTATAATTTCTGATGCAATATCAATCAATATGATAATGAAATAAAATACAATATACATAGTTCACCTAATATTGTCCACCACACACAATCACATCTGCAAATTCTACCGATCTAGTGTCATTTATCAAGATGCACTATATGTGATATAAAAACAGTCAGAGTGACATCAGCCCAGCCTTCAACCCCCCCCAAAAAAACAGTTTGAAAATACAACTGTCAACAATATAAACCTGGCAATGACACCTTGCAACTGTGATTATATTCCTAGTATGTCTTGATAAATCATGCTGAAATAGGTAGAAGAAAATGACATTATATCAAAGCATCTTATGTGAATTTTGTTACCTCATTTTGGAAAGTAATCATGTTATTGCAGGATATTTTAACATAATTACAACCACTAAAATTACCAATCTGATGTTTCTTCACAAAGTATACTGAAATGAGTCGATTAAATATAAAATTTCCATAAATTGAAGTTTTATACACATACTTCACAGTACTCATATGTATTGAAAAAGTGCTGAATGAACTATTACAATCAAGCAAAAGTTTAAAAAGTCCACCCATTTAATACCATTTATTCAGACACACCTTGTGATATAAAACCAGAAGAGTGACACCAGCACAGCTCTAAGCCCTAAGAAAAGTTTTATTTTAACATAAGCCTGTCATTTATGCTGGCAATGACACCTAGCAACCAGAACTACATCTCTGTTGTGTCTTTATAAATCATACTGTAATGGGTAGATTACAAGATATAAATGAAATTACACAATTACAATCAGGTCAGAGTGAACCCATAAATTCATGAAATTTGGCACTGTCTTCCTTTGGCATTTATTAGCAGTAAATTAAAAAACATCTTGCATTTTATCCGTAAAAATTTGTCATTTCTCACAACCTCCCTTTGATGCAATTCCGACAAAACCAATCTCTATATTTTGGTGGTGATCTCTTTATTTTGACACATTGCCAACGAAACCACTTGCTACTTGATGATAAAGTCTGCTTCCAAGGGGCTGGGGTTGAGTTGAAGAGTTTTGGTGGTCTTCTTTGTTGCATGTGCATCTGAAAAAAAAGGGAAAAAAAACCCCAAGAAACGGATTATATAGATGTACCAGGCATGACTGATTGAACATAGTATGATGGTTTGACAGATACAGTATGACCACTGCTTATCACGATTCGCTATATGCATGATACGGAACATACTTTTTCTAAACAAATTCTTCACTTCTGCATTGCATCTTCGGCAACAAGACATTTTAGTTTAAGCCTTCAAGGAATAAGCACTTTTCTCCACTCTCCCTTCCAGCCCACACCAAATGCATTGTAGTATTGCTACATGTACAGTAAAACTTCTCTTACTGAACACCTCCATATACCAAACACCTCCCTATACTGAACACCATTTCTCGGTCCCAAATATATACTTTCCTTGCTATCAAACTTCCCTATACCGAACACCTCACTATAGTGAACACTTTTTTCCGGTCCCAAGGGTGTTCGGTATTGGGAGGTTTCACTGTATGTGTACTCAACTTTGTGAATATGGGTATATTATAAATTAATTGGGACAAAGCAGAAAAAGGAACAATATACTTGCCATGGTAACTGTGTCCTTGATGTTCTTGGCGAGTACCAACACCCCATCACGTGACACAGACTTGCCACCCAGTGACAAAAGTTGTGTATTGAGGTTCCCCTTCTTCATAAACTGGGGGTGGCCAGTAAAAAACAGACCTGGAGTTTTGTTGGCCTGCTGCATCATGCATTCATTAAAAGTCTTGGCCTTTTGATTGAAGGCAGACTGCTGGTGGAGGGGGCCCCCTGGCAGAATGGCAGATACTATCAATGGCAGACTGAAAAATAGCAAAGTTGGAAGACATGCACAATGTTTATCCATTAGAGTGTTGATTTGTAATTTCAGTTGGATGAGCTAGATTGGGCATTTTAATTTTCCAGCTGAAGTTGAATTGACTTATTTTTAAGGGTACAATATTTTTTCATTGTATAGTTGTATTTTAATGGTTTTGTACCATCAGTGAAATAACTGAAAATAAAACTACTGTCAAATAAAGTCAATTTCTGGTATATATGCATATAACCCCAATCTGGCTGTATGGGGCACAGTTGGTGGTATAATCCATCAACGCCCCACCCTTGGAGCATGGTAAATGAAACATCCTGATTGACTCTCATACATTAGCCAATTTATGCAACTTACTTAAATCCACAGTTGTGTTTCTTTATTTTTATTTGTCAATAAAGTATTTTTAATTTTTTCCTGAAGCTTTGACAATACAAATGTGCCAGGAAATTATCGTTAAGCATGTACAGTGAAACCTCTCTCTAGCCATGTGGTCTCATATGAGGTATAAATATCAAGAAAAGTACCAAGCAATGTATGCTGAAGAGGTGGTCTTTCCAGACACATGGTCTCGCATGCTATTTATGTTCAAACTTTGCCATACAATACAAGTGAAGATGGTACATGCACCAGTTAAGGTACAATATATATCATACCCTTGATCAGCCTCACATAGTTATAACAAATAACAAGTATTACTTACTTTGGATAGTCTGACCATATGGTCTGTGCCAGCCGCTGGTATTTGCGCATCATGTCTGGGATGCTATTGTGTGGCAGATTGCCAGCCCCAACATGAAGAGCCACGGCCTGAAATGGCAAATGTTGTCCTCATCATGTGTGAGCATTTCTACCATAGATCTTCAGTCATATCCAAATCTTTTCCTATCCAATAAAGCTTTGCCTTTTTAAAGTACTAATTTCATGGGGACAGGGGGTCCTATGTAATAGTATACTCTGGTTACTAATGTGAGAATGTTGATAATTCTGATGGGCCCCTCAAGAAGTTCTACAGGAAACAATGAAGACAACAGCTTATACCCACAGCTCTTTTCAGGGCCAACAAATGTTCCAAAAAGACTTGGTTAAAGCATTTGGTATTGCCATATGGAACCACTGCAGTCACAATCCAACCTGTACTTTTCCTTCAATACAAACTCTTAATGAGTAAAACTCTAATAGGGAATGGAACTTTTCCATTAAAACTTTTTTTAACCAAATATTATGTGATAGTAAGGGTTATGATTATCTTGCCAAAAAAGACCCCCCCCCAAAAAAAAACACACAAAAAACAAAAAACAAAAAAAAAACAGAAACATAAATAAATAAACCAGAGATATGTGTATACTGACATACACTAATACAGGGATGCGAGTTTCAGATCTTTGAATGAAATATCTAAGCAATATCAGAAAGGGAGGGAGGGAGGGGGATACAGAACATTAAACCATGGAGCTACTATATAGTAGCTCCATGATTAAACCAAGGATAGTTGAGGTGAGCAACCTTCCACCATGTTCTGTATATGAAGTGCATCAGAAGATTGAGGACACCAAAAATATACCAAAATCTTGTGGGCTCCCCAGCTGCATGTGTGTATTGACTAGTGCAGCATTTCTTTGTACCCATACACAACCCAGTATTTAAAATTTTGTGGCATGCATGTGTGTATTAACTATTCCTTGAGTTCAGGACATGATGCCCTCATCAGTTGAGACCAGGACATCAGGTCATGATCTCAGCTATTCCCGTTTCTCTGAAAAAATTTCATCATGTCCTGATCTCTGCTATTTCCGTTTCTTCTAGAAATTCTGTGTTTTCATCTGAATACACAACCCAGTATACAAAAATCTTTGTGGGCTGCAGGTATGTATTGACTATTCCCATTGGACTGAATGTTAAATAGGGGATGCACGTATCTAGTTAATATTGTTATGACAATAATAAGTTTTTAACCACATTAATGCATAAATAATCTCTTTTATTGGATTTTTCAAAAATTGTCAAGTTTAAATTTATATTGGAAAGCTATGAAGCTGATATGTACTCCCATCTGTGATTGACATACAGCTAGGACAGTACATGCTCATTGTACCCCCAAGGAGACCATGGTATATTACCTACCAAGATTGTAGTAAAAAACATATGCTTAGTGAGTACAGTGCTCGCTCTTTATAACGCTGGTGTTGGGGTCCACAGGGTATACTGTGTTATAGCAAAACCGCCTTATAACAGAGGGACTTTTCACATAGAAGTAATGGAAAAACTAGTTCAGTGGGAGCCATGGTACCCACCATGTTATATCAGAAACCGCCTTGTAATGAGGGGTTATAAAGAGGGAGCACTGTAGTTACTCAGACTTAAGTTAGTGTTATTATTGACTCCAGGGTAAGTGTCTAGTCAAAGACCAGGAACAGCTGAGTACTTTCCAAGGTAAATATAATAATTTGAGATCGGAAAAACTGGGCCCCGGTGAGAAAGTGATCCCCTAGTAGGTTTTTGAGATTATATGAGACTAGTGCTTAAAACAAATTGATTGAACTGACTTAGGTGTTGGATGTTGGAACATTATTATAATAGTTATTACTAATACGACATATGTAGTTCACTCAACTATTACCGATAAATCACAAATATTTAATCTTCTTTTTTTTTTCATCTGGACTTTCAAATGTTTGCAGTGCTTGTCAAATTTCCACAAAAAACCCCCACAAAATTTCGGACAGGCAGGAAGTGTTATGAAACATATAAAAAGAAAGGTGTTCAACTCAGAATAGACATTTTCATTTTCTGTAGCATTTGAAGTGACATAATGAATAATAATGAGGGGTATCAGTATCAGAAATAGAAATGTTATTTTGCATGAATAATTATATGGTGTATGCGATCCTATTACGCGATCTCTTGTGAGATGTTCTGTGACGGGACAAATTCATTTGTTTGTGAAAACAACCAGGGACACTTCCATGAAACAACTTATCTTTGTTTGTTTACCTGATGAAACCATGTGCCATGGTGAATGCCGACTCGCTTGAGCCTTGACACTGACAGCTGTCAATATTTGGGCAGGTTACGCTGTAATCTCAAACTCAGAATTTTACGCATGCGCAGAAGTAGGTTTCCGGTCTGAGCTCCTGGACCTAATTGAATTACGTAGTTATTGCGCATCATATACTACATGTTGACTATTTGAACAGTGAAAACGAGGCTGAGCCTTGGAGACGTGGAGATTCGGAGCTCCAGCATTTGCTACTGTTTTTTGCGGTCGGATCGAGGCAAAAGCGTAATTTTTTTTCAAGTGGCGCATACAGAGACCACGGATATAAACTTTTTTCGGATTTATCTTTCCATTTTTAAGCCAGTGCAGAACTTTCTAGGACGAGTCATCCCAGCTGTGTTTATAAACAAAGGATTACCCATAATCCTCTGCGTAGAACAATTCCCATAATCCTCTGCGTAGAACAATTCAAGTGCATATAACACATCTCTCCCTTCTTCGATACACATGTTGGGGTCAAACAGGGTGACCTAATGAGCCCCACTCTGTTTAATTTCTTTATGAATGATATCCCAGATCTGTTTGATATAAAAGACGAACCAAGTCTTTTTGGAAAACAGGGCAATAAGCTGCCTACAATATGCAGATGATTTGGTGCTTATGTCTGAATCAAAACAAGGATTACAGTGATGCTTAGATAAACTTCAAATGTATTGTAATGAATGGAAACTGGAAGTTAACACTAAAAAGACAAAAATTATGATATTTAACCCCACAGGTCAACGGGAAAATTATATGTTTACTTTTAATGATGTTTTTCTGGAGAATTTGACAAATTATACATATCTAGGTATAAGGCTATCAAGAAATGGCAGTTTCACGGATGCTATAAATGACATCAGGGATAAGAATCTAAAAGCTGTTTTTAAACTCAAAAAATGTTTGGGAAGTGTCGTCGTGAAACCTTATATGCAAATGAAAATGTTTGATCAACTTACAAAACCAATCTGTATGTATGGTTGTGAGATATGGGGTCTAAAAGCACCCAAAAAAGACAAAGGTAACAATGAAAAGTATATAGAGGCGGGTTATGAACTGCTAACTGTTGAGAAATTGCATACTAATTTTTGTAAATTTGTGCGTAAGGCCAGTAACTCAGTAGTCTTTGGTGAGTTAGGCAGGAAACCATTGTGTTATGACATCATGAAATGTGTAATGAAATACCTCAAAAGAATACTGCAGAGTCCAGCCAACTCATTAATAGGTTTTGCATATATTCAGAGTGTAAGATTGGCAGAGAGCAGTGTTAAATCATGGGCATATGAAGTACAGGAAATGTTAAATTATTTTGGGCTGGGAGATTCTAATATCAATAAATTTATGGATGGATTTATTATTAGTAACTTTATCAGTAAACTCGAAGACGAATTTCACTCTATCTGGGAAAAGAAAATTGACAATAATAGAAAATTAGATTTACTCAACACAATTAAGAAGAAATTTCGTAATGAAGAATATTTAAACCACGTTCATAATATATCATGGAGAAGAGAACTGACAAAATTGAGAATTTTCGCACATAAATTACAGATAGAAGTGGGCAGATATAACAAAATTGATAGAGACCAATTAACGTATATATGTAAATATTGTGATAGTCAAGAAATTGAAAATGAACATTTCCTCCTCGAATGCAAATTATATAGTGACTTAAGAAACCAACTCTTGCAGAAAGATATTTGTGTAGCGAAAAAAAGATATGGGTCAAATACCCAGGACCGAATACTTCATTATTTATTCGCTGAAACAGACAGTAACATATCAGCACAATATTGCTGGCAAGCACAAGAATTGAGAGTATGACGGGTACTTTCAACTTACATAATTATGTAGTGAATTATTGCATGGTGCTATATTTAAAAGATAGAGTAGTTTAGCTGACTATTTAAGTCATATTTTGTACGCATTAAACATAGTGTCTTGATCTCACTGGTTGTCCTTAGCCTGTGTGAGGGCACATAGGGCACTCTATCTTTATACCATTTTAATGGGTAAGAAGTGGATCTTTCCCACTTTTTTTTAATGTATCTTCTGCCCGTGTGAGGGCGCTCATACTTTGTACTGTGCAATAAAGTCAATCTGAATCTGAATCTGAATCTGTATTATCACCCATCACAATATGCCCGGTTGGATTGATAAGTATGTCAGATCACCAAAAAAGAAAAAGGAAGAAAGGAAAACGAATGAAAGTGACAAAAGGAAGACAAGTAAGAGAGTGAAAACGATTTCTAGACCGAGTGTGAGTGATGAAATAGGTGGGGATAGGCCTAAGAGTGTGAGAGATGTGACTAGAAAGGATAAGTGTGGAAAGTCATCAGATGAAATCACGAAACCTGAAACTAATGAGGATGAAAGCTGGATATGCAGTGTGTGTAATGAAGTGTTTGAGGATGAGAATGACAAAATACTGAAGTGTGCAGGTGTATGTAAAAGGCATTTTTGTGCAGAGTGTATAGACATGAGCAATAAACAGTGTGCTACAATGCAAAGGCCTGATTGCTACTGGTTTTGTCCAGTTTGTGTGCCAGACATAGGTGTGAGTGCAAATGAGCCTTCAAGAATGAAAGCAATACAAGAACTTAAATCAGTTCAGGATAAGTTGTCCGAACAAATAAATGAGAAATGCTCAGTGCTTGAAACGAATATTGATTCCAAACTTGAAACCTATACAAAAGATGTGCCGGAAAAACTAAACAAAACATGTTCTGATATTGTTGCTCAGAAAAAGAATGAACATTGTCAAGGAGAAAAGAATGTACAGAAAATTGTACAGGAGACCATAGTACAACATAAGAAAGAAGAACGGCTACAGGAAACAAGAGAAGACAACATAGTTATTTATGGAGTAGTAGAGAGTAAAGAAACAGATGCAGAGAAAAGAAAGTTGGATGATCAAACATTTTTTGATTACCTGTGTCGAGATGTTTTAGACATAGGACTAATTGAAATGCTAAATATATTTAGGCTGGGGAAGAAAATAGAAAATGGGAAACCCAGGCCTCTCAAAATATTACTCCAACACAAAGGGGACAAGAAATTAATATTGTCAAACTTGGCAAAACTCAAGGATGCACAAACTAAATTTAAGGGTACTAGCGTAGCAAACGACCTGTCCCAAGAAGAAAGAGATTTGGTTAAGAAAAAGGTACAAGAAGCCAAAGAAAAACAGAACAAGGATTCGAGGGGGGGGGGGGGCGTTTGCTCTTCAAAGTCAGGGGCCCACCATGGAACCTGAGGATCGTAAAAATAAAAAAGCAAGCAGACTGAAAACAAATAGAAGAAGAAATAGACAATATATTCAAAGAAAATCATGTGACAGTAAGAAATTTTCAAACAGACCCACAAACAGTGAAGGTAAGAGAATAAACAAAGAACTAAATGGACCAAGACAGAAAGAAAGACCAGAAGAAAAACTAAATGTAAACAAGCATAGTAGGACTGGAGACCAAACAGAAGTCAACAAACAAATAAACAGAATTAACGTAAGAGATCAAGAAATTAAATGTGCACGAACAAATGCAAGAAGCATAATAAACAAAGTCCAGGAAATGAAATGTTATATCTGTGAGAATGATTTAGATATGCTTCTTATAACAGAAACTTGGGGACGAGATGAAATCCAAAACTGCGAACTCAATATTGAAGGCTATAACTTTTTCAGGAAAGATAGGCAGGGAGGCAGAGGTGGAGGATGTGCAATATATGCGAAAAACAAATACATAATATCACTGGATAAGGAGTTGTCAGAGACAAATGGAGCAGAATCATTGTGGTGCAAGGTCAAAACAGAGGATATTCAGATGCTAGTAGGAGTATGTTATAGAAGTCCAAGGAATACAGATGAAGATGACAAAGCACTTCATAAAGTTATCAGAAAGGCATGTAACAAATCAAAACATTTGGTGATATGCGGTGATTTTAACCCCCCAACAATTAACTGGGAATTCATGGAGTCTCACAGAGAGGGAAGGGAGTTTCTAGACCTGGCACAAGAATGTTTTCTTACTCAGCATGTGTCCAAGCCAACAAGACTGTCGAATATATTGGACTTAATCCTAAGCAGTGATAAAAATGTGGTACAGGAGGTAGAAGTGTCCAAGCCATTTGGAACCACTGACCACAATACAATATTTATTTAACATCAAACTGGAAAACCACATATTACGATTATAGAAATGGAGATTATAAGAGTATGAAAGAGTGGTTGAGCAAAATTGACTGGGGCAAATCAAACTGTGTAGAAGAATTGTGGTCTGTTTTCAAGGAAAATCTGAAGAACAGTTCATTCCAAAGAAGGACCGAAGCAGAAGCAGATCAAGTAAACCCTCATGGTGGAATAGAGAAATATTTAAAGCAAGGAAGAATAGACTGAGATCTTGGCAAAGATATAAAGAGAATGGTAATAATGATAATACGGTGGCTCTCCACTTGTCTGCTGTGGTCCTGTGTCACTATGTGACACAGGTGGCCTACGGTAAAAAAAAAAAAAAATCATCCATCCCTCTCACACCCTATCCCCGCCTCTAAGGCTCAGACTTTTTCCATGGGAGCCCCCATGGGAGCCCTTATAAGGGCTACCACCACTCCCATTCCTTCCCCTCCCGGTACTCTGGGATTCTAATTTAACCTGTTGCCATCTAACTCTATTATTTCATTCCTTTTCTCCCAGCATCCTACCAGGTCCTGTACATTTTTATTACCTTTCCTGCCTCCCACAAAGCCACCTTTCAAACCGAAAATCCATGCTATACGTTCCTCTTCCTCTAAACCCTGAACCTCTTCTAAACCCTTGTAATTGTAATCTTCTCTGTGCAACTTTGTGAAAAAATCTTCCCTTATCTCTCTGTATGCATCACACCACAACAGCCAATGATCCACTGTCTCATCTGCCTCTTAGCTTGTCTACATGACTTACACTTTCCATTACTCCCTGTTGTCCACTTTTGACTTCTCTTTTCTAGATTGATTACTCCTGCCCTGTTTTGAAACAGAAGTTTGGATCCCTTCCCTCCATCCCAACACACACTTTTCTGTGGCTTTTCTAATACCTTGTATGCCTTCAATGTACTTTTTTCCCTGACTCCTCTTTTCAGTCTTCTTTCCAACCCTCTGTAACAGTCTTACCTATATATACTTTCCAATCATCCACCTCATCATATCCTTTTAGAACATATTTCTCTGCTAACCCGACTATGACTTTGACCCATCTTGATTTTTCTTTGGCTACCTCATTGTAAACTTTCCTCCACCACCTGTCATCACTTATTCCTTGTAAATAACCCCAGTACTTTAACTTAGCTTTGGCAATTCTATCTGTCATTTTATTCCATCCTAACTCTCCTACGACTGCTTCTGTTGCTGTACATGGTGGTGCTCCTAGTATCCATTACCTCATCTCATTCTGTGCTTTCTCCATTCCCTGGATATTTCCCTCACTCACTGAAATCACATCTAAGCCATATATCATTCCTGGTATTGCAACTCTATCCCATAATACTCTTGCCGTGTATGCTCTGTTGAAACTGTTCAGTGCAGTAGCTTTAATCATTCCTTTTGTCCGATTCACTTTCTGTTTAATCTTCTCCACCTGATACCTGAACATGCCTTTACCTGTTGCTTTTATCTTAACACCTAGGTATTCATACTCATCAACCTCCCCAATTTCAATTAACTGTTCCCTACCTTCTGGAATTTGGAACTGCCCAATTCTCCATTTTTTATTTCTATCTGGTTTCTTCCCAAGAGTCATCACTTTACTCTTATCCTTACTAAATTCTAACCTCCATTTATTCCCGTATTCCCCTGCTATGCTCAGCATCTCTTGTAGTTCTTTCTTGGACTCTGCCATAAGTACAATGTCATCTGCAAAGAATAGACCTGGAATTTTTAGATCACCTACCCTTATGCCCTTAACACACTCCATCAACTGATCCCCCAACT
The DNA here is from genome assembly GCA_964020975.1 of Hermodice carunculata. Lineage (NCBI taxonomy): Eukaryota > Metazoa > Annelida > Polychaeta > Eunicida > Amphinomidae > Hermodice > Hermodice carunculata. The sequence goes on along the minus strand of OZ026619.1, from coordinate 39,057,106 downwards.
CCTTAACATACAAAGCGAACAAAATTGGGGACAGCACGCACCCCTGCTTTAGGCCTATATCCAGACTTGCATTCTCTACTTCTACCTTTCCTATTGAAAGTGTACAGTCTACATCTTTGTAGAGCGCTTTTAGAATTTCTAGAAAATTTCCACCAAATCCCAGTCCACTCAGTTTTTCCCATAGAGCATCTCTCCATACCCTGTCATATGCTTTCCTCACAACTAACAATCCCATGAAGACTTTCTTCCGCTTTTGTCTTGCCAGTTCTAAAACCTGGGTCAATGTGAAGATGTGGTCACCTACCCTTCTACCTGGTCTGAATCCATTCTGAATTTCACCCAGAAGTCCGAGCCTTTCAACTATTCTACTTTAATAGTCTCCGGTGCATTATCCTACTGAAAATTTTACCCACATTTGATGAAATCGCAATGCCCCTACACTGATCCAATTGACCTCCTGGGCCCTTCTTTGGGATATATGAAATCCTTAGTCTATTCCATTCCTTTGGTACTTGTCTTTTTTCAATAAACCCATTGAAAAGCAACTGTAAACTATCTTCAATTTCGTCTGGCCCTCTCTTAATGAATTATGTCAAGATATCATCTGGTCCTGGGGCTTTGCATAACCACATCTGTTCAACTGCTATTTTAACTTCTATACTTCTGATCTTACAACACATCTCTGGATCCCATTGATCCTGTGTGTACTCTGCTTGACACCCTGGTACTGTTCCCTGACCCCACTGTGGGTTATTGACTTCTTCCCAACGCTCCCTTGAGGCTTCCTGTATTTCTTCCTTGTTGTCAGTCCTTTTCCCTCTGTGCATGATTTCAACTGCTTTATTCTGTTTTCACCGATTAACCTGTTTCCAAAAGATCACTGACCCTTCCCTCCCATTCTCCATTATTTTCCTTGTCATTTGTTCATTATTCCTGGCCCTCTTCTCTGCTTTCATCTCTGCTACATTCCTTCTACATTCCATATACTGTCTCTTAGCTTCTTCTATATCACCTTGTGAGTACCTGTTTTTCCTGGCTAATCTCCATGCTCTATTTTTAACCCTCTTTCTTTTTATGACTCCTTTCAGCTCTGGGTCTATTCTATACCCTAGATTTTTAACTGGGACTTTCTTTCTACCTATCTTCTCCTGTGCTACTTAAGAATTCTTCTGGTCAGGTCCCCATTCATTTCCTGTACTTCTCCCTCGTCTTCAAGTCTATTCTTCCATTCCTGAAATTCAACTTTGAGACTTTCTTGATACCCTGCCCAGTATGTTTCTTCCTTAATATTCCACACCCATTTACTTCCCCCTTGATTTCTTCTTTGGTATTTCATGTTAATGGAGACTATCATCCAGTTATGCTCACTGCCTATATCCAATCTCCCTTCATCATCTATTTCACAATTTTGAGTCATCTGAAATATTCCATTGTCCACTAAAATATAATCAATTATTGTCTGCCTTTCACCAGATGCCGATGTCCACTTTCCTTTACATATTACATCCCTATTAACTATCCTCAGACCAAATTCCCTTGTGAAATTCAGTAACCTGGTTCCATTTCTATTAATTCCGCTATCCCCTCCCTCTATTCCACTCATTCGATTTCCTATGTGTCCGTTAAAGTCTCCAGCTATCATAACCTGGTAGCCCTTCTGCTGAACGTCACTAACCATCATTCTCATCCTATCATATATCTGGTCATTCCACTCATTAGGTAACCCCTCACGACCCACATACACTACAGCTATTGCTACCTTATTTCCATTTGATTCTCTTCCTATCCACTGCATCTCACTTTTCACCTCGTTGTCTTCTTCCCAGGGGTCTTGCCATACCTCGTGCCACTTTACCCCCGTCTTAATCAAAAAGCCTACTCCTCCTCCTTTTCTTTGTCCACTTTCTCTCCCTGTATGTATCAACTCATACCCTGCTGGGCATGCTACTATACTAACCTCTTCCTTTCTGATATGTGTTTCTGCTGGGGCTACAATGTCCATTTCCTCACTCTCTATTACATCTCCTATCTCTGCCATTTGGTTTTTATATCCCCTGCAATTGACATATCCTATTTTCACTGTCTTTGCTTTGCTGTTATTCCTCATCCTTGTGCTGTCATTTTTCCTGCACCCAACATTTTTCCCAAGAGACTGCCTGGTAGCCGCCGGGATTTCTAGTTTCCCTGCTGCTGCACCCACTCACTATAAACCTGCCCTAGCCTATCTCCTCCTGCCTGACTAGGGTGCAGCCCATCTCAGGCGAACAACTCCCTCCTGCCGACAAAATTCTCCCATTCATCCCTGAATGCTATACCCCTCCCCCTACACATCCTACCCAGCTGCCTATTTATCCCACAGATCCTGCTAGCGTCTCAGCTACTCATCCTCAACCTTGGTTGGATCCCCATGACTGGCGCCTCACAATCTAACTGCCCTATCTGGTCTAAGAGTCCCCTATACCTTCCCAAAACTATCTCTGTATCCACCTTTCCTATTCCCCCCTCCTCCCTGTCTGACAAGTCATTAGTCCCAACCTGGACTATGACCTTCGGACACTCCCCACTACTCTGCACTAACCCCTCTTGACGCTCCTCTATGCCCCTAATCTTTGCCCCTGGCAGACATACCCTCACCCTATACTCCCTGTCCCTCCTACAAAAGGTCCCATCTATCCTCCTAACAATACTGCTTCCCACCACAACTGCCTGTCGAACGCTAACCCTCTCTCCTCCCTCTTCCCTCCTGGCCTGCATCTCCTCCCTCACTGTCTCCCCTGCTGTCTCTCCCTCCTCCCCTGCATCCTCCTGCCCACTGGTCCCCGTTCTGCCCCCGACCACCTTCCTGTCCCCCTACCATACTAACCCCCTCCCCTGCAGCCCTACTCCTATCTCTGGCCTCCTCTAGCTCTAGCTTAAGGGCTGCCAACTGGACTTCTAAAGTCTCAGTCCTCCTGCACTTCCCGCACCTATACCTAAAACTTTCCTCCCTTGCCTCCTCAAAGGTACAAACCAGCCCAGTACATCCAAACTCCTCCCACATACAGCACCCCTCGCACTGTAACAGTGGTACAACAGAAGATTACAGGAGATACAAGAAGTCACAAAAAAGAGCGGCTAAGTCAACGAGAAAAGCCAAAAGAAAATATGAAAGCAAACTGGCTAAGAATATTAAGACCAAGCCTAAAGCTTTTTATTAATATGCACGAAAAAACATGGTTGCCAAGGAGAGTTTAGGGCCCCTAAAAGATAGTGACGGAAATGAAATTCCTACAGAAAATGCCGCCGAAGTACTAAATGAGTTCTTTACTTCAGTATTTACGCAGGAGAATCTAAATAATATTCCTACTGCTACACCAAAGCTGAAAGCTGGACAGCATAAACTGCTGGAAATTGAAATTACTGAAGAAAAAGTGAAACACAAATTGTTATCATTGGATCTAGAAAAAGCTCCAGGAGAGGATGGTATAAATCCGAGAGTCCTAAGAGAAATGGCAAATGTAATATCTAAACCGCTTGCTTCAATATTTAACCCTTAAACGGTCACGTGATTTTATGCTGGGCTCACACTAGCTTAGCCTTACTTGTGTAAACAACTCATGAACCATCACCAAACTATGCAAAGACAGCTGTTATGTTTCACCCAAGAAACACATCGATCTGTTTTTGTATACTGCCCCCTCTAGCGTTTCTGCTTGTCAATCAGGTGATTCCCTGGTGATTCCCTTGAGGTGCGTGACGTCACAAAGAGGGCAGCATCTCGCAGCAGTTCAGCTGCAGGTGTCCGTCAATAATATACAAGTGCCAAGGCTATTAAGCTTATTCAGGATTGGGCAGGGTGGGATTATGTAGAGGACAGGGACAGTTAAGTCTATGTTGAGTGCAAGGATGTAAGTATTTTGTTTATAATGAGGCTGGAGCCCACAGAGGTCAAGCATATGAGTGGAACTTGCATGGTCCATGTGGTTCCAGAGTGGGGCCCATAGATTGATATTCAGCCGATCAGTCACTCCAATTCTCCATCATTGAGTCAATGCCTGCACTTCCCCAGTATCCCCAAGTCTGTTTCCTTGTCAAACCTGTGTTTATCAATAAACTGTATGAATATGACCTTTGTTTTAGTCCAGTAATGCATTCAAACCTAAAGCGTTTTCTGCACCCAATTTACACGGAGATGGAGGGGGGGGAGGGGGGGGGGGGCAGAGAAGAGAGGGCGGAGGGAAGAGCAGGGAAGGAGCATGGTTGCAGACTGATACATGATAAATATTGTTGCTGTCTCAGAAATTGTGGTAGGCAGCCAATACCGAAGGCCATACTTTGTCTTTTGCATTGAAATAAATAACTCTATAATTGCATGTACACTGTATGCATGCATACATTTTCATCCACATTTGCAAACTACATATCAGTATAAAGCATTGTATATATAATTGTGAATCCAATTACACTTTATTTCCATGGCAACATATTCAATTGGGGGAAAACACAAATTTTATATAAAGATATAGCAGTGTTGTTAATTTCTGTCATTGCTTTCAGAATATTTAACCTGAAACACAATCTGTGAATACTTATGGTGACTATTATGCAAAGTAGCTGCCTCTTACTGGTTTTGCAGATCTACATAAAATTGCACTTTTTCCAATTTTTTAGCCAAGTACAAGCAATATTTAAACCGTTGCTATGGCAACAGGTCATGTGATCTATATTTTGTTTTCGAAGTTTATTGAAAGTTTATATCTCCAGTTATCCAAATAAGTGCATGTTTGGAGAGAAGGGTGCTTCACATAAAATGAGGAGATACTTTGTTCTCTAATTCAGCAGATTTTTAATTATTTTTTTGCCATTAATGAGTGGTTAAAGTGGTTGCCATGGCAACCAGTCACGTGACTATAAGCAATTTATTGCACATAATGAAACTTGGCATTCCAGATATCAAAATGATATATACTTTTGGTATGCTTCAAAGAAAACTGTTCCCACAGCACTGTGTTCAATGAAAATTTTTACTTTTATTTTTACTGGTACAAAAAATAACTTGACCCTTTAAGGGTTAAAACAAGTTCAGATTACTCAGAAGTCGCGAATGGTTGAATGCAAATGTAACTCCAATCTTTAAGAAAGGATGCAAAAGTAAAGCAAGTAACTACAGACCTGTGAGTTTGACATCACAAGTATGCAAAGTACTGGAAAAAATTATGAAAGATGAATTAACAGCATATCTCCATGAGCATGAGTTAATCAATAGAACCCAACATGGGTTCACCCAAGGAAAGTCATGTCTAACGAATTTGCTTGAATTTCTAGAGGAAGTTACAAAAGGTGTGGATGAAAATGACCCAGTGGATGTGATTTACCTTGACTTCAGTAAGGCTTTTGACAAGGTTCCCCATGAAAGATTGCTAAGGAAGTTGGAGGCTCATAGACTGGGAGGCGATATCACGACGTGGATAGGGGCGTGGCTGTAAGATCGGAAACATAGAGTAGTGGTAAATGGAAATGCGTCAGACTGGAGTGGTGTAAAAAGTGGTGTTCCGCAAGGGTCGGTATTGGGTCCAATGCTTTTCTTGGTATATATAAATGACATCGATGACGATATATTGAGCATGCTTTCCAAATTTGCTGATGATACAAAGGTTTTGAGGAGAATACCCAACCTAGCTAGTGCACTAGCCTTACAGGAAGACCTACACTTGCTCTATAAGTGGTCAATAGATTGGCAGATGCTGTTTAATGCTGATAAATGCAAATGCATCCACTTTGGAAGAAACAACCCTAGATTTGACTATTTTATGGGAGATGAACTCATAACCACCACGACAGAGGAAAAAGACCTGGGAGTTTTAATAAATGAAGATTTATTGTGCAGTCACCATGTAGCAAAAGTGGTAAAAGAGTCAAACAGAACACTGGGCATGATCAGGAGAGTCTACATGGACAAAAGCAAAAAAAACATTGTAAACATATACAAATCGCTGGTGAGACCAAAGTTAGAGTACTGTATGCAGGCCTGGAGGCCATATTTACAAAGGGATGTTAACAAGATAGAAGCGGTGCAACGTAGAGCTTTAGGAATGATAAAAGGGTATAGCGAGATGGAATACGCCGAGAGGATGAGAAGGTGCCACCTAACAACACTGGAGATGAGACACCACAGAGGGGATTTGATGGAGGTGTACAAGATCTTGAAGGAAAATGAGGACTTTGACTACAAGTTTTTAACCATAGACAAAAGGCCTCATAACACATGAGGACATAACAAAAAATTAATTGTCAAGAGATGCCGTTTGGACATAAGAAAACATTTTTTCTCAAATAGAATAGTCCAGGAATAGAATGCTTTACCCCCTGATACAATAAATGCAGGATAAGTGATTTTTTTTAAGAAGAAACTTCAGCCTCTAATAGAGGCCAGAGGGGGGCAGAACATGAGCCGGAGACGGCTCTTTGCTTCAATCCTTTAATGCCAGTGTGCTGGACACACTGGTTTTGTGAACTGTTTTGAACTTGTGAACTATTTTCTCATATACTTATTTGTGTCATGTATACATGCGCGTATGCGTCCAACCAAGATGGAGCGAATTTTGAACGATGCTGAAATTTTGTTCAATATGTTCTGATTCTGAAATATGCTACCTCATATAGTGATTGAATACAGTACATAAACAACTCGAGTCAACATTTTGTTACATTTCAGAGAGATTCCTTCATTATCTTTTCTAAGAATGGCATCTCAATTGGTGTCCTGCAAATCGTCCCGAGAACAGCAAGATGACGGTGCCCATGCCGTGAGCAAGCCTTCGCCATATACGAAAGCTAAGTACTCTAAAAAGTTTCCAAACAGGACACAGAGCCTTGAAATTGTACATACCGAAGGTGGAGGCGTCAAGGTGCTACTCTCTGAATCCCTCTTTGCTCAATTCCTCAAACAGTGTACCATTTACTATGCAGAATCAAACGCCGAGCATGACCCCACACTCAACATAACGGTCAGTACAGTAAAGGGCAAAGATAACACGGATATTAGCCAGTCTATTCGCCTATCGGATGCAGAAGACAAAGGTATCTATACCCTGAATATGTACTTTACAACCGGCACCCTCTTCATCAGTGGCAAAAATCCCAGCAAATTCCTTGATGACGATCTTGAGAAAATTATGGATGTTGACCCAGATACAGTACGTTCATCAGCTGGGTGTGAAACACAACACAAGGGAGTGGAAACTACAAATGATGAAAACGCCATGACCCAATTTCCGTGTACCTCATGTGGAAAGGAGACCGAAGAGACTGATTGTGTCCAGTGCACAACATGTTCAGGTTGGGTTCATGCTACTTGTGAGAGTCCCATGAACAATTCAATATTCTAAACGAGGAAGACAGTAAGACCCCTTACACCTGTTGCACATGTAAATGCAGTACAAGTCTCACCTCAAACATGCACATGGCTGACAGCCAGGAGACAGAAGTTACAATTAAACCAATGACAATGTGTGACAGTAACAATGCAAGTGAAGAAACAGACCAAAAAAACAATTCACCATAACACCAGAAGCGAAGAAACAGATCCAAAAGCATTTGACCACAGTAACAACACAACTGAAAAAACAGAAAAAAAACAGACCCCAAAGCAATTCATCACAGCAAAACATTGGATGACACCATAGTCAACGTAGGTCCTGATGACATGTCGCCAACTAACCAAATTATTTCCCTGCTGCGAGGCTTTGAAGAAAAACTTGTTAACTGCCTACGTGATCAAGGGCACAGAGCTCTGTTGGCAGAAAAGCAAAAATCAGTGTCCCAAAAAGACAAAACTATCAAAGACACTAACAGAATTTTGGAAGTCAAAACAATTGAAATAAAAAACTTGCAAGATAAACTGACTGCAACTTCATCAAGCCCTGCACCAACCAACAGTAGTCTCACAGAGACCAAAAATCTTTTGCAGGTTTCACAAGAGAGGAACACCTATCTTGAGAGCTGTGTGAAAAGACTTGAAAAAGAATTAGAAACGAAAATTGCTGAGTGTACAAAATTGAAAGAGTCCTAAGATAAAGTCCTCAACAGCTTAGACAGTTGCCTAGACAAACTACAGATCTATCAGGGTTTAGAACACCAGGGCACCCAAACAGAATCCCCACTCTTGACAAACAACAGATATGCTCCGTTGGTGGACTTGACCGATAGTTTCTCAGAAGTGGTGAAGCGTTCTGTGGCTGTGGATGCTGTCTCACCTGTAGAGACAATCACTCTTTTCAGCAACAAAAAACTTGAAATGAGTGACAAACCTTCAAATGATGCACCAAAGAGAGATGCACAGTCCAGCAAACATGCATCACATGCCAGTATGGATGACACCGAGACCATGAGCATCCAACACCTGACAAGAAAAGACGGGGTTCAAGGTGTTGAAACTCCTGAGCCTAGAAATACCGACAGGCCAAGCTCCAGTACCAAAACTCCGGAATTCGAATTCCAAGATGTCGACCTTCTAATGGTGGGCTCTTCCCACATGTCACGTATTAATCCATGCAGGATTTACAAAACCAAGAAAGTGTTTGTCAAAACACTGCAGGAAAAAACTGTAAGTGGAGCTATTGACTTTGTTTTGAACACAAATATACGACCTAAATGTATCTTGTTCCAAATTGGATCTAATGACTTAGTTTCACAACCTGCCAAAGATGTGGAAACAAATCTTTCCCACCTCATAGAAGTCACCAGAGCAAAATTCACTGAATCCCACATTGTAGTGTCAGAGTTTTTGCCTCGTCACCTGACATCAAGACAAGAGACTAAATCTTATAATGACAAGGTCACCAGCATAAATAAGAGGTTACACTGCATACCCATAATTACAGTGGCAAGTCAGGAAGACTTGTGGGATGACAATCTTGCCCTCGTATCTGAGGATGGTATCCATCTAAACAAAAAAGGTACTTCTTTGCTCGTCCGTAATTACAAAATGAAAACAAACACTCTACTAGGGATGCTGAAATATGAATACTATGAGCAACCAGAAAGCAAGAAAATAGAGAAGGAGAACAGGCCTCAATCCTACAATAATCAGAAATACTTTTCTCCTTCCATGAAAATACACAGAGAGCCACCTTTGTCACACAAATTTGGTCCAAACCACCATGGTCAGTCCCACCACAACAAAAGACCCAGAAATGTGAGATCGTGTGACATTGCTTATAACAACAGAGACAACTATAATAGAGGACATCGCTCTGTAGAGGACTTCACACCCAAGTCGACCCGAAATAGTGGACACTATGGATACTACAATGACCCTCAGAATTCCCATCACCAAGACCACATTTCCCACAACTACCAAGACCACACTCCACAAATGTGTCACGCTTACCATGATCAGGAACCACAAGACTCTCATGACTAACGGTTCCACAACAGGCGTATAAACCACGAACAACTCGCAGATCTAATTGAGGATACCGTTTACAGACTTGGACTTTGAATTATATGCATTCTTTACAATGGTGCCAACCACAACCAATGGTTCTATTTACAAAACTGGTGCTGATGATTGACACATAAAATTTAGTGCCTTTCATTTTTATAAACGCAGGATCTGAAATCCACTTGTGCTTGAACACTGCATTTTTTTATTTTATTTATTTTTTATTTTATGAATAAGTACTGCCATACCTCTGAGTCATATCTGTCTAATGTGTTCAAAAGATACACTAAATATTGCACGATGATCTCACTGTGACAATTTTTGTTTGATGAATCATGCAGATTTCTTTCTTTCTTTTTTTTTTCAACTATGAACATGGGACCAGAGGTCCACTTGCACAATGACTGTACTTGAACACTAAACATTCCACAATGATCTCACTGTAACAGTGTGTGTTTTATGTATCATGCAGATTTATTTATTTGTTTATTTATTATTTTTTTCTTTTTTCTTTAGATCTAAAATCCATCTGTGGACAATGACTGTGCTTAAACACTTTATCTTTCCAGGGAGGTGTATGAGATACACCTCCCTGATATTTCTAATGTACATAAATACCATTAAGATCTCACCTAGTGCAGCTGTCTAGTTCAATTCTACAGAGCTAGCAGGTTACTGCACCAGAACATAATTTATGATGGATGCTGAATATCGCTAAGTGTTTCAAACTCCCCCAGCACAGACTTTTAATGTCTCTTAATTCACGTATTGCTAGTTATTTAATATGTTCATAGAGTGAACACCAGATATTTTCTTTACTTTGAATTTTTGTATACAAGCAACTCACCATAGATACACACAGTGATAAATTTTATTCACAATGTTAGTCATGTTTACTTGGGGCAGTTAGTTAGCCTCACTTTTAACTGCATTTACTTACATTATCCTGTGCTAATTACTTCTGAGATAGCTTTTAAGAACCATTATATTATTTTCCTCCTTCCGTATGATCCAGACAAGTGCCCATTCTTCTGTCACTATGGGAGCATGGAATGTTGACGGTTTATTTGAGAGAATCAGGGGCCAGAGGTCTTGCACACTGACTGATGCAAATTTCCTGGAGGAAGTAAACAGCTTAGACATTATTGGTTTCATTGAAACACATTTAGACTCCGATTCTGAAACAGTTCGTCCCAAACTAGATGACTATCATATTGAAACCAACACCAGGAAAAAATCAGTTCGAGCTAAAAAGGCATCTGGAGGAATAACAGTATGTATTCGTAACACTCTAAAACCAGGCATCAAAATCATGCCAAAGTACAATTCAGAAATTTTCTGGCTGAAACTATGTAAGCAATTCTTCCACATGCCGTCAGACATCTTCATTGCATTTGTTTACATGAGTCCAGCCAACTCTTCATACAGCAAAATCAGAGATGATATTTTTGAACTTTTGGATTATGACGTAGCAAAGTACTCAACAATTGGTGAATGTTTGGTTTGTGGTGACTTCAACGCCCGTACTGCACTTGCAGAGGACTTCATTACACAAGACTACAGTCCTCATATTCCGGTGCCTTATAACTACATTAAAGATGTGCCACTCAGTCGGAATAACTTAGATAGGGCTAGTGTTGACACCCATGGTAAAATATTGCTTGATATTTGCAAGACCTCTGGCCTGCGAATTCTCAATGGAGGCTGCTAGGTGACAGTACGGTCACCACACCTGCTACAACCATGTAGGTACCGCTAGCGACATTTATTATATGATTGACAATAGTTCACTGTTATGCAGATTACATTACTTCCATGTCCATAACCTCACTCCGTGGTCCATACACTGCATGATGTCAACCTGCATCAGCACAGGGGCATATACCTGTTATGAGGCAGAGGAAGTCACGGAGCAAACTGAAACCCCAAAATTCATATGGTCTGAAGGTGATGATATCAGATTCCAACTTGCTCTGACTTGTCCATCTGTCAAAACCCGGGTAGATGAATTATCTAACCTGCTTCATAAATCAGACCCTAACTCTATTAACCACTCAGTTACTAAATTAAATGAAATATTCTATTTGGCTGCTAAAGGGGCAAACATTAAACAAATATGCCCACGTACTTCTAAACTGAAAAAGAAGAAAAAAAGGTCCAAGAAATGGTATGACCAGGACTGCATGGCTGTCTATACGGACCTTAAACAAATGTGTAGTCAACTTAGATCCCAGCCTTTTAATACTCAACTGTTGGCTATTTATAGACAAAGACGTAAACATTATAAAAAGCTACTGAATAAGAAAAAAAAAAAGAACTTTTCAGCAAATACTTGTGACTCGTTTACAAGACCTTGAAGACAGAAACCCAAAACATTTTTGGGATCTGTATAATGAGCTAACAGAATGTAATCAAAACAGTCTGCAAACCCTATTAGCCCAACCACCTGGTGGAAACACTTTCACAAACTTTTTAATCCAACTGACAACTACCATGACCCCCTTCTAGAGTCATTTATTACCAACAACAAAGATCTGGTCTTTAGTGAACTCAACTTTAAAATCACTACTCAAGAGGTAAGTAAAGCGATTACTAAATTAAAAAAATAATAAATCTCCAAGGCTAGATGCCATAAAAAACGAAATGATTAAAAGTGGTAAACAAGTATTGGTTCCTTTATTAGCAAAATTGTTTAACTTGATCCTGGTATACCAACGATTCCCATATAGCTGGAGAGTCAATTACCTAATCACCCCAATCCATAACAAGGGATGTGCTCAAAGTCCTGAAAATTACAGAGGCATAGCTGTATCAAGCCATCTAAGTAAACTCCTCTGTTCTATTCTCAATAACCGACTAACTGACATCACTGAAAAGCATAGAAGTATTCCACACAGCCAAATTTGTTTCAAAAGAAAAAGCAGAACCTCTGACCACATCCTTATCCTTAAAACTATCATAAACAAATATATAAATAGACTTACCAGGCAATATCTGTTCTCTTGCTTTGTAGATTTTAGGTCTGCATTCGATACAGTTTGGCGGCAGGCGTTGTTTTATAAACTTACTGCGAGTGGCATAGGTGGCAACTTTCTAGGCCTATTACAAAACATGTATGCCGACGTATCATACTCTGTTAGGCCTAAGACTAAGCATAGCCACACGGAAGAACTCTCATCCAATGTTGGATTAAACAGGGATGTGTGTTAAGTCCTAGTCTCTTTAATTTGTTCTTACGACATCTTCCAGACATTTTTGACGAAACCTGTCAACTGTCCTGTCCAGCTACACTCCTCTCCCATCAATTGCCTCCTCTATGCAGATGATTTAGTTCTAGTATCCGAAAGTAACTCAGGCCTTCAAAATGCATTAAACAAACTAGGGGAGTATTGTGTTAAGGTAGCGGCATCGTTGTGGCGTAGGGGCCTTACTTTCCCGTATCGCAAAATGGGTTTTTATCATTTCCTAAAAGCACAATACTTGAAGTATATTGTCACCAAAAATCAGATTAAAAAATTAAATATTTATATGAGAAAATTGCGTTTAAACTTTTGGAAGTTTAGCTGTCTAGTACACATGCTGGTTTCTTTTTCTTTTCTTCTTTTTTTTGAGAAGTTGAGGGATATCAGACTTTTTTTTTTTCTCAACAAAATTTTATTTTCCATTTCTGTCTTCCAATTGTATCATGTTGTCGACAGTCCAACATGATACTTACAAATGATCAACAAATTTTGATATTTTCAAATGAAATTCTTTGTCCAATGATTCCATTATTTGGGCTCTATAGTTAATTTCTTTTTTAAACAACAAATAAATGTCTACCTACTTTTCTGTGGCCGTACAATAGCTTTTGAAAATAATGAAATAACATAATGACAGTATTCTATTTACCCAATAATAGTCTGTTTGTCTAATTTTATAACCAAAAATCAGAGTTTCTAATGATATTTCCATGTTACTTATTCCCATGCGTAAAAAAGCTTGTTTTACCGTAGTCCAAAAGAAAATCAAACGATTACATTCACAGTACATATGAGTGTAATTATCTAATTTATCACAGAACAAACAATTAGCAGTTTCCTTTATTTTCCATTTGTGTAATAATTCTCCACAAGGAAGAGTGCAATGTAGAAGTTTGTATTTGAATTGTTATATTGTTTTCAATTAAACCTTTACGGACAAATAACCAAACATATTTCCACATATACTTATTTTTGTTTAGTTTGTTGCTCCACATGTTCTCAATGTATGATTTCTCAAACTTTCTTTGCACTAAAATTTCATAAAACAGATTGTTCTTAATATCTTTGATATTTACAAATTTTTGAGGATTTTTTACCATGACTTTGAGCGTTTCGTTTATGTGTACAGAGGTATTTTGACATTCATCCGATTTAAGGACTTTTTTCCATTTTTTCGGAAGGGCTTGTAGCAATATACTAATTTCTGATAACCAATTTGCTTTTTTGTTAATTTTTTTATATAGGTCATTTTGATTAAATTTACCTTCTTCATTTAACAAGTCATTTACATATATAATACCATCTTCTATCCAATGAAGAAAAATGATTGGTTTCTTTTTAAACAATAATAGTCTGTTTCCCCAAATAATTTCTTTTCTTATATCAGACATACTTTTAATATCCTTAACTCCTCTAATTTTTTACCAAGTGTTCACCACCTGTTCATAGAAGGCAGGCAAAAAATGTTTTTTATATACTTGACCAATGTTATTTATATTCATTTTGAAAATAAGAAAGTTTTGCCCAAAAGAATTTAACCAAAAAGTAGGCAGTTCTTTCCATGTTTGTTTCTCTGCCAATACCAATCCTTGAAGCCATTTTACTTGTAATGATTCAAAGAGACTTTGAACATCTGCCATTCTTATGCCACCTTGTTCATAGTCACCAATAAGGGTTTTTCTTTTTTATCTTGTCTCTTTTACTGTCCCATAGATACTCATAAATTATTTTGTTAATTTTAGTAATTATATCAGATGGAATAGGTAGCACAGACGCATTTAATATCAGTTGGGATAAGGCTAAAACTTTAATTACTAATACTTTTCCAAAAATAGTTAATTTCCTTTTTTTCCAACTTTTAAGAATTTCTGCTAATTTTTCAAGCTTTTTTTGCCAATTTAAATTCTCACACTGATTTTTGTCACAATCGAAATAAATACCAAGAACTTTAATTGGCTTATCAGGCCACTGTACACCACCCATTTTCTCCCTTTTCTTTTTGCCTTTACCAAACCATAATCCTTCAGTTTTATTTAAATTCAATTCTAATCCTGCAAAAAGGCCAAATTTTTTAACTGTGTTTAATGATTCAATATTGGATTTGTCGTGAGACACAAAGAGGGTTGTGTCGATTGCATATTGACCTATCCTGATTTCTCTCTGGCTTCTTGGGATTTGTATACCATTTATCTTTTTATTATTTCGTATGTCTATTGCCAAAAATTCAACAGAAATAATAAATAAAAGAGCAGAAAGGGGACAACCTTGCCTAATTCCCCTGGTAAGACTTATCGGTTCTGATATCCACCCATTGTTTACAATATAGCTACTAAGTCCTGAATAAAGGGTTTTAACCCAATTTATAAAGGATTCCCCAAAACCAAATCGTTTCAATGCGGAGATCATAAAAGGCCATTCTAGCATATCGAGTGCTTTTTTGAAGTCTAAAAAAAGAATTGCTGCTGTTAAATCAAAATGTTCCGCATGGTCTATTACATCCCTGATCAATCTAATATTGCATCCAATAAATCTATTTTTATATAACCAGACTGATCTGTGTTGACAATTTTATGTAGAACTTTTTGAACTCTTTTGGCAAGAGTATATGCTCCAATTTTTAAATCTATGTTTAACAGACTTATGGGTCTCCAGTTGTCAAGAACCTCTGGGTCACCCTTCTTAAATATTAAAGACAATGAAGCTTTTCTTTGAGAAACTGATAACAGCTTGTTATTATAGCCTTCTTTCAGGCTGTCAATAACGAATTTGCTCAGAGTATTCCAAAAAATCAAATAAAATTCGGTAGTCAAGCCATCCATTCCCGGGGCTTTATTTTTCTTTCTTGCCATATTGGTTACTGCCAATTTGCATTCATCAATAGTTAATTTACCTTCACACAAGGCTTTATCTGCTTCAGTTAAAACATTTTGTACTGGTAATTTCTTTAAATATTCTTTGATTTCATCTTCATTTGGATTTTTACTAGTGTATAGATTTTTATAATAATTAACTTGCTCTTTTAAAACATCAGATGGGTTATTTACAGCTCCTTGTTCTGTTTTCAAACTTGTTATATGTTTCTTTCTTTGCCTACTTTTTTCAAGGGCAAAGAAATATTTACTTGGTTTTTCCCCCTTTTCAATCCATACAGATCTTGAGCGTATGAAAGCATCTTGTGCTTTTTCTTCATAAAACAGGTCTACTTTTTGCTGTAATATTTCCTTCTTCACTATTAAATTATCATCTTGGTCACCTTCATCTATACACTTTTGAATTCCTTCAAGTTCATTTTCAAAATCACTTATAACCTTTAACTTGATACTATTACGTTTCTTTGTAAACTCAATGCTTGCTTCCTTAATCTTTATTTTCATTAGGTCCCATTCCTGTCCCTTACTTAAACTTTGTTTTTCTGACACTTCGATAGATATTACCTCTTGTATTTTACTCCTATATTCATCATCTTTCAACAATGAATTATTCATCTTCCAATACCCAGGCCCTTTGTTTTCTATCTGTAAAGTCACCTTTAATGACACAGCCATATGGTCACTCTTAATAGAGGGCCTTATATCACAAGTATATACATCTTTGCATAGGGTGGAGTCTATTAACCATAGATCGATACGACTTGCAAGTGTTTCGTTTTTTAAAAATCTTCTCCATGTGAACTGTCTTGAATTTTGATTTTGAATTCTCCAAATGTCACTTACTTTCAAAATTTTTGCAGCTTTACTAAGTTCTGACTTGTTTTTTCTTTTGTGAGTTAGCTGGGTTTTTCTATCATGTTTACAATCCATCACATCATTCATATCACCACCCATAACAAGTATGCCTAAACTTTGTTCTTGAGTAATATCTACCACCTTTTTCAAAAATGCTTTTCTTTTGGAGACATCGTTTGGGGCATATACATTTAAAAGACAGTAGACATCTCTGCCTATTTTCACATTGAGTAGTACAAGACGTCCATCCATTGTTTTATACTCGCTTATTATATCACAGTCCATACTGTCTTTAATAAAGATAGAGGTTCCGCAGCTATTACTGCTACCGTACGAATGGAACCATTTGCCTTTCATTTGACAATTTACAATAGTCTCATATTCTCCAGTGAAATGAGTTTCTTGTAAGAAAAGGAAGTGTGCTTTTTGAGCACAGCACCACTGAAATACACTGTCTCTCTTTGCTTTATCACGAAGTCCACGTGTATTAAGAGTAAGTAAATGTAAGTGATTAGATTTTTTTGGTTGTATTTTTTTCATGTTAGGCTTTATGAAATTGTTAAACATATTTAGTTGTAATCACATAGTCTGTTTTTCCTTTACCTTTTTTCAGTCTTATTGTATTTATACTTGTCCAGGTTTGGTCTTGGAACATCTGTTCTTGGTTGACCTGGCTTTGACCTCGTGACTCTGTCACTGTTACCCTGGGGTTTCCGAGGGGGTGCTGAATTGGCTGTTTTCTTCTCTGTTTTTCCCTTTGGTGTTCTGTCTTGTTTATTTGGAACAGATGCAGGCTCTTTTTCTGCTGGAGACCTGTCATGTATTGATGGAGATTTTGAGTCCAGCTTTGACTCTGCTTGGACTGTACTTGAAGAGTCTCTCATACTTTCATCTGTCAGCACATTTTCTGTATCTTAATCTTCCTGACTTGACAAGGTGTCATCAGATCCACAAGTGCTGTCTTTCTCAGTGTGCATGTCTGTGGCACTCTCTTCAGGTTTCTTAACCTCATTTGTAGCACAAGAGTCTCTTTTGTGACCACTTTGTTTACAATTAGTACAAACCCAATCATTAGGGCAGCTCACTTTTGTATGACCTTCCTCCAAACACTTCACACAGGTCATGGTTTCAATTGACTTATTTTGGCCTCTATAGTGGATAGATCCTGTATACTGACCACGCTGTACTCCAGTTGGAATCTGTCCTTGTGGGTTTTGTACATATACAATCCTGCCACCTGTCTCACAATTTGTGAGTCGACCATTAACTCTCAATTTCTGTCTTTGAATTGGAGCATTCAATACCAGTCCCGCCTTGATTAAACCACCTGTGATGACGGAATCACTGGCTGACAAAGATACATTATGGATGACCAATCGGAGACCTTCTTGTTGTGGCCTGAAAGGGTTCATGTCCTGCAGCTCCACCCTGATTCCATTGATTGATGTTCCATTTGTCAGCAAGTCTGTTCTGACTGAGGTATTGTCAGTGTAAATTCGCCACAGACCTCCAGCCCTCTGCACACCTGTGATGTAATGGGCAGGGATCACCTCTGCTGCTGCCAGATAAACCTGTTCATTGTTTATCTTCATGTCTTTACCCACATGCTGGTTTCTGTTTGTTTGGATATGGTAATTTGCGACGGTGTTATCGCAGCAATCCGCGATCGTCCACATACCTGGCAACGGGAAGGGGCACACGACCGTCGCCCAGAACAATGGCGGCACGCTGAAGTGGAACGGAGCTGATTAGGCTACAGAACCGATTAACGTTGTGTAAACAGGCTGTTCAACGATGTAAAACTGGATGACTTTCATGATTTTGGGTGTTCCTATTTGTGATATGAACTTCGGGATGCGTGATTTCTCCAAATGGAACATAAACAATGCTGACTTCGGAGTCCTTTGAACTTGGTTTGCGATCGAATACCGATACGCAACACCCGGAAACCATTACCGTATTCAGCGAAATTTAACAATTATACTGGTGTCCTTCATTATATTGAATTTCATCATGGGTTTGCAATTTATTGTCGCATTTCATTTGAACATGAAACATTGTGAGTTCGGTGGTTCTTTGGTTCAACTTTGGTGGTGCCAATGTGGCATTCATATATGATCTAGCTGACTAACTTACAATCAGTCTCCGTTCATGTTCACACAGTGACAGTACAGTCAAGAGCACAGAAGGTGTAAAATCCAAAAAGCAAATTAAAAAAAATGCCTAAAGTGAAAAAAAAGAAACTAAAGCCCAGCTACGTAAACGTCAAGCAGCCGAGTTAGTTGCAGTGGGAGAGACGGCACTTACAGACGAGATTACGCAACTGGGGTAAGTAGGCCTATATGTGTGTTTGTTATTTATTTGCTTGTTGTTTGCGTAGCATTGATATGACCATGGATCGTCGATATTATGACAGAGAATGAAAAGTAATATTTCTGTAGGCCTGGTTCTATCATATTACTGTAAATGTTTCCGTTCTGGTAATTGCCCATTGAAACTAATAAATCAACCATGTCAGCGTACGTATGTAAGTTCATATGCAGAGGATTTTTATTTCATCACAGTCAACTTTCAGTTGACAGCTATTGTTTGGCTCTCGCAAATAATGAATATGGACATTTTCAAAAGGTTGTGGATCATGCCGACTTTCTCTCCCAGTTTTTCCATGGATGCACATGGGAGCAAATATACAACATTTCAATATTCAACAAGTAGCCAGAGCTAGACAATGCTGTAGGACCTATTTCTGATTTTCAGTAATTGCATGTATCAGCACAGATAGGAGTAAATCTTGGAGTTTGAGTAGTAACTTTCAAATGTTCCCTTCCAAATAAATACAAGGAGTTCCCTTCCAACTAAATGCAAGGAAAATGATATTCCGAAAATTGCATAAAACCCCATCACATTCGGGTAAAATATGTCCAGCAGTATACTTATCATTTTGAACACGTACACCCCCCCTCGTATCGGGAGAGTACCATGAGTCCCATGACAAAGGGCCTTTTTTTTTACAACACATGTGTAACTAGGTGTTATACAGTCAGTTTGGCCCGTATTGTTACCTGGACTAATACTTTTATTAATTTTCTTTTGTAGATATGACGGCCATAGATTTGTGACGAGTTTGAAACTTGGCGTTACAGCCTGTAGGTTGTTCAAAAATGTGATGCAGTAATTCAATAATGCAACTTAGCATTTTTACATTCAATAAACAAAATGGGGGGGGGGGGGGGAGTTTAATTAACTAGTCATGTTGTCGTGTTTTGTTTTTGCAGGAAAAGGAAGTTGGTCCCGAAGGCTGTCAGTACACCTACCCGGCCCAGATCCTGGCATTTCTGCGTGCTATGCTGCCTTTACAGGTCAAGGGGGAGTTCCGCGAGTCGGCGTACAGGGTTGAGATGGCAGAGTTCTGCAGGGCTGTTTGTACCAAGTTGGATTAGAATACAGTGAACTTTTCTCATGACAAAGCGATAAGAACATGGACAAAAAAAGTTTTCATGTCAAGTTGGATTAGAATACAATGGACTTTTCTTACGACAAAGTGATAAGAACATGTACATATAGTTTTCATGTAAGTAAAATTTGTAAATATAAATATGGATGTAGTTTATGTTGTATTTTTTTCAAATTGTGCAACAAGGTCTTTGTTTTCCCAGGCCATATTATTTCAACTGTAGCATTACATGACCAACTGAAGCTTTTGAAAAAATAGATTTGACTGGACTAAAGCTGATGCATTGCCTGACACGGACAAAGTTCTTTGTATGCCACATACAGTAGTTATGTGTAGTAGATAAAAACCAGAGCTTGGTCTGCCATATGGAAATCTATATACCCCTCCCCTTATTTGCATGAAATAACTTCTCTGGAATAATGTTGATTGTTCATTACAGGTCTGTCACATATCTAGAAATGAATCTTGCCAGTCATTTATAATTCACAATCTAGTGCTACTGTTTCTGAAAATGTAGTCGTTACATATATATATATATATATATATATATATATATATATATATATATATATATATATATATATATATATATATATATATATATATATATGTAATGCATCCTAGTTGGAAAATGATTTATTGGCTAAAGAATCAAGACAACAATCAGACAATGAGACAAACAACAAAAAAATATTTTATTCAACATAAGCTGGCGGTGGTGGATGGACCGGCGTACATCCTCGGGTGGCAAAGGGTCACACAACACAGCCTCCTCCGTGCATTGATCCACGTCCTGGGGCTGGATCGCATCGCTCAAAAGTTTTCTACCTGTTGCACAATTTGCCTGTAAACTGACTGCGTCTGTGTCTGTAGTCTGTTCGTCTCTCCTCTTTGCCAGTAGTTGCTTAACACTCCCTTTCATCCGCTTCTTTGTCCGTTGATACCTGGGCATTTTTCAGTTTTCGTCTCCTCCACTTCCAATCGTAAAAAATTCTCCAAGTAAACTGTAGGTTGTACTCACTCAAATCTTTCCAAAACACTGCAAGCCGAAGTACCAAACCATCGCCGTGATAGAGGCATTGTTGTCTTTGATCGGATGTGATGAGAAGTGGGTGAGCTAATCCTGCCAGATAATAATAATAATAATAATAATAATGATGATGATGATGATGATGATGATGATGATGATAATAATAATAATAATGAATAATAATAGTAATAATAGTAATAATAGTAATAATAATAATAATAATACGGTGGCTCTCCACTTGTCTGCCGCGGTCCTGTGTCACTCTGTGACACAAGTGGCTTAGAAAAAAAAAATCCATCCCTCTCACACCCTATCCCCGCCTCTAAGGCTCAGGCTTTTCCCATGGGAGCCCCCATGGGAGCCCTTATAAGGGCTACCACCATTCCCGTTCCTTCTCCTCCCTGTACTTTGGGATTCTAATTTAACCTGTTGCCTTCTAACTCTATTATTTCATTCCTTTTCTCCCAGCATCCTACCAGGTAGTCCTGTGCATTTTTATTACCTTTCCTGCCTCCCAGAAAGCCACCTTTCATACCTAGAATCCATGCTATACGTTCCTCTTCCTCTAAACCCTGAACCTCTTCTAAACCCTTGTAATTGTAATCTTCTCTGTGCAACTTTCTGAAAAAATCTTCCCTTATCTCTCTATATGCATCACACCACAACAGCCAATGGTCCACTGTCTCATCTGCCTCTTGTCTACACGACTTACACTTGCCATTACTCCCTGTTGTCCACTTTTGATTTCTCTTTTCGAGATTGATTACTCCTGCCCTACTTTGAAACAGAAGTTTGGATCCCTTCCCTCCATCCCAACACACACTTTTCTGTGGCTTTTCTAATACCTTGTATGCCTTCAATGTACTTTTTTCCCTGACTCCTCTTTTCCAGTCTTCTTTCCAACCCTCTGTAACAGTCTTACCTATATATACTTTCCAATCATCCACCTCATCATATCCTTTTAGTTCATATTTCTCTGCTAACCCGTCTATGTCTTTGACCCATCTTGATTTTTCCTTGGCTACCTGATTGTAAACTTTCCTGCACCACCTGTCTTCACTTATTCCTTGTAAATAACCCCAGTACTTTAACTTAGCTTTGGCAATTCTATCTGTCATTTTATTCCATCCTAACTCTCCTAGGACTGCTTCTGTTGCTGTACATGGTGGTGCTCCTAGTATCCAATTTCCCCATCTCATTCTGTGCTTTCTCCACTCCCTGGATATCTCCCTCACTCACTGAAATCACATCTAAACCATATATTATTCCTGGTATTGCAACTCTATCCCATAACACTCTTGCTGTGTATGCTCTGTTGAAACTGTTCACTGCAGTAGCTTTAATCATTCCTTTTGTGCGATTCACTTTCTGTTTAATCTTCTCCACCTGATACCTGAAGATGCCTTTACCCGTTGCTTTAATCTTAACCATAGGTAATCATACTCATCAACCTCCCCAATTTCAATTAACTGTTCCCTACCTTCTGGAATTTGGAACTGCCAAATTCTCCATTTTTTATTTCCATCTGGTTTCTTCCAAAGAGTCATCACTTTACTCTTATCCTTACTAAATTTTAATCTCCATTTATTCCCATATTCCCCTGCTATGTTCAGCATCTCTTGCAGTTCTTTCTGGGACTCTGCCATAAGTACGATGTCATCTGCAAAGAATAGACCTGGAACTTTTAGATCACCTACCCTTATGCCCTTATCACACTCCATCAACTTGTCCCCCAACTCCTTAACATACAAAGCGAACAAAATTGGGGACAGCACACACCCCTGCTTTAGGCCTATATCCAGACTTGCATTCTCTACTTCTACCTTTCCTAATGAAAGTGTACAGTCTACATCGTTGTAGAGTACTTTCAGAATTTCTAGAAAATTTCCACCAAATCCCAATCCACTCAGTTTTACCTATAGAGCATCTCTCCGTACCCTGTCATACGCTTTCCTCACAGCTAAGAATCCCATGAAGACTTTCTTCCGCTTTTGTCTTGCCAGTTGTAAAACCTGGGTCAATGTGAAGATGTGGTCACCTACCCTTCTACCTGGTCTGAAACCATTCTGAATTTCCCCCAGAAGTCCGAGCCTTTCAACTATTCTACTTAGTCTCTGGTACATTATCCTAATGAAAATTTTACCCACATTTGATGAAATCGCAATGCCCCTACACTGATCCAATTGACCTCCTGGGCCTTTCTTTGGGATAAACGAAATCTGTAGTCTATTCCATTCCTTTGGTACTTGTCTTTTCTCAATGACCCTATTGAAAAGCAACTATAAACTATCTTCAATTTCTTCTGGCCCTCTCTTTATGAATTCTGTCAAGATATCATCTGGTCCTGGGGCTTTGCGTAACCGCATCTGTTCAACTGCTATTTTACCGTCTATACTTCTGATCCTACAACACATCTCTGGATCCCATTGACCCTGTGTGTACTCTGCTTGATACCCTGGTACTGTTCCCTGACCCCACTGTGGGTTATTGACTTCTTCCCAATGCTCCCTTAAGACTTCCTGTATTTCTTCCTTGTTATCAGTCCTTTTCCCTCTGTGTATGATTTCCACTGCTTTATTCTGTTTTCGCCGATTAACCTGTTTCCAAAAGATCACTGACCCTCCCCCCCATTCTCCATTATTTTCCTTGTCATTTGTTCATTATTGCTGGCCCTCTTCTCTGCTTTCATCTCTGCTACATTCCTTCTACATTCCATATACTGTCTCTTAGCTTCTTCTATATCACCTTGTGAGTATCTGTTTTTCCTGGCTAATCTCCATGCTCTATTTTCAACCCTCTTTCTTTTTATGGCTCCTTTCAGTTCTGGGTCTATTCTATACCCTGGATTTTCAACTGGGACTTTCTTTCTACCTATCTTCTCCTGTGCCACCTGAAGAATTCTTCTGGTCATGTCCCCATTCATTTCCTGTACTTCTCCCTCGTCTTCAAATCTATTCTTCCATTCCTGGAATTCAACTTTGAGACTTTCTTGATACCCTGCGCAGTCTGTTTCTTCCTTAATATTCCACACCCATTTAGTTCCCCCTCGGTTTCTTCTTTGGTATTTCATGTTAATTGAGACTACCATCCAGTTATGGTCACTGCCTATATCCAATCTCCCTTCATCATCTATTTCACAGTTTTGAGTCATCTGGAATATTCCATTGTCCACTAAAATGTAATCAATTATTGTCTGCCTTTCACCGGATGCCCATGTCCGCTTTCCTTTACATTTTACATCCCTATTAACTATCCTCAGACCAAATTCCCTTGTGAAATTCAGTAACCTGGTTCCATTTCTATTAATTCCGCTATCCCCTCCCTCTATTTCACTCATTCCATTTCCTATGTGTCCGTTAAAATCTCCAGCTATCATAACATGGTAGCCCTGCTGCTGAACGTCGCTAACCATCATTCTCATCCTATCATATATCTGGTCATTCCATTCATTAGGTAACCCCTCACGACCCAAATACACTACAGCTATTGCTACCTTATTTCCATTTGACTCTATTCCTATCCACTGCATCTCATTTTTCACCTCATTGTCCTCTTCACAGGAGTCTTGCCATACCTCGTGCCACTTTACCCCCTTCTTAATAAAAAAGCCTACTCCTCCTCCTTTTCTTTGTCCACTTTCTCTCCCTGTACCTATCAACTCATACCCTGCTGGGCATGCTACTATACTAACCTCTTCCTTTCTGATATGTGTTTCTGCTAGGGCTACAATATCTATTCCCTCACTCTCTATTACATCTCCTATCTCTGCCATTTTGTTTTTATATCCCCTGCAATTGACATATCCTATTTTCACTGTCTTTGCTTTGCTGTTATTCCTCATCCTTATGCTTTCATTTTTCCTGCTTCCAACATTTTTCCCTAGAGATTGCCTGGTAGACACCAGGATTTCTAGTTTCCCTGCTGCTGCACCCACTCACTATAAACTTGCCCTAGCCTATCTCCTCCTGTCTGACTAGGGTGCAGCCCATCCCAGGCAAACAACTCCCTCTTGCCTACAAAATCCTCCCATACATCCCTGAATGCTATACCCCTCCCCCTACACATCCTACCCAGCTGCCTATTTATCCCACAGATCCTGCTAGCCTCCCAGCTACTCATCCTCGCCCTTGGTAGGATCCCCATAACCAGTGCCTCACAATCTAACTGCCCTATCCGGTCTAAGAGTCCCCTATACCTTCCCAAAACTGTCTCTGTACCCACCCTTCCTATTCCCCCCTCCTCCCTTTCCGACAGATCATTAGTCCCAACCTGGACTATGACCTTTGGACACTCCCCACTACTCTGCACTAGCCCCTCTAAACGCTCTTCTACGTCTCTTATCTTTGCCCTGGCAGACATACCCTCACCGTATTCTCCCTGTCCCTCCTACAAAAGGTCCCATCTATCCTAACAATACTGCTTCCCACCACAACTGCCTGTCTGACACTAATCCTCTTTCCTACCACTTCCCTCCTGGCCTTCTCTTCCCTCACTGTCTCCCCTGCCATCTCTCCTTCCTCCCCTACACCCTCCTGCCCACTGGTCCCTGCCTCTTCCTGCACTGTCTGGTCTATCGCCTCTCTATCCCCTTCCCCGTTCTGCCCTTGACCACCCTACCATGCTAGCTCCCTCCCCTGCAGCCCTACTCCTATCTTTGGCCTCCTCCAGCTCGAACCTAAGGGCTGCCAACTGGACTTCTAAAGTCTCAGTCCTTCTGCACTTCCCACACCTGTATCTAAAACTTTCCTCCCTTGCCTCCTCAAAGGTACAGACCAGTCCAGTACATCCAAACTCCTCTCACATACAGCACCCGTCGCACTGTATGTATCCCTACCACTCTGCCGCCTGCTCTCTGTCTACCTCTCTCGTCTCTGTACCTCTCCCCCCGTCTCCTGTCCCTTCCTCTGCTCTACTCTCCTCTCGCCCTCCTATCTGTTCCCGTCCTGCCTGCTTCCCTCCTCTAGAACACCTCCCTCTTGTTCCCTTCCCTCGCCCTGCTCCTGTCCTGCTCTGCGGCACACCACGACCCGACATGCTGACTGTAAGTCTGTATTTTTCCTTGTATGTTTATTATTTTACTCCTCGCGAATGAATTCAAAATGGCGGCTCCCACGCTAACTGTCCTATTTCCGCTCACTCAAACTTTCAACTTCAAAATACCTAAAAATGGCCCGAGTTTATCACTAAAATTTTCCCTGTGATGCCTCTATATATTCATAAAACAAATCCCGTTCCAGTTTGGTCCAACTCTGTCTAAAATTACACAAAATCTGCTACTCGTACACCAGCTTCAACAATCCCAACCTTCTCTCGCTAACTCTCGTCTCGTCTCGATGAGTACACTTTACCGAACAAACTGTCAGACTGCTCCACTAGGCAGACGCCATTTTTAAACTACCTGTTGCTTGGGTCAATGTCAGGTGACTCCTCTAATCCGCTTAATTTACCCTTTCGTGTTGGGCAGCGCGTGTGAAACCAGCCACACAAAGCTGACTGCATGGTGGCTTTTGAAGGATTTGACTTCAAAAAGTCCCTTTTTAAGCCACTAAAAGGCCGATTCTTTTAATTTCAGATATGAGAGCCTCTACATGTTTGTAGTTTGTGCTAGAAACTTTGGGCCGCAGGAGTGAGTATTCTTCATCTATGAGCCAACCAATGCTTCAAGATTGACAATCATGCCTTTCATTGCCATTTTCTCAAAAGCAAGTTTTTCATAAATCGATCAATTTTTCTGCAGGCGTTTCTTGAAAACGGATCAAGATATCTTCACAAAATAAACGGCTCTGACAAGATACGGATCTGCTATAGGAAACAAATTTTTTTAATACCTTTCCAACCCTTCCTTCTGTGACTTTTGTGGCCCCCAAAATGAAGAAACTGTACAGTCTTATGGACCAAACTTCAAAAATTGCATATTTTTTTTCCTATCATATTTTTTGTCAAAAGCAAGATCGGTTTCCTGAGTATTGGTCTATAGTTTAATTTTCGATAGTTGTCAGTCAGAATAAAATAATATTTTATCAGAAATCCTTGCAAAATGTGTGATTTCATACCCATTCACAAAACGGTTCCAAACAGCATCAAAATTAATTTCATGACATTCAAATATGATTCCTGATAATGCTCACATCTCTGAGATATCGAAAATATATAGTTTTGCTGGTAACATAAGAAAAATAGGCAAGTTGCATCAGGTCAAAGTCGCGAGTCTGTGTTACGCGCTCGTAACGGTGCCGCTACCTTAATTGAAAACTGTGTTAACGTCACGAAGACTAAAGTTGTCATTTTTAACAAAGGGGGGGGGGGGGGCAAAAATTAAAAAAATTACATTCCACTATATGAATTTACAAATTGAAACTGTTCAAAACTATTGCTATTTAGGTGTTGAATTTTCAGCCTCAGGTACATTTAATTTGGCAATCTTAAAACTCAAAGAGAAAGCTACCAAAGCACTATTTAATCTCCAATACTTTAATACTCATGGGAATATTGACTTATCACTGAAACTTTTTGATAGTCTTATTACGCCCATAGCTACCTACGGAAGTGAAGTTTGGGCCCCATTTCTATTACAAGGTTGGATGATGAAAACTTTATGCAAATCTGTAAACGTGCCCCCACAAAACAGGTTCACCTGAAACTTGTGCCGTTATATCTTGGGAGTTCACCGAAAAAGCAGCACAGCTGCAGTAAAAAGGGAACTTGGCACCTTTCCATTCTTATCACCAGTCTATGTTCTGCAGTCAAATATTGGCTTCACCTGCATGACCTTAGTGAAGATACTCTTGTATTTAAATCCCTACGCGAAAATTACAGCATGTCACAAAATAATAAGTTTTGCTGGCTTAAGCACATAAAATCATTGTTAGTAAAATTAGAATTACAAAACTGCTGGGACAATGTAGGTGGCCTGGATAAAAACCTGTGTATTAAAAAGCTACATAGCAAAATGTGCTCCTCTTACGAGAAAAATTGGCAAAAATATATCACTGGAGAAGGGAGGGCTTCCAACAAACTTAGAACCTATAACAAAATTAAAGGAAATTTCAAAAGAGAAAAATACTTGCAACTTAATATCCCTATCCATAAAAGAAAATATTTTTACCAAACTTAGAATCAGTGCCCACAACCTAACCATTGAAACAGGGAGATACAATAAAACCAATGCCAGTGCAAGAACTTGCCCTCTTTGTCCACGAGATGAAATAGAAGATGTATTTCACTTTATTTTGCAGTGCACAAAATATAACTCATTGAGGTCAACTTTATTTGAAAATCTGAAAGACTATAAATTAGAGCCTCCCTCCACTTCAGAAGACCCATTTAAATTCCTAATGACCTGCAATGATGGGGATACACTTGTAATAAAACAGGTATTGAGGCATGTGACCTCAGTTATGGCAGTACTGAATAACATGAGCAATCAGAACTAATTTCTTTTATTATCTTTTTTTCTTGTCATGTATGCAATATGTGTTCTGTGTCACCAGCAAGCCAGAGGCAGGCACCTTGATGCAGCCCTGGTGTTGCTTAGTCTGTAGTTAGTTTTTGCCATATCCACCAGATGGTGGGTTTATGCAAATAAAGTATTATTATTGTATAAGCATTACAGAATGCTTGTATGACATGTTGTCACAGTGGTGCATGATTGTATTGCATACCAATAAGCTTTACAACACAGTAAAAAATCCAAGTCCCAAAGTGGAAATCACAAAAGGTCACAGTTCAGTAGCTTGTGTGTCCACTTTGTGCATTAATCAAATGCACTCAGTGCACCTCTTCCGCATGATTTGGACCAGACACCCTATTTGCTGTTGGGTAATGCGATTCCACTCCTCTTGCAATGCCTGGATGGGCTGGTTTCAGTGTTCGTAGGCAGTGGAAACCTTTGAAACGCTTGTTGCCCAAGTTGGTCCCAAAGACACTCAATTGGGCTGAGGTCTGGAGAAAATGCTGGCCATGGGAGGACATTGGCATCGTGATCCTGGAGAAATGCTGTGGTGACACTAGCTGCATGTCATACCTGTCAACATTTCACACCTCAAAATAGGGAGATTTTTGTAATTTGAGAAATCCATGGGGGAGATTTGTAATTTAACAAAGAATATAATAGAAAATACTAAATTTTCATGGGGGACATTCTGCCAAATAGGCAAAATTTTGCATGTAAAACAAACAAAAAAAAATGGATGAAAAAGTGGGAGACTCCCACCTTATGGGGGAGACTTGACAGGTATGGCATGTTGACGTGCATTTTCCTGCTGGAATATGGCAATGTCTCTATACATGGTTTTCCAGAAAAGGAATCACATGGGGCTGTAAAACTTCATGGATGTATCGCTGTGCTGTGACATTACCATCAATGGTGACTAAAGGCGTTCTGTGATTCCAGGATATGCCAGCCAACACCATAACACCAGCATTACCAAAGCAGTTGGCTTTTCTCACGCAACAATTGGCATAGTGTTCCCCAACTCTGCGCCATACTCGCTCCCTTCCATCAGGTTTCTGAAGGCAGAATCTGGACTCATCAGTGGAACGAACTTCTCTCCCCTGCTGCTGTGTCCAACGTGCATGCTGTCGGCACCTTGCCAGGCGTCTTGTGATGCAAATTTTGGTCCCTTTTCATATCTGATGTGATGCAAATTTTGGTCCCTTTTCATATCTGATGTGATGCAAATTTTGGTCCCTTTTCATAAATTGTATGGTCCTGTATGTGCATGAATGACACAACTATTCAAGCCAATTTACTGAAATAGGCCTATAATTTCAAACAAAACTTTTTGCATTCTGTCATGTGAAAACTAGATAAGGTTTTTTCCCCCCTATGGACCTTTGCACTTACGTTTTGGTCTCTTTTGGGTAAATACGAACTATAAATTTATATGTTTCAGCTATACATACCAAGGAACATTGCCTTTGGTCGGAATTGACTTGGATTTATTTTGTTAGGACTACGGTTTGGATATGGTAATCACACTGTCTAATTTGGCGGCGCTCAGGTGTAAGCATGTTGCCCATAAATGGTCTTCTGACTTTCAGACCAGCCTGATACAATCGTCTTCTTACAGTTGAACAGCTGATTCTGGGGTTATGTCTTCCTGGTGTTTCACGGGCAGTTTGTACAGCTGGGCGTAATCTGTCTCTCAAATGGATGTCTTATGCGTCTCTCTTAATCAGGTGTCGTCACTCTCTCTCTCCCTGGTCGAGGTCTGTCACTGACAGAGACTATCTATCTGGGGCGTGCGACAAGCTTGCTTACTGTTGACTGGCAACAGCCCATGCGGCGTGCAACTTCCCTCTGTGAACACCCAGCCTCCAACATACCCAGACACTGATTCCTTTCATCACGTGTTAGCCGTGGCATGGTCACCCATGCATAGAAGTGGCATATCTGTGGATTTCAGTGGCCTTTATATAGGGGATGAAGGCAAATTGCACCAACATACTGGGAGACCTGAGTACAGAATTGGTCACTAGAAACTTCAAAACTATCATAGAACCATGTTCATTGTATTTTACAAAGAAAATATTTCAATTTTCAAAGTGATACCTTTTCATTGATGTTCAGTATAATTATGTCTGTGTGCCGACACAGACATACTGTTTTTCTTTCTTTCTTTCTTTCTTTCTTTCTTTCTTTCTTTCTTTCTTTCTTTCTTTCTTTCTTTCTTTCTTTCTTTACAGGCAAATTTGTCCAACATTTCATTTGAAAAGTATTACATGCAGAAACTCCAAACTTGGCACAATTATACTTCTATAGATGAAGTCTGGCCTTTTTATAATGAGAGGTCATGCTTTTCAGAATTATGCAAATGAGGGCTAATTAAAGTTTTAAATCTTCAATATTTAATACACTATAGTAGATGTGGTTCTGAGTGTATAGGAGTTCGATCATAGCAAGGTAAAGGTCATGTCGAGGTCAAAGTTCAATTTTAAGTCAAAATGTCATTTTTGAGGTCAAAAGGTTCACTTCAGGTAGAGGTCATTTCAAGGTCAAAGGTCATTTCAAGGTCAAATACCACTTCTTTCGATGGTGGCTTTCTTCCAGCCATAACTTAGTCAATTTTCATCCAATTTTGATCATGTTGGGCTCAAAATATAGCTATTGTAACACTGCGCATTTTTGAAACTGAATTGTGACCTCCAAAGGTCAAAGGTCAAGGTCATTTGGACCTGTGATAGTTTATCCAGTCATAACTTGGCCGATTTCCATCCAATTCTAATCATCCTGGATTCAGATTGTAGGTATTGCAACACTGCACATTTTTGTAAGAACATGTAACCTCAAAAGGGCAAAGGTCAAGGTCATTTGGCACTTTGAAAGTTTCATCTTGCCATGACTTGGACAATTTTCATACGATTTGGTTCATACTGATTGTTGGGCTTAAATTGTGGGTATTGTAACACTGCGCAATTTACATGTGACCTGTAAAGGTCAAAGTTCAAGGTCATTTGGACTTTGAAATTTGTATCCAACAATAAGCTTAATTTAATGTGAAGTACCAAAGGATAAAAGCTGTAGCATTTAATATTTACAACTTTGAAGGCACACAGACAGATTTGCTTTGAAGCAAATCTTTTTTTCTAGTCTGGTAATGTGTTCATATTTGACAGTATGAAGTACAGACCTGCTCTACCTCTTGTCTTCGCAGTTGATAGGCAATGATACAGTGGGATAGGGCTGAGTATGGTGCATGGAAAGTTGGTGGATACAACTAACATACTCCGGTGCTACTGTCTACAGTCTATCAACCTTGCTGTACGGCAGATAAGTTTGTGAATATTACAACGATGGATTGTTACTTGTATATACATATCCAATGCATTACCCTTTCTCATCAATGTACCTTACTTTTGAGGCATATGTGGTAACTATATGCTACTTTGTAATTCTTTTCCGCCGCATTTCGGGGGGTATTTCTGCGGTCGCAAGCAAAACTTTGTGCAATCCCTAGGCCTAGGGGGCGGGGGGGGGGGGTGCTCCATTGACGATTCGAATGTATTTATCTGCCATGGAGACCACAATAGTCAGCTAGGGCTCCACGCATTTTGGTCACAAAATTGAGGAAAAAACTTTGGTCAAGTTACCAAAAATGGGAGATGCGACAATTACAGTCTAGTCTACACACACGATGACTTTAAAAGGTCGGTACAGCAATTTTTTTGCTGTGAAACCGAAGTTTAAACGAAGTTAGGGTAACCATGCCCACCAAATTGCCTTCTTGGCAAATTGTAAACAAAACCACGTGGACCAAACGACGGGCGGATACAAATAAGCCTAGGCCTTATAGCGAGATAGGGGACTTTGCATGAACTCCTTGGAGAATTCCAATCCGGATCAAGTGCTGCTAGATTTCTCTCCAAAAACTTTAAGACCAGTATTGGTGAAAAAATCAATGTCCGAAGTGTCAAAAGCAAAGAGTGTGGCAAACAGAAACATTAGACACATGACTAGCTCTGACCCGGATATCGACATAGACACAGCGAAGCAGTCCAACATGGACAAAACAACAGGTCTAACAGCACAAATTATCGCAGCATTTGACACGCCTATGTTTAGACAAATAATTGCCTCTATAGTGAGGGAAACATTAGATAAGGAAATCAAAACTACCTTGAAGCCTTTACAAGAAAAAAGTGGCAGTACTGGAAAAGAAAGTAGAGGAACTACAAACTGAAATAAAAAATGAAAAGACTAAAACAAAGAACTAAATGCGCTGACGGTGAGCGGCAAACTCAATAATTTAATCATTACAGGCATGGAGGAAAAGGAAGATGTAGAAACCCCTGTAAACTGCGTAGCTGAGATAGCAAACAAGTTGGATGTCAACTTGGATAAGTTCACCGCATACAGAATCGGTAAACTACGTCAGTCACGAAATGGAAAAATGATTAGGCCGATTGTGGTGGAATTCGAGAACATTTGGACTAAAAGGAGGTTATGTGCGACAAGGACAAAATTAAGAAACAAAGGACTCAGCGACATTTTCCTAAATGAAGACATGACTAAGCAACAAACTGAGTTTGCGCTCAAAATACGGGCAGCTAAAACTCAAACACTTATCACAAGTACTTGGACATCGAATGGGTGTAACTACATCAAAACACTAATCAGCAACAACCCCCAGCTTATTAGTAGCACAGAACAACTAAACCAACTGCTTCCTGCCTACAGGGAACCCAAATCAAGAAGGAACAGAACTTTAAATAAGTGATTTCAGGTGAGTTTTGCTTTAATTTTGATCGATGAATTCACGGACAGCTGATCATCCAAAACAAAACCACATTACACCTAAAATAAACTCATCTTATGCTGGGAAAAATAGTGCCATCGATTGTACTTAGAACGGGACTCTGTAATCAAAATGGCGCCTAGATCAACACCGACGCCGAATTCCCTAACTTCAAGAGTAAAAAACTGGTAACTTATGCTACACATATTTGATATGGACCAAATACTTTTTTATATATATGAACTCAGTTTGTTTGACTGCGATTCTAGCGGTAGTCCTACTACCATATAGATCACAAAGAGTTGCCTTTTCCAGGCAGAACAAGTCTTCCTCATCACGATGAGAGCAA
The DNA here is from genome assembly GCA_964020975.1 of Hermodice carunculata. Classification (NCBI taxonomy): domain Eukaryota; kingdom Metazoa; phylum Annelida; class Polychaeta; order Eunicida; family Amphinomidae; genus Hermodice; species Hermodice carunculata. The sequence goes on along the minus strand of OZ026619.1, from coordinate 39,023,646 downwards.
TAGGTGATCGTCTTTCGAGACCTATTTAAATTGTGTGTGTCAACACACACTTTTCTGTTTTTCTAGGAATTCTTTCTTTCTTTCTTTCTTTCTTTCTTTCTTTCTTTCTTTCTTTCTTTCTTTCTTTCTTTCTTTCTTTCTTTCTTTCTTTCTTTCTTTCTTTCTTTCTTTCTTTCTTTCTTTCTTTCTTTCTTTCTTTCTTTCTTTCTTTCTTTCTTTCTTTCTTTCTTTCTTTCTTTCTTTCTTTACAGGCAAATTAGTCCCACATTTCATTTGAAAAGTATTATATGTACAAACTCCAAACTTGGCACAATTATACTTCTGTCGATAAAGTCTGGCCTTTTTATAATGAGAGGTATTGCTTTTCAGAATTATGCAAATGAGGGCTAATTAAAGTTTTAAATCTTCAACATTTAATATACTATAGTAGATGTGGGTCCGAGCGTAAAGGAGTTCGATCATAGCAAGGTAAAACTCATCTCAAATGTCAAGGTCATCTCAAGGTCAAAGGTCATGTCAAGGTCAAGTCAATTTTAAGCCAAAATGTCATTTTTGAGGTCAAGGTTCACTTCCGGTAGAGGTCATCTCAAGGTCAAAGGCCCTTTCAAGGTCAAAGGCCACTTTCAATGGTGGCTTTCTTCTAGCCATAACTTGGTCAATTTTTATCTAACTTTTATCATGTTGGGCTCAAATTGTAGCTATTGTAACACTGCACATTTTTCAAATTTACGTGTGACCTGTGAAGTTCAAAGGTCAAGGTCATTTGGACCTTTGAAATATTCATTCAGTTATAACTGGCCCAATCTCCATCCAATTCTAATCATGTTGGACTCAAATTGTAGGTATTGCTACACTGGACATTTTTATAAGAACATGTAACCTCAAAAAGGGAAAGGTCAAGGTTATTTGGCCCTTCGAAAGTTTAATTTTGCCATAATTTGGTCAATTTTACTCTGATTTGGTTCATGTTGGGCTTAAATTGTGGGTATTGCAACACTGTGCAATTTACATGTGACCTGTAAAGGTCAAAGGTCAAGGTAATTTGGACTTTGAAATTTGCATCCAACCATAAGCTTAATGTAATGTGAAGTACCAAAGGATAAAAGTTGTAGCATTTAATATTTACAACTTTTGAAGGCACACAGACAGATTTGCTTTCAATGAAATCTTCTTTTCCAGTTTCAACCATAGGCTTAATAGAAAGTGAAGTACCAAAGGACAAACGTTGGAGCATTTAATATTTACAACTTTTGAAGGCACACAGACAGATATGCTTTCAAGCAAATCTTTTTTTCCAGTTTCAACCATAGGCTTAATGGAAAGTGAAGTACCAAAGGACAAACGTTGGAGCATTTAATATTTACAACTTTTGAAGGCACACAGACAGATTTGCTTTCAAGCAAATCTTTTTTCCAATTTCTTTCTTTCTTTCTTTCTTTCTTTCTTTCTTTCTTTCTTTCTTTCTTTCTTTTTTTCTTTCTTTCTTTCTTTCTTTCTTTCTTTCTTTCTTTCTTTCTTTCTTTCTTTCTTTACCAGTAAAATTGTCCGACACTTTTCTGGGACACTATTATGCATAGAACCTCCAAACTTGGCATGATTGTATCTCCATACAAGGAGTTTGGCTGTTTTATACACAGAAATGAAGATGTTTAAATTATGCAAATTAGGGGCGTTTGAAATTTTAAATCTTGAATATGTTCAAAGTATGATAGATAGAGATGTCATTCCAACTTCTACTAGGGGTTTTTTGACCAGTGCACTGTGAACGCTGCCAGCCGGTTGCCCTGGCCCGAGGGATGACAACAAACAGATTGAGTTGACGAGTTTTATTTTCCTGCCATACCACTTGGGCGAGATACCCTGTACATCAGTGGTTCCCAATTCAGAGCGCACCCCGTTACGCCTCACCAGAATGGGATAACCATTAGGGATTTACCATACATTCTTGCACCAATAGGTGAATTCCCTCACCAACAGTTCCCGCACCAGCAGATTACAGCTGTAACATTATTAACATTGAAAGGAACCGTGAATAAAGATTCTTACTTTTATATTCTTTTTCAAGAACAAATGACGAATAACCCGTCTATCATTATACCATATCAAGATTAACTGATGAAAAAATTACCCGAGTTGAAACACGTATGTAGTATGGAAATATTAAACCGAGAGACTCTTCAGATATAAATTATGTTATGTATATAAATTCAATAGGCTTAAAGCAACCGATATACATCCACAAAATATAAATATATATTTACTCAGGAAAACTTAGATTTATATTACTGTAGTTTACTTTGCGGAATATACATTGCAATGGCTGGTCATAAAATACTTATACCCAATTACTTACTGAAAACACTCGGGCCACAATCATCAGACCCCGGACAACAGGCAGTCCACAAAGATAAGCGGCGTTAGGGCCTAAACCATATTAGAGTGCATATTTTTCAAGCAATTACGCAGTTCGTAAGTTGACACAAACGGGACTTGCAGTCCGCAACAAATGCCAAAAGCGACCAATAAATTGGATATAAAAATTGGCAATACGGCAACTATGGATACTCACTATATGTGCAATCCCGAAGGAAAAACCTTACAACTTTACATGACACACAAGACCCATGTGGCGGGTCCGAAACCACGCAACCCCAGGTAGAAATCGATCGGTCGCACCAGTCAAGACGTAAATGGCTGCAAAGCGAAGTATGTAAGGCTCACGCTCTTTTTAAATGTTAACACACAAAGAATGCAGAGGAAGGTGAAACAGGTACAGAACACGTGACTCAGAAACTTGTGTAACATAGTCTGGAACCCAATCCAAAACCCGAAAGGCTGTCAATCATGTAACTATAATTTACCAATACACTGCATGTATACTTAATGCCGTTTGAATAAATTAAACAAACAAACAAAAATGCCAATCGCAAAGAACTCATGATTCACCAAGATAGCCTTATATCCAAATGTTACATACTCTCACTACCAGAGGAAATGACAGGGATTACAAACAAAAAACACCGACTCAAAAAATTATTACTTGCATAAATTAATCAATTTCAAATGCAGGGACTCTGAATTTGACATGCACATCTGATGAATTTAAAACAAAAGTTGTAGCAATTTAAATTATGCTAATTGGCAGGGTTTGAAATTTTCAATCTTAAATATCTTCAACACTATAATAGATAGAGATCTCATCCCAACTTCTTCTAGGGGGTTGTTGACCATTGCGCACCTAATGTTAAAGATAAATGCTGTAGCAATTTAAATTATGCTAAATAGCATCAGTAGAAATTTTAAATCTTGAATAACTTCAAAGCTATAATAGCTAGCGATGCCATTCCAACTTCTACTCCTGTGTTATGGGATAGTTTCACATTGCCATACTAATATGCTTTGAAGACACACACACTAATTTGCTATGCAGCAAATCATCTTTCCTAGCTCCCTTTGTTTTTCTCTTCTCTCTGTGTAACTTGCATATTTATGTCGATTTACAATCCTTATTTATACAATTTTTTCTTAACAATATCAAAGTGATTACAACAGGTCTTTATGTAATAGACCAACATTTAGTATTCAAAAATCGGGACAGAGTCAAAGTCAAAATTATTAAAACTCTATTATATTATAAGGTATGATGAATGACAGGACAGGCTTGATTTAAACGTATTTTATTTTGACAAAGTACACAATATAATACATATGAAAATTATATGCAATTGGGAAAGAGGGCGTGGCCCTATATAAATCCCTCTCGCAGAAGACGACGATCACAGGACACTACAGGACGTACAAGACGCACGGGAACAGAGAGAAGAGGACAAGCACGGACGAGACATACAGTGGGGCATAAGGTTGTATTGTACTGGTAGTATTAGGATGTCATTTTATCTGCAATTTGGACCGGGGATAAATTGATTGTACCGTATAGCAAAAACAAAACGAAAATAGAAAAATGTATTAGCCAACACCAGAGGGGCTGAAACGTTGAGTGGCGGAGATGAAGTCATGAACGGATGAAAATATTTCAATATTTTCAATATAAGAACAGTTAGGGGACCCATAAAGAACTGTTTGTAATGTAAAGGGAGCATACTGTGATATAGCAGTATGTAGGTTAGACCGAGGAATTGTGTATTTAGAACAATGAAAAAAATAATGCCACGTATCTTCGTTAGGTGAGCCACATGAACATTTTGCAGTGTTCTTAACACCAATCTTGAAGAGATGTGAATTTAACAGGACAGGCTTAAGCGATCGAAATGAAAGATTAACTGATACCAATAGTTTAGACGTTACCGAACTATTGGCAAAATTTAGTGGTATTGATAAAAATGATCTTAAAAATGTTTTGGGGATAAATAATGATGATGAGGCAGAAAATCAGAATATCTTGGATTTAACAAAGCCAACTTACTATTATGATATCAGGGGTATGAGAAATTTCCTGAAAGTGAATAAAGGAACCCTAACAATTCTAAGTATAAATATCCAATCGATTAATGCTAAGATTGACGAATCAACTGCAACTCTGGAACATTTAAATGAAAGTGATATTACTTTTGATATGATTTGCCCACAAGAATCTTGGTTGCCAAAAAATGGGAACCATGATTTATTTCATTTGACAGGATATAACATGGTGTACCAAGGATATAACTCAGACAGAAGCACTCATGGTGGCTTAATTATCTACATTAAAGAAGGACTAGAGTACAAGATTATTAAAAAAGTTGATGAATACAGAACATGGGAAGGTATTTTTATAGAAGTTAAAGTGCATGACAAGATTTCAACCATGATTGGAAACATATATCGCCTGCCAAGAAATACAGATGAAATGCTTGAGTCATTTTTATATGAATTCCAAACAGTTATAGAAAATATCAGCAGAGTGACAACAAACATTATATTGGCAGGGGATTTTAATATTAATATGCTCCTAATTAACCAAAAACGAAAGTATCAAGATTTTTATCACATGTTAACAAATCTTTACATGATACCACAAATAGCTTACCCCACAAGATTTGAAAATAAATCTGCAAGCTTAATAGATGAAATATTTACAAAAGTAAGTCCTACCTTAAACGATACTAAATCAGGTATTCTATACAGTAAACTCTCAGACCACTGTGCCCCTTTTAATTGCAATAAATATAAAATGCGAAAATTGCCAACCAAACCCCAAATATGTAACTGTATATAGTGATAAAGCAAAAGCAACAAAGAATTTCATAAATGAAATACAAATGACTAACTGGAAGACTATTTTTGACCATGATTTGAATGCAGATCCAAATGATAACTATAAAAAATTTAGTGGCAAGTTAAATGATGCACACTACAATCACTTCAAAACTAAAAATGTCAGGTTTAGTAAATATAAATATTGCAAAAATAATTGGATAAATGCTGACATACTAAGATCTATCAAATATAGAGATAAGCTATATAAGGAACTGCATGCCACATCAATGAATTCTTCCAATTATCAAACAATCAAGACCAACTTGCAAACGTATTAAAATATTAGGCAAGTTTATTCGAGATGCTTAACAGTCTTATGATCATAATAAATTCTCGTATAGCAAAAACAACTTGAAGAAAACACGGGAAACAATAAATGAAGTAATCAACTACAAGAAAAAGAAAAAAAAGTCTCCCAACTTTCTTTATATTGAAAGAAAAGACCTGACTGGCCTGAAAGAGATAGTATCTTGTTGTAACAAATTCTTCACAAATATTGGACTATCCCTGGCTTCAAATTTAAATAAAAATTCAAACACCCCTTATACTGATTATTCAAAGAAAGAAGTCACAAGTTCTTTCCACTTCCAGCTAGTTGATGAAGTCTTCGTCAAAAATATTGTTGAAAAATTAAAACCAAAAAAAAAAAGCTCTGGACATGATAAAATATCAACAAAGATTCTGAAATTAGCTTCAAATAGCCTCTTATCTCCATTTACAATCCTTATAAACCAGTAAAGTAATACTTGTGTATAAGAAGGAAGATGAGAATAATATAGACCGATCTCTTTACTATCAGTATTTTCTAAAGTATATGAAAAAGTAGTATATAAACAACTATACTGTTATTTTACAAACAACAATTTATTTTTCAAGCACCACTATGGGTTCCGTGAGGAGCACTCTACTGAACTTGCATTACTCGAATTTACAGATAGATTATTCAATAACCTTGATGATGACAAAATACCTTTTTGCTATATTTTTAGACCTGTCCAAGGCTTTTGACACCATAGATCATGAAATTCTTCTAGCTAAATTAAAACATGATGGTATAAATGGAAAGGAATTAAACTGGTTTCAACGTTATTAACCAAGGCGAAAACAGTTTGTTGAAATGAATGGTTTAAGTTCTTCAATGTTAGAAATCTCAACTGGAATACCTCAAGGATCAATATTGGGACCTCTACTTTTCATAATCTATGTAAATGATATCCAGTATGTTACAAAACTTGATATTATTACGTTTGCTGATGATACAAACCTAATCTGTCCCTTAATAACACCAGAAAACATTAATGACAATCAGGCCATAGAAAATATAAATAGGGAGCTGAATAAAGTGTGTGACTGGCTTGAGGTAAATAAACTATTACTGAACATTGATAGGACAAAATATATGATTTTTCACTTCAAACAAAGAAAACTCTCAATACGAGATATACCAAACCTTTTTATTCCTAACACTCTGATACAGCTCGTTAATAACATCAAATTCTTAGGTGTGTATTTTGATAACCATTTAATTTGGAGCACTCACACTACTGAACTGGCAAACAAAATATCACGCACCAGTGGAGTACTTAAAAGAATGAAAAATTATTTGCCGTCAAGTGTAATAAATTTTTATCTATAAAACCCTTATTGAATCACACCTAAACTATGGGATATCATCATGGGGCTTTAGAAGTCTTGTTAAAATTGCAAAAATTCAAAAACAGTCAATTAGAGCAGTTGCAAAGTCTAAATACAATGCCCACACAAATAATATTTTAAAAAAAACTAAGAACATAAAGGTTGAAGACTTATTTCAACTTTTATGTTGGAAAATATATCATATATTTTGCAATAGATTACCATCTTATTTTTAAAATCTACCATTCAATGTAATAAATCATTACTCGAATTCTAGAACTATAAGAGCCCCAAGCCATTTAAGGAACAGTGATCAAAATACTGATCTACCACTTCTAAGGCCCCAAATACCTATTATAAGAACAAACAGAAGAAATACTAGAAATTGCATCAAGTTCAAAATACCTGAATTGATAAATTCAGGTTCACTGCCCCAAAGTTTACTCGAAAAGGCTAAAACTCATAGCCTTCTTACATTTAAACAAAATATTAAAGAATACATATTTGAGCAAAATTATGTTAACTGCACCACAGTGGATTGCTATATATGTAATCAACCTGACATAGTCAATGTAATTTAGTAGGGGACACTGAGCACCTACCGTGACAGGCTGGTCACTGGGGATATAATGGGGAATGGCGGTATACCTTGGGTGGTGGCAGAACACAGGGTAACCTTTAGCTTCGGTGCCACAAAGTACCCCAATACACGCCACATAAAAGCATTGAGTGGGGCTGTGGTTTTCCCAGCCCAGCCTTGCTTCAGGTCTCCCACACCTTTTTCAGAATGTACTTGGAGGTACATGTACATACAGTTGATTTTTATTCAAATACGCTTTTATGATGTAAATTCTCATCTACACACTCATACACACACACACGCAACAGACATGCACAACAAAAAGATACACAAATTATTAAGTGCCAATAGCTTATATCATCCTGATACCACTTTATTACATTTTATTTTGAAATGGTCATTCAAAAACTAATTAAGCTTTTGATGACTCTGTCACGAAATTTTGCAATCAAAATTGAACTTAGTTTTACTTTCAAACTAGACTGTAAAATCAATCTTTATCTCCATGGAACTGCCCTTTAGAATTCGGTGGCCACCCAGACAGCGGCTTAATGGCCTTATGGGAGGTCTTCTCTAACAATATTTTAGTATAAACGATACATGGTATTTTTTCCACATGTTTGAGATATGTATGAGATATTGTTGAAATAAATTGATTCTTGAATCTTAATTCCAAGATTACAAGATAAATACTGACAACAGGCTTAATTCTCCCCGCCCAATAACATACAACATGCACCACAACATATCATTTGAATATCTTTAATTGACCCCTTGAAATGTGATAACAGCAGAAAATAAAATAAACAAAATAAAAGAGAAAATAAAAGAAAAGAAATAAAGAAAACACAAATGAGAAAAGAAGGAAAGCTGACCAACATGCAATATGAAGTGGGTGTGAAGTATTAATGAATTCATAAATATTAGTGACTATGGCAGGCGAAATAGCCGCGAAGCCTGCTTAGGGGAATGAGGGTGTGATCTATCCAAATCTCTGAGTAATAATTTTAATTCAAAGTTTCTGAACAATGGGAAATTCAATCCCAGAGAAATAATGTAGGAGTTTAACCCCATGTAAATAATTTCTAATAGTAAGCATTTACTTGAACGATCTGCTTAAAAATTGCAGGTACAGACAAATGGTATCCAATAAGGCCGATAAGAAACACAGTTGATAATGCAAACAAAGTATGATGAAGGACCTCTACTGGTTAAGGCTCTTCGTGCCGGGGCAAATGCATCTCCCTGGGTTTGCTTATTCTGTCTTCTTAACAATTTGCGTTCATCTCCTGTAAACACAAAATATATAATAAGGAGAGTGATATACAACGTAACTGTACAATTTACAATACTAGGCCTATATCACATACAGTGAACATATTAGGTGAATCAAAACCCAAGTTACACCAAAAGTAGTTAATACCATTAATTTAAAACTGATTTTAGACTTGAGTGATTCAAACATAGTAAATATATCAGTACAATGTGAGGGGACGAGACAACGTCCATGGGAACTGCAAAGTGATTTGAATTACTCTCATGTATGCTGATGAGCCTTACTCGAGTTCATACGTGACAGGCAGTTACCAGTCAGCGACAAATCTAAATTAATGTTCCGGTATAGGCACATTGACACAAATATAATCCACATTATTAAGGAAATCAAGTCTGTATTTGTCATCCAAGTGCCATCTAGATAAATTATCAGATAGTCTGCTTTGAGTACCTACAACATGCAAAACATGTAGGCCTATTTCCAATTCGTTACAAGCGCACAGACAGGCAATCTCTCTTAAGCAAGCATTTAAAAATGCATTTTTTGATCGACCGGAATTGATTACCGTCACCATGCAGAATTGTCACAGTAGATCTGACACCGAAGTCCTTTAAAAAACTGACCCGAAAGTTTGATTGCAACAGCAATAGTAAGGAGCTCCAACCCATTGATGTCTGCATGTGCATCGAAGACGAAGGTGGGATATTTGCAATGAAAATATATATTCTTGGTATACAATATCCCGCCACCTCCAGTTAAACACGAATCTGTGGAGAAGATCGCGTCTGGACGAGATCAGATTAAGCTCGGAATAATAGATACTCCATTAATATGGCACAATAATTTCCGCCACCAGGGCGTGTGCTTTATAAAATATTCAGGTAAAGGAACCGGTTGGTGCGAGGGTAACATATGAATAGATCTTAAATGATGTAGCATACGGGATATGAAAAGTCTAGTTTGTGTAGCACATTTGGCAGCAAATTGTAGCTTGCCGATCAGCTGCTGAACTTCCTTTTTTGGAAGCTACGGATTTCTCTGACCACAAAAGTAATATTTCCGTTATTTCACACAATTTGTCAGACGGAATTGATATAGTCATGGTAATAGAATTAAAAAGGATCCCCAGGAAAATAATACTGGTGGTAGGTAGAAATGCTTTTTGTACAGATTCTTGAACCCCTAAAGACTCAAGTAATGTACCCAGGTGGGTATAAGCTTCCTGTGCTCGATACGTTTGATAAGCGCCACCGAAATCATCAATATGATTCATGATAACATTTCCATTTAAACAGAAAGGCAATGGCGTTTGTAACTCTTTGAAAGATGTATGCTGCCGATTGAGCAACATGGATGAAGAATTTTCCCCTCCAAGAGTAACCTAAGAAGCCTATGTCCCCTGGGCAAACTGGGCATTGTCTATAGGCTCGACTCAAATCATGTTTGAACATAAGACGTCCGGGCCTTGCAGAGGTTACTATCGAGGAAAATGCATCGATAAATGGGTAGGTAAGGTGAACAAGCTCCCCTAAGTATAAATTTTTATGAATACCATCGTTGACGGCGTGCCCAATAGGCCAAGACAGATCCACAATAACCCGTATGTCTATCAAGTTACCCCCTTTTTAGGTGCCATATTAAGTGGTGACACGAACAATTCAGATACAAGGGGATTGCCATCAAAAGGACCGATGGATCCCCCTAACTCTAGTTCCTTTCTGATAAATTCGTCCACATGAAATGGGAAAGAATAAGCGTTGTTGTGATTTGGTAGGTCTCCGTGTGGTAAGTACATGTATGAAACATGCACAGTACCCGATGAGGAAATGGTAACATAAGAAATCACAAATGGCTAGATCATGATACTTCGCTGCAGTTAGCATTTGACGCCAAGTACATATGCTCAAATGCGTGGGTAGAGTAAACTGCAGTTAGCAATTGACGCCAAGTACATAATTATGTTCAAATGTGTGGTACCCGATGCGGAAACCGTAACATAAGAAATCACAAATGGCTAGATCATGATACTTCTCTGCAGTTAGCATTTGACGCCAAGTACATATGCTCAAATCCGTGAGTAGAGTAAACTGCGGAATTTAAGTCCACCATTTCCATGAGATTCCTGCAAACAAGCAGCATGGATACAGGTTCCAGCATTCCCAACTCACTGGCACCTGGTCCAGCCGATTCCAGCGTGCAAGTTGACCTATCTGCTAGTTTGTTCCCTTGCAATTACAGTCGGACATATATTATCAGTGATTGCTGGATTTTGCAGGTACACCTTCAGCATATTTCTGAAAAGGTCTTAGCCATTAAATTAATAGATTGCTGCGCATTTTGAAACTTCAGGTGCAATTAAGGTACCATTTAAATTCCCCCCCCCCAAGTATTTTGCTGGATTTGGTGGGGATTTGGTTAAATCCCAACAGAAACCAGCTAAATCTTATTGGAACTAGCTGGAAAAATGCTGGATATTGCTGGATGCTTGGCAGAAAATGCTGGATTATGATGGATGTTAATCCAGCATTTTCCACCATGCCCAGCAAAATCCAGCATGATCCCAGCATTTTTTTTTGTAAGGGAATGAAGTTAACTGCGGCCATTAAGATACGGCCCCCATTATACTTGGGAGAGAATCAAGAACTCGAGAATGTGAATAAACAGGTGCAGGGAAAGCTTATAGGTGGGAGCATCTACTACCAATTCTGGAGTAAAAAAAAAAGATGATCATCATACATTCCTTGTCTGTTGTGATCAAATATGTCTGTAGCTGTGCGCATCTCAGAGCGGGGTAAGGGGACTGTACCTAACATGAAGTCCGCTTAGAAATATGTGTAACTATATCTGAACTTGAAGTACCAGTACAACAACTGTAATCAACTAAGACAGTTTCTGGCAAAAGGGGTTCACCACCAACACCATGACTAAAATCACTAACTTGATCCATGATATTACTAACGGGTGCTGTTTTTGCCACTAAGATTACTGAAGTCACACACATTACAGTTTAAATCGGGCGATTCACAATTAAGGCCATTAAGCACAGGAGAACAATGGGACTGAGTATTAATTACCGTTGTTGCTGGTATGTAGTCATTTACTGTGTAAAGCCAAGGCCTCTGCCACAGGTTTACCGTGCCACTTACAATCCGCAGATGATTTGGGATGCTCCCTTTGAACTTTCTCCACGATCCAACACATGGCACACATGTGAGAAACGTTGTGTTTCTTTCCTCTAATAATTGTGGTGTGAGGAGCTGATTTGGCACATTTCCCGCATTGGAAGGCGTTACAAGACATGGTAGAGTTGGATTTATCGCCAGAATTGTTGTTAATTGTCTTATTTGGTTTTGTCTGATTCTTCTGTGAACGAGTATTCAAAACTCTAGACTGAATGTCCCAAAAGGAATCCCCCAATTTGCGGTTACCCTTTTCAATTTTGATTACAATAGCGGCATTCATGTCAAGAACAGTCTCCCAATCTAGATGAGCAGCATTGTACATCAACGACCGTACGTGTTTAATTTTGTTTTTAACGGTGCTGAAATCTTTTTTCTTTTAATTTGATAACACCAATTCCAGGAAACCTGCGACGAACAAAGGCATGTTCAGTTCTTTGTATGACACATCTCTACTGGCGTGTTGCAATGATGACAGTGCCTGTGGCCATACCTCCCTTTTCTTGATATAATCAGCAGCTTTCTGCTTACAGCCAGATTTTACGTTATGACGATACCTTTTCTTACCTTTCAGGCCATGACTAAGTTGTTTACTGTCATCAGACCTGTGTCAGGAATCAGAATTTTTATCATTAAAAGAGGGTGTATCACTAAAGGAATTGTCCGACTCATAGGAATCACCGTCACTACTGTTCACGTGAACAAGGTGTCTGAAAAAACTCCTGGACCTCTTGTCACGTTGACGACTGCCCCTCACATGGCGTTGTTCTGAATCCCTCCCATGATGGCCATGATGCATGGCAGGGTCTTGCAACAGAAATTGAGCACGTGATTTGTCCCGCGCTTTGGAATCTGGATCGGCTGATTCTGACTTCTTCCTCTGGCATTGTCCTAGTCAAATAAGTGAAGCACCAGGCAATTGGTCCAAGACTTGATCAGTTTGCACCCTCAAGTCCGGCATCTGAAATAGCTCTTTCATGGATCTGGAATCTCCAGTAGGACCCACTGGTTAGGGCGGTGAGATCCAGTGGCAGCTTCCTGGTTCGGGTGACAAGTCAAGATGCCTAGGTTTGACCCTGCTCCGGTCCCGACGGTTGTTGATAAGTTGCCCAGCAGCGGATGTATTGTCAAGAACGATCGGTTCCAGTAAAGCCTGCTCCAAATTGCGTAATTGCTCCTGCTTCTGTTTTAATAACAATTTTTTCTGTTTGAGAGCAATTAACTTTTTGATTTGTGCTAAATTGGAGTTGAGATTGTCATCATCGCAACAAGTTTCAGTCAATGTTACTTTGGAACGTCTCTCATGAACATGTTCTGTGGGGGTCGTGGATTCAGCAGCAGATCTCTCAGTGGAGAAATCATAAGGTTCTGGGCCCCCGGCAACTAAATAAATTCTGGTTAATCCCGTAATAGTGTCCATATGTTCGAGTTCATTATCAACCATGAACTCGGAATCCAGTATGGATCTGTCGAGTTCAGCGGGCTCCTCCAAGTCCGAAAGACTGTTACAGGAGCCCATCTTACAATAATCTCTGGGATTCTTTTTCCCAGATATCAAGGACAAAAATGATACATGAAAGGCTGAAAGCCAAAACAGTCCAGGTGCCAATCGCCATGCACGTAATCTAAATTGGAATATGAAAAGACCTCATATCCAGAGCAAAGTTGATTTCAGCTACAAACAGGAGCCAGGGAGCGAAAAATCCAAGCTAAAACCGAAAAGTGGAGTTCGGCTGGAAACAGTCTGCACTGTGCAGAGTGCAGAAGATGAATGGTACAAAGACCAAGTTGAATTTCGCGGGAAGAGTTAAACAAAGGGTAGAGGGAGATCATGTGAGAAGGTCCTGACAGAGACACATAAGATGATTTGCATAACAACATATATATAAGCTGCAGTGTATGTATACAGTTGACATGGCCAATTAATATTTTTTTCATATTGTGTGAAAAGAAAAAATAACTATAAGCCTCTAGTGTCAGCTCCTATTAATCAGAGTTGAACGCTTGTTGTATATTAAACAGTGCATAATGGGTGGCAGGAGCTCCAGTCTTTTCTTATACGTTTATCTCTGGGCTGTACATAATTTCGCTGTCTTCCACAATTGTTTCACAGTATTTGCATTTACAACTTCATCAGGCAAATTGTTCCACTGGTTATTCAGTCTCAATCCAAAATTATATTTTCTAACATCCAATTTAGACCTCCTCTTAAATATGTTGTATCTATGATCTCTTATTGTAGATTGTTGCACGGGAAGAAGACCCCCTAGTCACAGTTTTGTCGTATATTCCTTTGATTATCTTTAAAGTTTCAATCATGTCACCCCTATACCTTCTGCATATGCAAGTGTCGGTAGATGTAGTTTTCTCAATCGTTCTTCATATGTTAAGTTTAAAAAACCAGGCAAGAGCTTTGTAGCCCTTCACCGTACATTTTCTATAGGTGTGATTTGCTTCCTCATGTGCGGATTCCATATTGCATTGGCATATTCCAACAATTCCACTAGTGATTTATATAATAGTAAACAAATTTCCGTATCTAAGTACTCCATAGTCCATTATTCCCATCATCCCCTACTTTGTACCATATTACATTGAAAACCGATGGGATATGGCCTATGTGATATTGTTGACCATATCCCATGAGTGGGACTACTTTTTACTATATTTGTAAAATCAGACATATGGTTTTCCAAATATAGAAGGAATCAATTTTTATATTTGGTATATCCAAACTTTCCATATTACATTGCCGGGCACAAAAATGCACAGTCCATGACCAAATATGCAACAGCAAGCCAAAATCAACAGCACGCCATGTGCAGCCTTCTCCAGGGAAATTATTCTTCTTTTCAGAGACCTCTAACATCTGTCCGAAACACTCCCCAGACTCTGACTTCATCGTTTGTCCCAGCTGGCATGGCAGGGAGCCATCGCCCAGCTGCTTTGGGCAATGCTGGCAATGCGGGCCATCACGGATGGGGACAATCTGCTGGCAACAACCAGTTGAGCTCCACAGGTGCATACTTTGGAATGTTTGCTGGTGCAACATTCAAAGTCAACTTGATCTTCCAATTCTCCTCTCCACCAAATTAATTCCATATGGAAAAAAAAAATCTGCCATATGGTCAATCCTTTCTTTGTTGTTTAAATTCTACTCTCTATAGCATTTATCTCGTCCTGAATGCCTGTCAAGATTGCAGATAGCAAACTTGATGTGTCCAGATGTACTGAATTACTTTTTCCCAAATTTTTATTTTTTGGAGTTTTTCACCTTTATACATTGATTGATTGCTGCTAATATTTGCCTTGTCAAAGTTGTTCCTGCCATTTTGGTAGTAGCCATATTTGATTTTGAACATTGTTTCTTCCCCCCGCCCTTTTTTTTCGATGTCAGTCATCTTGAATTTTTGACACAAATTGAATTTGATCTATAGCATTTGAAACTCTGTTTTGACAATTCTGGTGTACCATACAGAATATTTTGATAGATTGTAAGATGTATTTTACAAAGTTAGATTTTTTAATTTTGTAGCAATTTCTGGGACTATTTTTACTTTTCGACTGCTATAAATAATTATTTCATAATTGATTGATCCCTTTTCAATATTTTTGGTGCATTTATTTCACAGTTCTGTATTTCAAACTTCAGTTTACACATTTGGTAATTTGATTTTGGATCTTTCTTTGAAATTTTAGGGGTTTTTTTTCCAAATTTTCAAATTGTACCCTAGTTCAAGGGATTGATTTTTGCAGTGACTTAGAATATATTTGCACGAGATTCAGATCTATCATTCACTTTATGGTGAAAATTGTTGGAAGAACGTGAGTGAAATTAACGTACTGACAGCGACTTTAAGAGCACTGACAAGATTGCCAGGTGTTGGTGCTGCCAAAGTTCAGGCAATAATTACATTATGTGAGAGTTTTGTCGCAAGAGAAGAGGTATTGACATTTGATGGATTGAGAATGGCACACACTTTGCCACCAGCGGACTGGGATCAAATATTGGAGGAGGGAGACTATGTTTTAAATGAGGAGACAACAGATTTAACTGTTCAGAATAATGAACATGGATTAATCCAGGGACCTCCAGCTACATCCCAAGGTCAAGCACTTCTGGACACGGCAAGTTTATTATCTGCAATCTCTACAGGCGTTCAGGACGAGATAAATGCTATAGAGTAGAATATCTGCTTCAATTGAAAAAAGTTAACCACTTTTGAGCAACAACTCCAAAATGGCTCAATTGCTAATGTCAGAACCACACCAGCTTCCAGTTCGTCAGTCAGTGAGTTTTATAGATTGCCGCCTTCAGTTCCAGCCAGTGGTCCACTGGTACAGTGTTCACCACTTTGTCTCAAAGGCTGGCTGTTCCTGTTTTCTCAGACACTCCTTTGCCAACTTCACTGCCCATGGCACATAGTACCCCTACAGTGCCAGTGTTTCACCAGGTAAGTGCCTACTCATCAGGTGTTGGTACAGGTACTTCAGTATATGGTGCAAATATTACAGCTGGGATGCAAGACCCACAGCAGGCATCACTTTTGAACCAGTCTGTGGCATTATTTGCTCCATTGGCTGTTCAAAATATTTCAATGCCTGCTGGTTTCCAGGTACCATTACATCATCCCCCACCAGGCTATCCACTTATTCCACCTCTACCGAAGCCTTTGAATGTGAACCAAGGTATGCCGCCACCTGGTTTTCCTGTGGTACAACATCAGTTAGGTGCTCCTAATCAACAAGTTTCACAGCAACCCATTTTGCAACCTGTTGTGCAAGGTGGTCAACGTTGGCGTCAAAATGGGAGCTGCCACCTCCTATAATGGCCACTAACAATGAATCCCAGGATTGGCGCTCTTTTTACCTACAGTTCGAGAGTCAAGCACTTAGGTATAACTGGGCTCCAGAAAAGAAATTGGATCGGGTAATAGCTGGTCTATGGGAGAAAGCCCTTGACTTCACTCGCAGTCTAGACAGAGTGACAAGGGACAGTTACACTTTGCTTTCACTTAATCTGGGTCAAAGATTTCATTGCACTGACCCCCCCCCCCCACTCTCCGCAGACAACTGTCTACTCTGAAGCAAAGACCTGATGAGAAACTTGAGGAATTTCCTCAGAGAGCTCAAAATTTAGCTCAAGACAGTGACCCTCATGCCCTTGAAGATGCCGCTGTCATCATTTAAACCATGTCTATGGAGGCTTATCTCAGAAGGTGTGTTCACCAACAAGCTGCAGTGCAAGTATTGCACAGGGAGCCACAGGACTTGGCGGAAGCACTGCGTCTCATGAAGATCCGTGTGCAAAATTATGAAACGGTCTTTGGATCACCCAAGAAGACTGTGAAGACAGTTTCTTTTGAACATCCAGAGGAGGAAGAGGAATTTTCTGTATATCAGACCAAGTGTAAGCAGCAGAAGGAAGGTAAAACTAAGTCTGTAAAAGAGAGAGTGGCGAGTATGATTGAGGAGCTGCTCTCATCAGCAATCAAGACCGGGATCGAGGAAGGAATGAAGGGTCTTGACTCAGTCCTGAAAAGCATTCTTGAAGTACAGGCTAAGACAAACAATAGAAGTTATACTTGGTTTAGACTTCATGGTAGCTAATCAGTGTCTCATGGATCTTATCCCTCATAACACAGCGATCAGCTTTATCCATTGAACATTGCAAGATCGCATGGACAGGTTTTAGCCAAGTTGGTACCATGCCAACATGGAAGCAGTTTCATCATCATAAATTATGCTATTTTCAGATGGGGCTATCCCAGAAGCAACCTGGTTTGCTTGAATTTTATTCGCCATTGGGCTGACCTTTAATATTAGAACACGGTTTTTTTAAAAATGGCAGACCTTGAACCACAGAAGCAATCATGTGGGGGTGAGAATTGTTTGCTGATTTAGACTCAGA
The DNA here is from genome assembly GCA_964020975.1 of Hermodice carunculata. NCBI lineage: Eukaryota > Metazoa > Annelida > Polychaeta > Eunicida > Amphinomidae > Hermodice > Hermodice carunculata. The sequence continues at coordinate 39,005,809 of OZ026619.1, read as the reverse complement.
GGCTGAATTTGAGGGGTTTAATGTTGAAAATTTACAAGATGAGGGCCCTCTCAATTGTATGGGTATGTTTGACATTCCCCACTTGGATAATGACAGTGATGTTACAGCCGATAAGGCTTGCATTGGGAAAGGTTGCAAAGGCCACCCACCGATCTCCTGTTCACATCTCAACCACAACTGAATATTTCCGTGCCGGACTCGGCAACTCCCTCAAATTTCTTCTACCTGTTTTTGAATGATGAAAACTTTTAGCACTCAAACAAACCTCTATGCTGAATAAGAGTGTGCTAGGCAATGTGTACTGTCTCAGTACGATCATCTCCAATCATGGGTGCCGACCACAGCTGCTGACATGAAAGCATGGTTTGGTCTTTGCCTATTGACTGGCCTGGCCGAAAAACCATGCATGGAAAGGCACTGGTCTATGGACTCAGTTCTCACAATCTCCATTTTCAATTCCATATATGCCCAGAGACAGATATCTGTCAATTCTACAGTTTTTCCATATCAATAACAATGACAACTACATTGCACATGGCGAGCCTGAATATGGCTCAGTTTTCAAGGACAGGCCTCTCTATGACATTGTCAATAGTCAATTTCAATCCCTGTACACACTCACCAGAGAAATCTGTGTCGATGAAGGCATGGTCCCATGGCACGACATGCTTGTTTTCAAGCAGTATTTGCCCAATAAACCAGAAAATTTGTTATGAAATTATATACGTTGTGCGATGCAAACAGTGGGTATGTTATCAAAAAGTATCTGTATACCAGCAAGGATTATGATCCGAAACCCAGACCAGGAGACTGATCAGTCATAGGGCCATTCCTACAATGTTGTTGTTGGATTGTTGACACGCAGGGACTTGCTCAATAAAGGACACATTCTCTATTTGAACAATTTTTATTCTAGCCCCATTCTTTTTTATTCTCTTATGTCACAAGGTACAGGCACAGTGGGGACTGTTCGACTGAACAGAAAACAAATTCTGAAGGCGGTGAAAGATAGAAAATTGCAAAAAAGGGAGGTCATATTCAGGCAGAGGAATGGGTTGACAAGCTTGAAATGGAAAGATAAACGAGATGTTCGTGTTCTGTCAACAGTTCATGGGGCTACTCTTAGTGTTACCAACAAAAAAGATCACACCACAGGAGAGCCTGTAGTAAAACCAACTTGTATTTTGGACTACAATAAATTCATCGGGGTTGTAGATCATAATGACCAGCAGAATAAATACAATACATTCACTAGAAAAACTGTAAAATGGTGAGGGAGCTTGCATTACACATTTTAAGCATGGTTGTAACAAATGCGTACATGCTATACAGGCAGTACCACAAAGATCACAGTTCAAAGGCACTAGGCCACTATGACTTCAGGATGGAATTAGCCCATCATCTCATTGGCTTTGCACCCAAAGTTTCCCTGAAAGGTAGTAGGCCTATTGGTACTCCTGAAAGGCGACTAGTTGAGCGTCACTTTCTGCAACCCATTCTTCCGTCTGAGGGTGCCAAATAACAGAACTCAAGCTGTATATATGTTGTATGCAGCCCCAGTGCAGGATCCCGACATGTAAAGGGTCAATCCAGAAAGCGAAAGGAAACCAGTTTCCTGTGCCCACAATGTGAAAAGGCTCTGTGTATTGGGGAGTGCTTCAAAGGGTACCATACTCTCACAAATTTCAAGGTGCCACTCCCACAACATGAAAATCATGAATAAGAAATAGGAGAAGACTGAGAATTTAAGCAAAACTGTTTTTTCCAGGTCATAGGCCTATGCATATTCTGAACAAGCCAGGACTTGTAGTTGGTCTGCAAAATGGTTTTCAGCTCATTTTCTGCTTTTCCCTTGAAAGTGCTGCTGCTCCTTTTTGTCCAATGCAGGCCTACTTACCTGATGTATACAAATACTCAGCTGATGTATACAAATACCTTCCTGTTGTAAAAAAAAAAAAACTTAAAAAGGTATGCAATATCACATGAATAAATGAGTTATATTCAGGCAGATAGGCCTGTATTTGTCTTGAAAAATGTTTTTCTTGTTTTTTTTCAAGGTCATTTCATGAGCTGAAAAGCTACTTTCAAGGCCATAATTACTTGAAACTTGTTTTATTGCCTACAAAGCCAAAACACTTGATTCCATTATTCTTACAAAATCTGTAAACAAGGCATATGGAATAGTGTACTTCAGAGTAATATTTTGTCTGTTATTGTTTCAATTATATGACCTTTGTTTGACCTTGAATGTAGACTTAGTGGGGGATCATGAAAGGAGGGTCTTCATGTCATCAGCTGTAAGAAAAACATGGGTTTTATTGGGTTTTTATGAGAAATGAAGTACCCTTGTGGTGTTAAACACATGTATAGCTAATTTTAAAATATATAAAAATTAATTCAGTGCTGGGTTATATTCAGGATTAGGTTATATTCAAATGTGATGGATGCTATCGTTTCTGAATCAAATATTAACAGTCCAGCTGAAGGATGTCAGTGTTCACCAGAGGTGACAGACGCTGGTATTAATGAACAGTCTGTGAGGTAAGTACAGTTTGATTCATTCTATTGTACTGTTCCAGAATATTTACAGGTTTTGTATGAAAGGTCTAGCATCAATCTTACAACTGAAGAATGTGAGCAATTGGCTTCGCTTCTATGTGAATTTAGCGATATCTTCTCTGAGCATGAGTTAGAGATCGGTGGTTTTTCAAGCTTCACCCACAAGATCAACATGCAAGATGTAAAACCAATAAGGTAGCACATGTGCCATACTCCCCTGGGCTTCCAAGGTGAGCAAGAGAAACATCTGATAGCCATGTTAGATGTAAAGGTAATCCAACCTTCCACATCAGACTGGGCTGCAGCACCTGTTATAGTCAGGAAAAATGATGCTGGAATTAGGTGGTGTGTGGACTATCAAAACTTCAACAAAGTAACTGTGAAGGACGCCTACCCTCTGCCTCTTATAGAGGAGTGCTTAGACACACTAGGGGGCAGCACCTACTATAGCAGTCTCAATATGGCCAGTCTTTATTAGCAAGTACCTATTGAGCCCAGTGACTGCCACAAGACTGCGTTCCTTACAAGACATGGACTCTTTGAATATTTACGCATGTCTTCTAGATTATGTAATACTCCAGTGACTTTCATGCATGCCATGAATTTAGTCCTAAATGGTCTCACATGGTCTGAAAATTTGGCTTTTTTGATGATGTGCTCATCCTTGGAAAAGGTTTCAAGGGACATTTGAAGAACTTGAGATCAGTATTTTTACAGTATCGTCAGCATCATCTTAAGCTGAAACCTAAGAAGTGTCGTTTGTTCCAGGAGGAAGTCAAATTCCTTGGAAAAATAGTGTCCGAAGATGGGGTAGCAGTAGATCCAGTCAAGATCAAAGTGGTTCAGGCATGGCCTGTACCAACTAGTACCAAGGAGGTTGAGTCATTTCTTAGTTTTGTGAATTATCACCATGAACACATCAAAGATTTTGCAGAGATGGCTTCTTACTTGTATTAATTCACAGGTCCCAATAGCAACTTAAACCGGGAAGAAAAGCATCAGGAAGCATTTATGAAACTGTAGACAGCTTTGGCCACAGCTCCAGTTCTCCGATATCCACAAGGCAAAGGAATGTTTTGTTTGGATTGTGATGCCTCAGCAACATCTATTGGAGCAGAGTTGTCACAATATCAGAATGACAGATTTGTTGTCATAGCTTATGGGAGACTGTCGTTGACTGCTGCTCAACGTAAATGCTACACAATTAGAAGAGATCTCCTTGCAGTGGTGAGATTCACCAGACAATACCAGCATTATCTCCTAGGTCGCAAGTTTATGGTCCAAAGAGATCATAGTTGTCTGGCCTGGTTGATGCATGTTCGGTATATAGAAGGACAACTGGCATGCTAGCTTGAAAAACTGAGCCAGTATGACATGGACATCATGCAGAGAGCCGGCAAAAAAAACATCAAAATGCCAATGATCTTTCTATGATCCCCAATCAAATGGAATTCTGCCATTTCTATTCAGCAGGCTGCATGCCAGAACAGCTTTCTTGTGGTGGCTGTAAGTACTTTGTTAAAGCACATAATCAGTGGTCCAGGTTTGTGGATAATGTATTTCCCTTAACGGTTAGATCCATCACTCTACTGAGCTCCTCCACAGATGACAACACAAAGATCGGGCTGATTGGTCTGGTGGTTATTCTTTGCAAGAACTGTGAGATCATCAGTTAAAAGATAAAGACAAAGCTCCAGTGATTTCCTGGCAGGAGTCCAATACAGGGCCCAACCCTGATGAACTATACTAACATAGCCCCTCTGTCAAACATCTTTGGCTGTGTAGGTCACAACTTTTCCTCCAGAATGGTGTTTTGTATTACCAGTGGAAGGATACGTTTCAGAGGAAGTGCTTTGTGGTGCCAAAGAGCCTCATAGATCAAGTTTTGAAACTGTGCAATGATGTTCGGCTTTCTGGACACTTGGTGCAAATCAAAACTCTTCAACTCCTAAAGAGAAGTTTCTTCTGGCATCAAATGGCCCGGGTCAGCAAGATCTGCGTAGAGTTGTGTGCAACCTGCAGTATAAACAAGAAACCAAAACATGGCACAAGGCAGGTTTGGGGAAATATCATGCTGGTGCACCAATGGAACGTGTCCATATAGACATATAAGGCCATTTACCCCAAGTACAAGTGGTAATACCTATGTTCTTATGGTAATCGACCAATTTACCAAATGTCTGAAGAGTTACCCACTACCAAATCAAACAGGAGAAAGCATCATTCACAAGATAGTGGATGAATTCAACTCCAGGTTTGGTTGCCCACTAGAAATCCATAGTGACCAGGGTGAGAACATTGATGGAAACCTAGTCCATCCTATTTGTGAGCAACTGGAGATTACCAAAACGAGAACTACACCTCATCAGCCCAGAGAAAACGGTCAAGTTGAATGCTAAAATAGGACATTGCTACAAATGCTTCGGTGTTGCATTCAGGGCTTCAGTCGTAGCTGGGATCAGTATATTGCACAATTAGCAGCTGCGATTAAGGCTATGCCAAATTGCAACACTGAATTTTCAGCGAACCTGCTGATGCTTGGCCGTGACGTATTTGGATGGAGGGATCTGCTCTTTAGGCTTTTCCAAGAAGATACTGATCAGGAACTTCCAGCTTGTGTAAAAAAATTATGTAATATGCTTTCAAGAACATGATGTAAAATCCCCAAGGTTTTATTGACCAATTAACCAGGGGGTGTTGCCACAGATGCACATAAATGGTTTGTTTGACGAACGTTAATAAATTCACAAATTTATGTAAAGGTTATGTTAATTATGAAGGAATTGAACGATAGTTGCTATAGTAATTCTGAATATCGGTTACTCAAGGGTTAATTCTTGTTGAGCTTCCAGTAACTGTTAGGTTGGTCTGTGCCAATCTGGTTTGTAACCAAGCACGCAAGTAATTGAAGGAGTTAATCAGACCCTCTCTTTCTGCCACTTGGCCAAACATGATTAAGTGGTAGAGGCCCATCAACTATCATCAGAAACTCATTAAAGAGTCGTTTACTCATTCAGTAAATACCATTGTATATTTCTTGATCTCTGTTTGGAACCAAAAGTCATTAGGAAGTCGTTAAGTCATTAAGCAAGTACCGGTGACATATTTCTAGATCTCTGCCAAAGATGTTTTACCCAATAATTAAAATATTTTTAAAGGAACACCGGCAACTGAAAGTCTCGATTAGTGTTAGGCTGTGTACAGATTTGTCATCAACTTGTTTGTACATCTGGGCTGCCCCCAAGGTAATAAAACATGTATGCTACATGAATAAAGGAGCTTTGACCATCTAGCCAACCAACTGAGTGGATGTGAGTTTGTTCACAGTTAGAACAGTGATCTCCTGAGCGTATCCGCTGTGCGTCAACAAGTCCACTATTAATTTTTTTCCAAAGTAAAATTAAAGGACTGGATTTTACAACAAGATTACTTGTCAACATCTTAGAGCAACTCAGGTCTGAAAGAAGTGGACATATGACCTTAGGCTGTCACAGAGATCAGCTGAGCTTGGAGATTTAGTAAAAAAACTGGAATCTGCCTGTAAACCTAAACAATCCAAGAAATTATCAAAAATCTGGTCAGGTCCATATTTGATTACTACAGAAGCTGTCTCCTGCGTTATACAAGATAAAAGGGAGACGATACAGAATTTGTCAGTCATCATGATCGGCTCAAGCCCTGTAATGATCATTTTATTCCAATGTGGTTGCAACAAATGCGACATGACTTGCTAGATGTTGACGAAACTATCACCTATGAGCAGGAGGAATCTCTTCTAACTGATGTATCCAGGGATCTGTTTGCAGACCCCAGTGATAACCAAGTCCAGGATTCAACAGATCAAAGTGATCCAAATTACCCTCAGACAGATAGCCAAACTATGCCAGATAATCCTGGTGTTACCATCAGTCAGCTTGATCTCGTTACCAGCACACCAGTGTTGCCCTCAGTGGTTATAAATGCAACAGCTCCTTCTCAGCCACTGACAACCGAGACAGGGAGAGCAGTGGTGCTTCCGAGTTCTATGTCTATTTATGACACTTTCCTGTAAATGTTTGACCAGTGGTCAGGTTTTATGCTGACTATAGTACTGTACGATTTCCTGTAAATAAATTGGATACAGAATGACCTGGCTTATTATTTACTAATTTGTCAATTGTATATATTTATATATATATATATATATATATATATATATATATATATATATATATATATATGTATTTGTACGGATTTTGTCTGCTTATATATATATATATATATATATATATATATATATATATATATATATATATATATATATATATATATATATATATATATATAGTAAAACCAGTCCTTGTGGACACCTGTCTACTGTGGACACCTGCTTAATGCGGACAGTTTTGGCCAGAACCGAATATTTTTGTGTCATTTTCATATTGGTGATACCTGTCTACAGTGGACACCTGTCTATTGTGTATTGCGGACACATTTTGGGGTACTAAATGCAAAAATAACTGTCTATTGCGGACACAATGTATCAATGCATTGTTTGCAACTTGTTATGTTCCAAGCTGTAATGCCTTAACAATGCCGTGCATGTTAAGCTTTAATTGAACACTAATTAATCCATTGTAAAGTGGCCTGCAACACATAACTAGCTCACTCAGCCGAGCAGTTACGCTGTAATGCCTCAACAAACATGCCAGGTGTCTCTGAGCACTGGTGCTCCAGTTGAGTGAGGTTACTCACACTTTCTCTGTCTCTCAAACAATTAAGCTCCATAGATCAATCATTAAGCCTAAAACAAAGGACCCACTGAGACTCATGTGAAGTTGTTCACAATTTGTAACAATGGCACATACAATTATACTGTAGTCAAAGGATATGATATCCCTGTGGTATGTTTGTTGTTTGTTTCTTTTCTGTTAGTAAAAGAAATTACACAAACTTTCTTTAGCCTGGTAAGCCCATACATGAAAAATTTTTTCCCCTTAAAAGATAAAAACTGTTAAATCCCAAGTTAAGATGAATTTCAGTAAAGTGTCAGGGGCATAATGTACAAAAACTGACAGCAAATGCTGTAGATAGGTACGCACATGTGCATATTTTATGACAGTCTATACAAGCTTATCTCCTTTGATACAAATGTACTCTGAGATTCCAAAAGTTCAGCCCTGCTTATTGTAAACACCTGTCTAATGCGGATACTTTTGCCAGAACCACAGGTGACCGCAATAGACAGATTTTACTGTATATGTATATATATATATATATATATATATATATATATATATATATATATATATATATATATATATATATATATATATATATATATATATATATATATATATGCCCTATTAGTGTGGTGTATTTCTTCTGTTGACAGGAATGTTCAACACTTATGGGTACAAGTTGCATAGATATGTACTCTGATATGTATTTCCTGTTAACAGATATTTTAATTCCTATGTGTATATGCATGGAAAGTCCAGACCACAGCCAGGATGATGATTGGCCCCAGGAATGGGCAATTCTTATGTTTGGGAGGCTGATCAGGAGGAAGATAATGGATCAGATCCTGTGGTTGAGGGTACAGATCCAGAGGTGTCCAGCAATTTTCAAGTGGTTATTCAGTCTGATGGACCTGTATTGATGACCTTGACCTGGAGGAACCATTGTTTCAGCCAAAATGCTCAGGGGTGAAATGACACGTGATGAGGATAAGGAGGGAAATCTGCAGGTGTGTGAGTGTCCTTGAAGAGTAGGAAGAAACGGATTCATCCCTGCCCTATTTGCCCAGAGCATCAATCCCATATAAAGAGGCATGTTTTATGCAGCCATCTGCCATGGTATGTGAGCCCTCTGCGGTGTTTGGAGTGACAAACAAGATGGTGGACCAAAACAGCAGAGTAATCCGTCAGAATCCATTTCGGCATCTGGTTTTGGAGACAGATGCTCCATTTCAATTTCCCGTTAAATTTCAGTTTTCTGCTCGGTTCTCCAATCCTGGAATGCTTCTGGAAACAGCCAAGTTTCTAGCTTCTACAAAAAATGTACCATTGTCTCTATTGTGTTAAATGACAAGATATGTGGCCAAGAGCTTCTATAAACTTGCAAATTGCTGGTTATCGAGCTGTATTTTTTGTTACCAAGGGGACGGATTTTCTCTGTCTATTTGGTAACTTGTACATGTTTGTATCACTGTTTGGCAGCTCAAAATTTTGTGAAATTGCTGACGTGTTGGCTTTCATCTAGCTATTTGGTAAACCATCACTATCAAACATACATTTGGGTTTAAAATCCAGTGATTTTGGTATTGTTCTTCATGATGGTTCAGATGTCATCTGGATAATTGTAAAGTTCACATTGACATGATTATGAATATATATATATATATATATATATATATATATATATATATATATATATATATATATATATATATATATATATATGTATATATATATACGTTTGCATTCATATATAAACATATATATATATGTATATATATACATGCACACATACGTAAGCATACATAACAAGAAGTAGCGATTATAAATTTTATTGCATTCCTCACACTTTTGTCCTGTTTACATCCACATTATAGTAATTTTCTACAATGACACCTGATCTTATTAAATGGAAAAGAAAACACATGAGCTTAGTTCATATATTTCTTGTTAACTACAACAGCAATTTCCAAATTTTGCATTAAGTGAATCAAAGTGTATTCACATTGAAATAATTGTAAAAAGCGTTCCATTTTATTTTGGGCTTTTGTTGGAGATAATGTAACACGTTTTCCGTTGTCTGCCAGGCAAGTACATGTGTAGCCCTTGACACAAAGTTTTATCATTTGCCAAATGAATTTGTCCATTGTCCTTGGTTTATTGAACCTATACAGTCCTGTAAAAACAGGAGGCACCAGTAGCGGTATACTTGCAGGCTTTACGTGTAAATATAGGTAATTTTCATCGCAAGTGTTTCTGCTGAGCTCAAACAGTTCACCAGATTCCCTACAAATGAGTTCCTGCAATGCGGTGGTGACATCTTCTTTCCAATTGTCAAACATGTCTTTGCTGATTTTATCGGACCCTATATTTTCTATCTTGATGTATCCTTTGCAATGGGAGCTTGCAATTGCACTTGCCAACATCACGATTTCACGAAGTTCATTTTCGTCTGGGTCATCACGAATTTGTACCTTCAGTGGACCCATATTCGGTGCTGCCTTCATTGGTGACCATGGCTTGAAATTATCTGGAAGCAAGAACATAAAAATATATCTATATTTCATACTGACAGCCCATCAGTTGGGAAAAAGAACATTTATACTAACAAGAAACAACATACATGTATCCACAAATGTAATTATTGGGTTATAGCATCCTTCCCAAATATTGAGAAATATACATTGGAGTCTGTGTCAGTCAGCCAAGTCCTGTAAAAACAAAGTTTGAAATAAACATAATTCTTAATTAACAGATATATCTGGTATGACGTTTGGATAATAATTACTAATCACTCGGTGTTTTTACACATACAGCTCGCATATCGCCAGTCTCTGTATTCACACAGTTCATGCATTTCCAATGTGTTGGCTTAACTGTACCTTAGGCATGCTTGGTGGGTTATTTTGCCTGCAATACCTCTAAGCAGTCACTTTTACTTGGATTTCTCTTATGCCAGATTGTGCTAGATGACATAACTATTCAACCGGCGACCCATGCCTTGTAGAGACTAACCATAGCTCCTCATATAACAATAGAGAATCGTACATGGTTGAGAGTGACTTACTATTTTTCTCTCCCGAGATCATTCCTAAATTTTGCCCAGTAACAACTACCCTTAGTTTATTAATAATTTTTATTCCATGTTTAATTGGACTTCCAGAAAAAAAATGTGCTAGGCCTATTTTCAAAGCAGCACTGGTGTGCTGTGTTTGTTTATGTTCGTTCTAGCTATTCCACATGAGGTGTGAGGTATAATCACACATTCACTCTGTGCACATTCGATTTTGTCGGTATGTAAATGCACTATGTCACTGATGCAGACGCGTGACAATTAAGTTGTAAGAATTTTTAGATCATGTGATCTACAGTGAGTCACTATTTTTGAATTTCACTCTAGAAAATGATAATTTAAATTAAAGTAGTAACTCACTATAGATTACCTTACCTAAACATTGTTACAAGTAAATTGTCACATGAGTGCATGAGTGACGTTGTGCATTGAGATTTAGACAAAATCAAACGTGGGTGAACGATGTTTGATTATACGTCACGTGTGACATGAATTAACCGCGACAAACGTAAACAAACAGGGCACATCAGGTCGTGCGTTGATTCGATTGAAAGTAGGTCTAAGGCATATATTTTTGCCCATGAACTCCCAATTAAACATCACAGAGATAAACTCTTACATGGCTGGATTTTCCTTTTTACTCTTGATTTCCCCAATCAACAACCTGATAAAAGTAGCAACTCACTCTCAGCCATGTAAAATTTCCCCTTTACCTACAACAACGCACGGGTTTTTTATGTTAAAGCAAATCCACTTGATAATATGACAAATTGTAGTGAGTACAACATCAACCTGACCAAGAGTTGCATAAAGGGATTAAGGAGTTTTGCTGCCAGGGTATTTCATTATTCAGCCCGATAGCAAAATTAACAATGTTAAGCCAGGGGTATATGGGGTTACGTTTGTGGTGCCATGCACGTTTCGCCATAAAAGTGGCGTGTATATATATATTACCTACCACAAAAGTTGCACCACTTACCACAGTATGCTCAGAGATAGAATTCAGTCTATCCCCTAGCACAATTGGTAGCTAACTAACCAATTAGACTTGATCCTGGTATCACATGTGTGTTGTAAAGGCAACTGCATCAGCAGCTTTATGAGCACGGGAAACATGGCCATAGTGGAGTAAGTGTGCGCCGTATTGTTGCCGCCTCTCCAACCATGACCTGACATTAAAGCATCTTACTCTTTTTCTTTTCTCTGGTTTACGTCTTATCAACAACAGGGACACTATAACTGCAACAGCAGCTTTCTTTGTCTGCACAGTAGCCATGTTTAAATACCCACATTGTACACATGTGACTTTAGGTATTCATAATTAATTAGGCAAAACAGGTAAAGTTTCTGGCCAACTAATAAAAAAATGATTCATGTAAACATATGCAAAGTATATATTTTTGGCAAAAATCATGATCTAAAGATTCCAAACAACCGAAAATCATGACCCTTTGACATAAATTGTTGTATAAACAACGATTTCTTTGATCTCTAAACACAATGTAACATGGATATACAAAAGTGAAAATAACTACTGAATGGTTTTCTTAAGCTGCGAGTTGTTTACACAAATTTAATGGCCACATATGTGGCTACAAAAATATCCCACAGATTTTTAACACTGTGTTCGTTTTGCAATTATGAGGCCTCAGAGTTCTTGCAACCAGACGTAATGAGTTACTAAGATTTGACTCTCCATAATTTCAAAAGAAACACCGTGTTAAAAATCTATGGGACACTTTTTCCAGCCACATATGTTGGCAGTAATCCAGTGAAAAGTTTGGTTAAACCAGTAAGACGTTATTTTCAATGTGTATAGCTATGTTTCATTTAAATTCAAGATAAAAGAAATATTGTTTAAACAACACTTAGCACAAAACGTTCATGTTTTTTTTTATTCATAATCTGCTGGTCATAACCTTGTAAAATATGTGTTCTTTGCATATGTTTACAGGAATACTTTTCGCTTTATTGGGCCAGGAAGGGATAGTAGGCTGGTTTTACCAGGGCATGGCTATTTCACCTTAACATTTCCAACTTTACCAAAACTAATAGTCAGATCCTCTTCAAGCTGGATGGGATGTACCTGGAGTAGGTATCTGTCAAGTGTTTTTGAATGATCATGCACCAGTGACTTCAATATTTTTGTATGAATATTTGAGACTTCAACATTTTGTACATGTTCGATTCTATGATCAACTAAACGCCCAGAAAGCTCACATTGTTACATAGATACAAATTACACAAACAGTCCATTGATAATTTGATAGATACACATAACGATAAGATACAAAGGAATTTTAATATAAAAAATCTGAAGAGGACTCCTGTATTCCACTTTTGTTCTGGATACCAAAATTACTCAAAACCCTTTTACATATAGATTCATAGCTGGTGCTTCAAAATGAAAGACAAAACAATTATCAAAGGATATAACATTGTGTTTGACTGCATGTAGGAATCATTTCCGTAAATACTGTAATGCAATTTGTAGAAACTGTAAAATAAATTGCTTTTGAAGTATTAGCAATTCTCCCGAGTTTGTATCTAAAATCAAAGATTTAAAAGCCAAAAAATATCAAATGTTTAGAATCTTTTCACACTGTACAAAAATCTACCCATAGATGAAGTCAAAAGTTCTCTTTTAGAATTAATAAACAAACTGTTTAAACATAATGTGACACCATACTTATATTTAACCTGGCTTGAATTTAAGTTTATGGGTGAATAGATGAAAAGGGACACCAAGTGGCTACAAAATTATCAAACAATGCAAGATGTATTGATGACGTTGCCTCTGTAAATGTACATGATTCCAGTGAAATTGCAATATAGTTAAGCCAAAAGACATTCCTTTGGAAGCTAAGTATTCAGATGATTCAGAGATGGATTTTTAGACATGGATATGCGGGTCCATAATGACAGGTTTTGTTTTAAAATCTATCACAAAATAGATGAATTTAAATTTGAAGTAGTAAACTATCCTTTCCCAGACAGTTATATTTCGGACACCATTGGACATAACACATTTTTGTGTTCTCAATTTCAGGACTTTGCATCTAGAACCAAATTTATTTACAATAAACTTGAGTCAAGAGGATTCAAGGATGCACCTTTGATCAAATATTTCTACATATTGTGCTGTAAATATCCAGAGATGGTTAGAAAGTTTGGCTTCAAATTTTTTAGAGATGTTAGACTTGCCTGTTTTGCTACTTTATTTTATTTATTGGCACCATTCTGTTTTAATATTCACCTTTCAGGCATTCTAGGCTAGGTTGTTTTCTGTTAAGTTGAACCCCAGGGGCTATCAGTAGCAAGCAGCGGCGTATGACAGTTACAGGCTTGCCTAATTGTACTTGATATCTGGTTAAGAAAAATTATATTTTGATTGCATTCTCTTGACTTATGAACCAATGACTTTCATTCTTTTCTTACTTTCACTGTAATTTTTTTGTGTTGATATCGAAAGATTGTTAGAAAGTTTGGCTACAATAATTTTAGAGATTTTAGACTTGTTTGGTTTGTAACTTAATCTTATCTTTTGGCATCATTCTGTTTTAATATTCACTTTCAGCCATTTTAGGCTTAAATGTTTCCAGCCAGGTTAACCCCCCCCCTCCCTTCCAGGGCTATTGGTAGGAAGCAGTGACCGACGATAGTTACAAGTTTACCTAATTGTACTTAGAATCGTGTAGAGAAAAATCATATTTTGATAACACGTTTTTGACTTAAACCCTCATTACTTTCATTCTTTTCTGACATGCCTAAGTACACATTTACTCAATGTCAAAAATTACTCAAATTTGACAGCATTTACTTAAGCGTCACAAAGCTTGCCCATTATGTTGAAGCATTGACTCAGGGTTGGCAGAGAAATAGAGCTTTATTGTTTGGAGGCTTTCAAGTGAGGAGTGGATGTTATCATCGGGTTTGTGTTACATTTCTGCTGCAGGATGTCCATTGTTGTCCCCTGCCAACAAAGGTGCAATAGGGGGACATAGAATTATTACCGATGCGGGCCAGTTCCATCCGTCCGTGAGCATATCTCTAGAACCCTAAAAGATGGAATAACGAAATTTATACCAGAGATGCATGATACCATTGTTTTTCACCCTGTCAACAGGGCCCAAGAACATATCCACTTCCTGTGTCTGGAAGGATATTTCTAGAACCCTTACAGATAGAATAATGAAATTTATACTAGAGATGCATCATACCAACGGCATTGATTGCTTTTGACCTTGACGTATTTTCAAGGTCACAGAGCCCAAGAACATATAATCTTTTTGTGCGTCCAGACATGCTGTATACATTGTATAGCTTTCTTCTGTTTATTGTGGTGGGCGGACACAGATCCTTTGGATCACTGTGCACTTGTTGCAGGACTTATTAGGATTTCTCTCGGTTTGCACAGGTGATATAGCTGCAAATGTTTATTTTACAATCACTGGGACTGAATTTAATGAGTCAGCTTGTTTCTGCTTCATTTATACACTGGCGGGTGGTCTAACTAAGATAAGCTATCCAGGTAGAAAGGGTACATACTGGTTCAGGGGTAAGTCAAATTGTTCTTATGTGAACTTGTTCTATACAAATTTAGTAATTATGTTTGGTTTGACAGATATTCTTCTTTTATAATGAACCTCTACATTTATAAGCAAAAGTTCGCATATTAATTTAGCTAATTCATTATTTGCCACGCTCATATTTATTCTTTGTCATGTGGGTTATTTTGCTGAATATTTAGCTTAGACAAGGAGCCACTACTCAGAGATACATGTACGGGTAATAGGCTCCGACACATGTTCTGTGTGGTTACCCACCAAAGATCCTTGAAATTATTTGGGTTTATGCAGCCTATGTCAAAATTCTACAGCAGAACGTGCGCAATATGGACAATAGTACCTCCACATGTATATAGATAAGAGAGTGACAGGTTAACTTATCGAGAGTAAAGAGATAGGACAAAAAGGAAAAAATACATATAATTACGATATGATTTAGCCATAAGTACTCATTTTTCATGTATGTGTTCAGCAAATGATTGTAAAGATAATGAGACATGATGTTGACAACAACTGTGCACCAATGAGTTTCACTTGCCCTATACAGCCCCAGCATCTAATTGGAAGCATGTTTGGAGCATGTGCATTGGGTAACTGCAAAATATACAGCCAATATTTGAACAATCATACCTGCTGTTTGATATGCAGCAGGAACTTACCTGTGTCCATATAAAATCTACAATGGAAAGTGTAATTGAACACCTTGTGTGCCTTTAAGACGCTGCAATGCACACTTTCAATAACATAAGCATGTTTGTTAGGAGCTTGGTAGAGAGCACCGTGGGTACCCCAGGCGTAGCAAACGGATTTTTAAAGTCAATTAAGATAGTAAGCTAGGTAATAAGGATGAAAGTAACATATGGTCCAGGAAAACTCGATCAAGGAGCCAAACATTTGTGAAGGAATTTCAAAGTCTGGCTGTAGGAGACAAAGCAGAGAAAAACCTTGATGAGACCAGTGTGAAAGCCAAACGTCAAAAGAAAAAAGGGCAAATAAAAAAACAAAACGAAAGATAAAGACGCTAAAATAAAGTTATGCCAAGCAAAACAAACACATTGCCTGGGTTACTGCAAGTTGAAAGGCAAAGACGAAGGTGAAATGGCAACATGCTCCCTGTCTTACGTTTGGCATCATTTGGAATATACTTATATGACTGTAAGAATGCATTAGAAATGAAGTGGTGGATATGTTTTTCATGTAGAACCATAGCATCGTCTGTATGACTCAAACAAATACAGACTTAGTGAAACAGTTGTCTGGCAAAGTGGCACAATGCATAGAGTTACAGAAGAAGAACATGGAACTTCGGCAAAGGTTACAAAAGTGTTCTCAGGGAAAAGATAGGAACGTTGCATCGCCCATTATAGGTGACTCTCTATTAAGAGATATTCAACCCTGGTCTTGTGGTACAATTTATGAGTAAGGCCACTATAAATGACGTACACAGTGATGTATAAGTGATGCAAATTCTTATTAAAGAACCCCCATTCCAGGCAAATGCATGAAATAAAGTATAAAAGGATGGGCAGTAAAGGGCCTGGGCAAGATAACAGGCAAGCAGGATCCGAAGCCAAATTCAATAAACAGACAAGTCAAAACTTAAGATGACTTGGTGAAGTTTAACTTCAAGAGTCACATCAGAAAGATTATGTACCAATGAGTGCTGAGATACAAAGGTATCACCATGCAGGCCACAGTGTGCCAGTATGTTGGACCTGTGGTTTTTCCCAGGCACACAGAACGGACATGTGTGAATACAAAAATAAACACCCAAATGATACTTTTATGCAAATGAGTAAAAAGCCTGCTGAAGCTACTTGCTAAAACTGAGAGGTGCCTGGGCACTTAAAAAGTACCTGCACACACACCTTCCCTGTGTTTTGTCATGGCTGTGGACAGAAAAGACATAAAATGAACAGATGCTCTCTCTCGCAAAAGAACAGCAGTGTGTTTTCAGCATAGGACGCTGGAAAAGATGATAGGGCCGTAAAGGGTCAGAGTGCTAACCATCATCAGCGTCACCACAGAGGTGGGAAAAAAGTAAAACTAGAGTGTCGAGGGGCTCTTCAATCATAAACAAAGATACTAATTATGTGTTTGCTTATTGTAATGTACAAAATTGCAGTTTGGCTAAAAGGTGTGAGACAAATGATATCCTATGTAAAAACACGTTTGTAATGTATGGGATGACTGGAACTTTTGAAGAGTAGGACAGTATATTCGAGTCATTAAATCTGGATTTTGAATGGATTGGCAAACTAACAAAAGTGGGCAAAAAAATCTGCTGGTGGCATTGGATTTGAATTCGGAAATGTGATGAAATGTGTTTAACTCAGAAGTGATGACTATGAACGTATATGGATATCAGTCTCTACTGGCTCTCTTTCAGTGACAGTTGGTGGGATAAATTTTCCAAATGAAGGTGTTTTTTTTTTTTTGTTTTTTTTTTTTTTGTTTTTTTTTTGTTTTTTTTTTTTCGGAAACTTAAATAGAAAACTCCCAAATCTTAGAAAAGTGAACCAAAATAGTATGAACGATGAACCCCTTAAAAGGCGGATTTAGGTCACTAGTGTACACCATCTGAATGGGTTGGCCAAATGACAAGGAAAAACCACATGGTGCAGAGTTGCTGTGCTGTCAACAATTGATTATGTTTTAATCTCGCCTGCATTACAGCAAAGAGTGACAAAGGTTGTGGTTGACGAACACGGCCTTTTTGACATTGGTGATGACCATACTACACTGGTGTTACACATGACTGGCGCCAAACGTAATCTAGTACACAATCCAAGTGCACCTAAGGTCATTCAAAGCATTAAATGGAATACTAACTCAAACACAAGCTGGTCACTTTTTTAAAAATTCTCCCTGTGAAAAGTAAAATTACTGGGACTCTGAAATATTTAACTCCACTGAAAAAGGGTGGGAAAGTTGGAAAAGTATTATTATTGAGGCTGGAAAAGAAGGAGTCGGATTGAAAAGTACAAGGAAAACACCAAATAAAATTTGGGATCAGGAAATTGGATTTTGGATAAAAAGTAGAAGGATTGCAAGTAGATTGTTTAGATATTGTTAAAATAATGTACACACAGATCAAGACGTAGTTCATAATTTATGGGTTATATTCCAACAAGGAAAATTAGAGTACATGAATTAAAAAGGTGAAGGAATGTAGATCAGAAAGTCAAAGTTATTGTTTTCAACTCGAGGAAA
This sequence comes from Hermodice carunculata, assembly GCA_964020975.1. Lineage (NCBI taxonomy): Eukaryota > Metazoa > Annelida > Polychaeta > Eunicida > Amphinomidae > Hermodice > Hermodice carunculata. The sequence continues at coordinate 38,987,678 of OZ026619.1, read as the reverse complement.
GACTTCAAAATCTCAAAATCATTCTGGATTATGTCAAGACGACCTAATGAGAACCAGAACCACCAGATCCAAATGGTTGATCCACATTACCCACCCAAAATATTAATTGATCCAAAGGAAATGTCAAAAGTATTAAGAGACCATTGTGCCTCTCTGGGTGAAATTAACGCTGAAATTCCTGGATCGGAATTCCTTAGAGTAAAAGAATTGCATAGTTTCACTGGTGATACAACGGGATTGTTGGATGTTTCTCTTGATTTGTATAATATCATCGTGGCTATATTGCACCTGTTCATTTCAAAGCTGCAAGTCCTCAGGTGGCTTCTGAACATATAAACCCTAATGTAAAAATTGTCCACCAGATGGCACTTCGCTCCTAATGTAATCATAGCTTATTTTTGCAACTCCTGTGATGAATATTGTTGCATGTGCAAAGACAAGAATAGGTGAGTCCTTAACTTTATATTCTCAGTGACCTTGGGACAGAAGATCAAAGACACCCAGTTTATGTAATATAAGAGGCCCATAGGCCTGCCTGGTGCTGTGCTGATATTGCCATTGAAGTCCAAGCTACACCCTGCCATTAAAAATCATCTCTTTCAACTTTACAGGCATAGTGACCTCACAAAAAAAGGCCAAGGGCACTGATATTATACATGATACTAGCTTTAGACATTGTCTATATATCCTAGAAATTTAGCAAGCTCAATTCAATCACTTTTTAAGAAATTGAATTTTATATCTTAAAACACATTTTGGCTCATATTTTCCATCCAATTACAGGTGGCGCTATTAGTATCATCAATTTAGACTTTGACCTTTCCCACAATCCCACCAAATTCGGTGGAGATCTGCTAAAAGAAATGAAAAAAATGCTAGATTTTTACAAGAGTTTCATATTTTGACCCCTATATTGTATTATATTGTAGGTGGTGCCACCAATATCAAAGGGAACCTAGATTGTTATACCCCCTATAAGTCCTGAAAGTGATATTGGGCTAATTTGAAAACTGTGGACAGTACTGTGGTCACACAATTTTCACATTTTGACCTGTATATCACATAAACTAAAGGTGGCGCCATCAACATTAATGTCGACAAAGATTTTTACACACTTTATAACATCTAAATGTTATATGGGCCTATCTCAAGAATTGTGGGGTGCAGAGTATTCACCAGATAACCCCAAATATTCAAACTGGCCATTTGACCTTGAATTCAACTCGGATTAAAAATTGTTATGTTCAAAATATGCGCACAACATCATGCTTTCCATGTATAGTCTATTTGTTCAAAACATGATTTTTCGATTGAGGAAAAACAATAAACTTGAACAAGCGCCAAACTCCATAATAACTAGGTCACAGTGACTCAAAAAGCAGGTCACCAAGTACAATTTTATGTATTATATTATCAAGTGCAATTTTGAAATGGAGGCTCAATTCCCTTTGCCATTGATGTCCAAGGTACACCCGGCCATGACAAAATCACTTTTTCAACTTGACAGGCATAGTGACTTCACACAAATAGATTAAGGTCAATGATATTACATAACCTTCTACCCTTGGCCATGGTCTAAACATCATATAAGTTTGGCAAGTCTAATCCAATTACTTTTCTAAATATGGAATTTAAAAAGAACTCACATTTTGGCTCATAATATCTGTCAGAGTATAGGTGGCGCCGCTAGTATCATCATCAACTGAGACTTTGATCTCTCCCACAATCCCACTAAATTTAGTGAAGATCCGCCAGAAATTAAAGATGCTAGAGTGTTCACAAGTTTTTTTACATTTTGACCCTCACATTTCATAATAATGTAATTGGCGCCACCAATATTAAAGTTAGTCTAGATTTTCATACACCCTGTTAGTCCTGGAATTTATATTGGGCTAACTTGAAAACTGTGGACAGTATCACGCTAAAGAGCAAAATTTTACAGACTGACACACAGGAGTAGGGACGGGCCGACATGAGTGGCCGCATAAGCTCTGCGACCTTTGCTCAGCACAGCTAAAAACGGAAAAGTATGTGGCATCGATACAATACCTAAGGAATTTTAAAAAAACAGAGGTGTTACACTGGTTGCATCCTGGTACAGTTATTCAAATAGTGCAGAAAAACATGATCCATATTCATTAATTCCAAACCCAACAATGACAGTAAAGAGATTCCAGACTTGCCAAAGCATCAACATTTCTTTTCCAATACCAATGTGAAGAAACAAATTTCACTCCTGACTTAAGACAGGCAGTCACCCATAAAAGGCAACTGGTGGTTTTAAACCGGTCCTCTCAACCTTAGAAATATTCACCATTAACTGCAGACACTAGTTCATTTCCAAAATGCATTGGCCTAACCACCAAAAACACAAATTTCATTACTTCTGCCAAAAATAAAAAGACACCTGTTAGGCCTATCACCTTTTAGTTCGCCCGACTTGTCAGTCACCTAAGTTTACAGCAAAAGAGTAAAGTAGGCCGACATCGTTTTTGTGATAGCTATGAATCTGGAACATTACAAACACACTCTACCTCCACTATAACTATGGAAAAACAATATTTAAATTATTCGAGCATTCCCCTCGTGATTCGTTTCATGTGATTGTGAAACCTCTATGTAAAGAGGGTAAAAAGGATAATACTGATTAGTTTTGAGGAATTTTGATCATATCCAACGTATATAAATTCTTTGCATTACCTGTTGGACGTCAATTTATGGGTTATTTGGAAAATGACGATATTTCGGGCGAATTACGCAGTGCCTACAGGAGAGGACCAGAACAGAAGACCATATTTTTACACTTAAAATTATTTTTTTAGTATGAGAAAAGACAATCGTAAGAAAACATGGCTTGCCTTGTTTAGACATATCAAAGACCTTCCATATTATTTCTCGAGACCATCTTTTTAGTAATTTGTGGAACCTTAGAGTACAAGGTAAAGCTTGGAAGACTGTCAAAAAATTACATTCTAGAGTTGAAAACTAAGTCATTTATTGGTTTGATTGAAACTTCCTGGCTTGATGTAATGAATGGCGTCAAACAGGGCTGCATCATCTCCCCTACAATTTTTACTACAGTAAAAACTGACATTGTTGCAATGTTAACTAAAGAAAACTTAAGTATCAATTTCATAAAGAGGTTAATACCTGCACTACTATATGTTGATGACATTGTTTATATGGCCGAAGATGTCAAACAACTTGCTAAAATGTTGGCTGTAGCTGATCCATTGGCTGTTGAATGGGGGTCTTAAATTCAATTCTGAAATCGACAGTTATAGTCATTGTTTGAAGAAACCAACCCAGGCAGCAAAAAGTCTTGGGGTGATATTTTTATTGCGGAAACAGACTGCTATAAATATCTGCGTGTGTAATTTTTTAAGATTCTCAGTGATGTCGCTCATATTGATATTGCATGGACAATACTGCAAATCAGAGCAACCCCAGCTTGTATTGCCACATTGGGTGACCTAGGTTGGGTACTGTTGCCCCAAATGGCTGACATGAACTGGGTTAAATACCGTCAGTACGTGAACTATACCATAACTGATACGAGGCTTTGTAATCAAGTTTTCAATGAAATGTGTAATAGATTTGAAGAAGGACATAGCACTGCATGGCCATTTTGTGAAAAAATTAAACGTATACTAGACATGCAGGGATGGATTGGATGATGAAAAGTTCAAATAGAGACTGGTTTACCATGTACTCATAATTAAGTGGTGAAGCTTGGAATTTAGAATGTTTTTGAAAAATTAATACAAAAAATACTTTAGATATACATAGTTGTTTCAAGAAAATGCCTCTCAAGAAAACATATATGTTGCATTATCAGGGTTTTAGAGCAGGTAAATTAAAATTTAGAGCCAGCAACGTCATTATAGGATTAAGGGTAGATTGTAAGAAGTGGGGCCTCTGTGATGGGATATGCCATTTATGTGGTAATGATATGGAAGATATTTATTACTTCTTTTTTGCATGTTCCATCTTTGTCGATCTCAGGAATAGACTATTTTGGGACCATGAGGAAAAACTAAAGAGCTCCGATTTAGTCCATGCTTTAACCAAAATTAATGGCTACCTCAATGTTACTAAAATATGTCCTTTGATTGGCAAAACCGCCCAATGCCTAAATAATGAAGATTATGCATTTTTTATGCTCCTGGTAGTCAGTTGCTCAAATTTGTGTTTGACCTACGAAATTCTTAACCTAGCTGATACTTTTGACACTGATGGTCTAGCAGGACTTCTCTTCCTACGCTTTTCAGCGTGACAAATCCGTATTTGGTTGCGATTTTCAATGCAATATGTATTTTAAGTTCTACGTTTATATTTTTATTATGTGTGATATCTTCTCTTATATAAGTGTAGTGAATCATTATACACACACACACACACACACACACACACATATATATATATATATTCCGATGTACCTGCACTACTACCCTGGTGTTTAGTGCCTCCGTTGTCAATAGGGTAAATCTTGAACGAATAAATAAATAAATACGAGGCAAAAGTTCGCTTCCATATTCAACAATCATCGGGGTCTGCGAGTTGGATAGGTCAATCATACAGGTGGGTATAGGTTTACCCACTCTCCTGTAGCATAATTGAAAACTGGAAAAGATTTTATCCTGCTCGCCCAAATGTGCGGGAGGTGGGTCCGGGATATGCTTTATATTAGAGTCAAAGATGAAGTCAATATATATTTATGTTGCTGATCACAACTTTAAGTAAATTATTATCCCGGTAAACCGTATGGTCACATTTGTCCTTATTAAATATCATTATTTTTGCCTTTGATGCATTCAGAATATAATGTCAGTTTTACATGCCTCAAATAACGTCAAATTCTCCCTTGAGAACTCAGAACTCAGAACTCAGAACTCAGAAACATTTTATTCGACACACAGTGGTCACAATAAATTTAAGTACCTATAATTAACAGTTTAATGTGTCAGGACTACTCCTACTAAGGAAACCAAGTTTCCGCAATCGTAGAAGCCACCTGAGAGACAAGAGTTACTGCTTAAAAATCATACATTTAGAATACATAACATTATTATTGTGATAACATGTGATGAAATTATAAATTACAGACATAGCAGTGATGAAATTATAAATTACAGACATAGCAGTTTGGTATATTGCATACATCAGAATATGAATTTACATAAGATATTTTAACATACCATAAAAAACAAGATAAGGAATTACACTTTAATTTGTCAGTAATGCAGGGTGGAAGATTTTGGAGTAAACCTGGCAAATAAAATCTAATAGAATTTTTGGATCTAGCTCGTGCCAGTATGGAAAGGGGTATATCATTTCGACCACGAGTGAAATGTCTATGAGATGCTGGAGATGCGGAAAACATATTTTGAAAATAGTCAAGTAAATCATTTTTAATGTATCTAAAGTAAAATTTCAATGCTTTTAAATGTAACAAGTGTTCAACTTTAAGAATGTTAAGTTTTTTAAAGAGTGGATCCGTATGGCAATAAATCTGGCCTGGCATATGAGACGAATGACTCTTTTTTGAAGTGAAAATATTCTGGTACATGAATAGCCCCAAGCGATGAGAGAGTAGTTTAAATGTGGCAAAAAGAGTGAGTTATACATAATTAGCATGGTGTCTAAGGGGATATAGTTTTTTATTCTGTTGAAAATTCCTACCACTTTAGATACTTTTATTCATATGCGAGGTCTAATTTAAGTTTTCATGAATTCTCAAACCTAAAAAATCAAATTCTGCAGTCCTTGAAACGGGAATATCATTTATTTTTAGATCCAAGATAAAGTTTAGTTTCTTTTGAGGAAAGTGAAATATCATATACTTTGTTTTTGAAATATTCAAGGAGAGTTTATTTGCTGCTAACCAATCGTAGACTTTGTTTAATTCACAATTTATAATAGTAGATGTGCTTTCAAATTCTGCATTTAAAATTGGGCACGGGGGAAATTGAAAGAGCAGAGAGACTTTACAAGAGTAGTGTCATCAGCATACAGAATTGAATCAAACATAGATGATGCAAGATGCATATCATTAGTGTAAATAATAAAGAGGAGCGGGCCAAGTATCGACCCTTGAGGGACACCAGTAGTTATAGCTAACTCACTGGAAATAACCTCATCATATTGAACAAATTGAGATCTATTGGTAAGATAGTTTTCAAACCATTTTCAGGCAGTTCCAGAGACACCGTAGTGCTTCAGTTTATAACAGATAATCTGATGGTCTAAAGTGTCAAACGCTTTAGACAAGTCAAGATAAATACGTCTGGGTAGTTCACCTTTATCAAGAATATTAATAAGTCGATCTATTAGCTCCAAAGATGCTGTTTCAGTAGAATGTAATTTTCTAAAACCATGCTGGCTAGAATAAAATAAAGAATTTGATATGAAATAACTGTAAAGTTGCCTGGAAACCACCTGCTCAAAAACCTTTGACATAGCCGGAAGTAAAGAGATGGGTCTATAATCATCTAAGTAAGAAATATCATCCTTCTTATACAAAGGGATCACTTTCGCTACTTTTAGTTTATCAGGGAAGATACCAGTAGTTAAGGATTGATTTATGACTATGGAAAGTGGTTTGGAAATAGAATGAATTAAACCTTTAAGACGTTTCATTGATATATTATCATGTCCGGTCCTTGTTTTGGGTTTGAAATTTTCTACAATTTTAGCAATTTCATCTGAGTTGACTGGTGTAAAAGAAAACCGTTTTTTTCTGTGGGATTTTTTAGAATGAATTGTAAGAGGGTTTGTTCGTTGGGTCTATCTTATCTGCTAGCTTGGGACCAATATTTGTAAAAAATTCATTAAATCTTTCAGGTATGACTTCTTTGTTATTTTATTATTGTCTATGATAAAAAATGATGGAAAGGTGGATTTATTTTTTTTTTTTTTCAAGTGCAAAACAGATCTAATAACATCCCATGTCTTTTTTCTGTCATTTTTTAACTTTTCGAATTGAGAATGATAATATTACTTTTTTGGTTGGCGGATTACTTTTATTGAGAATATTGTTATAAACTTTGAGATTAAGCTTGAGGATGGTATGCTGAACTGGCTGATTTTGTAATGGTGTACATTTAAGCTTTTTGTAAAGTGTGTCCCTGAATTTTATGGAGTTTAGAATACCATTTGTTACCCATGGGGAAAGTTTATGTTTATATTTATTAAATTTGACGGGAAGATGTGTTTCTCTGGCTTGTCTAATTATGCTATCTAATTCACTGTAATTAATATTTGGATCACATTGTAGATCCTGATTAAAACTTTGCATTATGTTGGTGTTATTTATGTCTTCATAGAAACGTTGAAGTGAGTGGGGATCTTTTGTAATTACTTTTACATGTTTAGGTGGATGACTTACAGTTAATTCAGTTTTTATACAAGTAAAAGAGGGGAGTTGGTCAGATATGTCAGACAGGATAATACCAGAAGTAGATAATTTTAAGCTGTGGGATAGATTACAGATAATGTGGTCAATTTAAGTAGCAGTTCTATCGGTTAACCTTGTTGGCAATGTGATTATTGGCAGGAGACCATTTCCAAGCAAAATGTCTAAGTATTCCGCATACTTTGGTCTTGTATTAAGCTTTAAAAGATCAATGTTGAAGTCTCCAACAAACATTTTATCTGATGTTTCCCTGGATATAGTTTCAATAATTGGAATAAGTTCTTGAATAAAGATATCTATGTCTTCATTTCTATCCCGAGGGGGTTTATATATATTGCATAATGTGGTTTTTTTTTGCTTCATACCTTTACCGGTTGTATCAATGATCTGACATTCCCAATGACTGTTAGAAAATTGAAAATCTTTGTGCGTGTAAATAATCAAACCACCATGAGAACTACATGTTGCAATAAAAGGAATCAATGTGTAATTTTCAAGAGTAAAGAGTGAATCAGCTGACAAACAGTTTTCAAGCCAGGTCTCTTGAAGGCGAATGGCACTAAATTCAAAATCATTTTCGGCTAAATCATCAATCAGTATCTTAAAATTGTCAAATTTTGCATTTAAACTTTGAATATTTAGAGTTAGTACTGAAAACATGTTTGTCAACGGCTTGAGGTATTCTGCAATGATTTTTTACATCTATATATGGAGAATCTGCCGCAATAGATATAACATTTTCAAAATCATTTTCCTTTTCATTTTCATTGCTTTGATCCTCTTCTGTGTCTGAGAATACCAACAGGTGATCTGCATGCAAAAGATTGTGGTATACCAGTTCATAATCACCAACATCAGAGAGGTATTCATTTGATGGCTTAAGACTAATGATCCCCACTCGTAAAACATTTAAGAGTTGGGATTACCTCCACATAGAACTCCGTGCCATTTAACTTTTATAGTAGACTAAACGTAAATCTAAATATGTTCCAAAAAGCGCTAGATGTACACCTCTGATTAAGTTTATGTTATAACGCATCTATATCCTTGAAGTCAAATGACCCAGCGAATGAAACATGCACACAGTGGTTTAGCTGAAACACTATTGCTTTTTAATTGTTTGACAAAACAAAGGGGTTATCATTTGTCCTACATTGATACCATACCAGTCATTAAAACACCACAATCTACGGAAAACAATTGTCGAATTATAATCTTCCATTCATAACAGATTCGAATAATTCTTCTAGCTTTACTTAGGGAGTCACTTTTCTGTAATAGGAAAGATCAGATTTACTTCTTTTCTTGTCAAGAGAACAAACACCTTCCAACTACTGACATGTATGGCAAGCCACTTTGACATTTACTCTTTTTTTTGTCATATCACCATATCATATAGCAAAGTCGTTGAATATTTAGTATTGTTGCTACATATTTAGACAAAGCGCTAAATAAGTCCGATATATCCCTACATAATTTAGGAATACTGCTAAATGATTTGGCAATATCTCTAAATGGCTTACAGATATGGCTAAATATTTAAGTGATATCCCTGACTGTGTATGATAAACCGACACTTCCAAATGATTTAACGATGTAGAGATATTGTTATTATTATTTGGTGATTTCGCTGAGTAAAATATTTAGCGACATCTAGCAATCATTTAGCTATCTCGATAAATAAGCTTCTGCTTCTTGTCCTATTTTAGTTCAATATGGCTGCCGATTTGGATTGAGGTGTGTTGGCTTCATCCTTCTCAAAGCACAGGGTACTTAAAGCAACACTACATCTCCAAGATAGATCTAGCCAAAGTATTCCCTGCGAATTCTCAAACCATAATTTGGCCTACAGGTCCAAATGATTTCTCATTTGCGTCAATCACTATACAGACACACTACAATTGCCCAGCGTGCACCGAGTCACTCATTTAGCGATATCACTAAACACACCTTGCTTGGCGATATCTCTAAATCATTTAGGATATCACTAAAGGATTTAGAGATATCATCAAATGAGAACATTAAGCAATATCGACAAATGTTTTACATATCATAGACTGGTCTTCAATATATGATTATCAAAATAACTGTGGATTGTTAATTGTGAACTCGGTATATTTGATTCGAATTTATCCAAGTCCAAAGTGTTAATGGTCGTTATATTGCCGATGCCAAATCATTATTTGGCGTGAAAAATATGTTTCCATAAAATAAACAAAGAGGTATTGCTACTCCATATCATTGGTTTTGGAAATTCAAAGTTTATCTTTCTCCAAAAAATTCAAAGGTCATCGAGATTATCAAACAACGTCTTTTTAAGTTTTTGACGAACAAAAGTAGGCTAGGTCTTTTCCTTCCCTGCACAACCTGTTAGTAATGCTTTTCCAGCGTTGTTTACTGTTCAAATGTATCCTCGCGTGAAAGATCATTATATGTTGCAAAGGTATGCATAATGGATTATAATGTCTTCTATCCTTCGTCAAAACAATAATGGGAGAAGCATGAGTGGGTCTGGGAGCTGCATGCAACAAACTTATTGCTTATTGTATGTTCTAAATATGCATTGACGTAATTCCATCGACCATTTGTTAAATTTGCGTCAGTCTGGTGAAGAAATAGCTGCAATTCTTCAGAAGTATTATCAAATGTTAACTCGCCAAACGAGTTTCTTAAGAGAATGTGACTTATCACACTTGTAATATGTTGCACCTTTACCTGCAAAATTTATTCCTGCGGAAAATGGTATGTATGTTGAGTTTAATAACAGCATTGTAAACAAAGAAGAGTGGCGTTTTAATAATATAATCAGATATTCAAGATAAACTGATTCTTCCTGACAGAAGAAAGCAGATATTAGGTACAGGACCAAAGATTGCAAATGAAAGGTCAGTCACCATGCAGAACCTGGAAAATGAAGGTCAAAACTAGTGAAATCAAGGGACCAGAGTGAAGAACGGGTAAACCCCAAGCTCTTACACCCAATAGATCTATCATTAGCAGACATCCTATCTTAAATAATATGGCACACTGCGGAAAGACAAAAGACAAAACGACACCAGCGTTCTGATTAATGGTACGTATATTAAGTATCAACAAGTTGCTCAACAGGGACAACAACCACACTATAGTAGTGTGGAGAGGGGATTTTTGGAATACTTTGCACTTAATGACCTTGAAATCCTGGATTCTGGTTGGTCGAGAACAGTCACATGACCAGTGTCTGTGAAAAAATGTTCCATCTCCTCATTCGACCAGAGCAGGCACGTGACCATAGCGCAGGAAAGGAAATCGATTGAAAAAGAAAACAAGGTTTTTACCTTGCAGTGTACGCATTTTAGCCTTTTCGGTGTAACCAATGGTGATGCGAGTTTTTTTAGGACCACAAAGGAATGAAACACCAGAAGCCAATTTTTCAAATTATACCTTGCCAGTGCCATCCATAATAATTGTGCATGTGGCCCTAAAGAGGACCAGTTTTCATCTTTATTATAAAATTGTGTTCAATATATCTATATGGTTACAGTATCATGGTTTAATCCATTCATCTGGCTTGAAAAGTAATAAGATACAATTTGTATAGCCTTATGCAATATACTTTAATTTTAAACAGGTACAATGTATTTATTTACATCAATATATTATGCATTGGCAATTGAGTCAACCCTTTCATCTGCTACAGACCCTAACCTGACCATATCATAGTAATAAGATGTGTGTTCTAAGCTCATATACTTGTGGGTCTATCATAGCGACATCATTTACCATAGAGGATATGTGTCCTGAAAGAGTATGTCAAAAAAGTGTCCAAAATTTGGTATCCATTGAGGTATGAAGAGTTGCAATTTGGTTTTTGTTGTCATAAGTTACGTTTAAGTCAGCAGATATTTCATATGCAGCAGAAACTTCTACATATTAATTCACCAATTCATCACTTAATTCTGGATCATCTGGGTAGAGCAATTTACCTGTCATGTCAGGCATGCTAATCTCCATGGTGTTAAGCATGTCTGACGTCATTCCCTGGTGCAAATACCTCCTGCAAAGTTGGGTCTGACCTTTTCCAGTATATCAGCCCCTACATTAAGTGACAAGATTGTTACCTTTTATGCTTGAAATGGAAAGGATTCTTGCTGAGTGAGTGGTCATAGGCATCGTTGGCTACAAAACCAATGATGATTCATCTTGGAATTTCATTTTGTCTTTGAGCATATCCTGCACATGTTAAGAAGTAATTTTACTGGGCAACAGGTGTCCAGATAACACCCCTCCTGATGTGATATTTGGCTGTGCTGGTTCCTAATGCTCTTGCATGTCCCATACACACTCCCGCTTCCACTCTTATTTATGAACATAAAGGGTGGCTTTATATATGTGCGTCCTGAACGAGTCAGTGGCTGAGGCATCAAGTGAAATGATGCTGATGACCTGTGAAGTTTGATTCAAGCATTAACACCATTCAATGGCAGCATGTCTTGATTGAATATGGGAATGTTCAGTACCCGCATGAGTACAACTAGCTTGGAGACCTTAGTTTATGGATCTCTTCTGTCAAAGCCTGTGGAGGTGCCCAGCTTTGATTCATCCATGGGTCCAGCAGTATCAACAGACCACGTCACGCTCTGCAGTTGACTGTTTTGTTTTTTTTTGGCATCACCCTCATAGGTGAGTAAGGGTTCCAGTTATGCTGGGCAGGCATAACCTGAGCACAAGTTAGTTACACTGATGATATTCAACTCTACTTCTACACACTTGAATAAACTGTGCATCCAGTTGTTCACTGGTACAACACCAGTAAGATCATCAAGGTCTGTACCATCCTGTTTGGCAATTTTCACTTGCAGCAGCAAACTGGTATTGTCTAAGTCCATATTTTTGTCTCCAGAACCATTGATTTCAAAATGTATGGGACCATCACTGTCCCCAGAGGTAACAGGATGATGGGGATCCTGTGACCCAGCTTCTACTGTACTCTGAGTAAGTGGTAATGTGAAAAGATCTAGCTCAGACTTGCTGCTGAGTGCACTCTTTACATGTACCAACTGAATTCATCTTGATAGGTCTTCATCCAAAGATGTCTTCTTGTCTTCTCGTTTTACTTGACTGCTGTCGTTGCCTTTTATTGCCCGCTGCCTTCTGCTTTTGGGTCATCTTCGTGACTGAATAGCTATGTCCATAAGATTAGTGCTGAGTTGTCTTCCTCTTTTTTCTTCTGAACGTTTGTTATCTTTACCACTTATAGCATCGTTTGCCAATCCTACTTCAAAATTCAAGGCCTCTGGTCCTGTGGTTTTGGCTGCATATTTCAAAAGTGGGACTACAGATCTGAAGACGCTGCTAAGAATACTGCAAATACCAAGCCCCTTTTGTAGTCTAGATCCCCTTTGTAATCTGGAATCCCATGACCAGCCTGATTGACGTAGTAATTTTGCAGACATTTTAAACAGGAGCAACATACTCAGCATACTTTTGTTTCATGGCAGTAGTTTGCGCCTTCTAAAAATGAACTGTAACAACTCCTTGGGGGTAGTTTGATATCATCAGTACCAAAGCTGAATTGGCACTTTACAAATCCAAGGAATGACAAAGCTGGCTACATAAAGTTCCCAGCTCTACATACAGTTACGCCCGGCTAAAAGTTAACAGCCAAACGCTTTTTTCGCGTTTTGCTGGTGTTTGGCTTGTGTTTGGAAACGTTTGAAAACGTTTGGAATGTGTTTGGAAAGTGTTTGGAATGTGTTTGGAAAACGTTTGGGAAAAATCTCAAACACTTTTACAAAACGTTCGAACACTTTCACAAAGCTACCAAACACTTCTCCAAACGCGTTCAAACACTTTCCAAACGCGTTGAACAATTACCCGAACGATTTCAAACACTTTCACAAATGCATTCAAACACTATGCATTTCAAACACTTCCATTTAAATGGTGAAGAATCTCCAAACGTATTTTCAACAGGTCCAGCAATATATGATGTACCTACATGTAAATGTGCACTTATCCAGCATTATAGGCTGTATATATTTATATAAAACACGATCCAAATATGTTTACCCAAGTGTTTAATTCAACTGAAATTAATTAAAGACTTAATTCTTTATTTAAGATGTCATGAATACTTCATCTTTCAAAAACTGTTTCGGAGTAAATCCATAGAGAATATCATGATCAGATCATGATTCTGATCTGATCATGATGTTGCCTATAAATTTTCTCCAAAATAGTTCCTAATTTTCAATTAAAATATATATAATTACTCCAAGGACCAATGCAGTATCGCCTGGCTTACTCCACTGGAGCTAATTCTATTCATTGGCTTAGTAAGCCAAACAATACTTAAATTGAGGTGCTTCTGTATTTCCATTCGAAATTTTAAAAGTTAGCCTTTTTTTCAAGAACTTCACTTTCAGAAAAAGTATGATAGCTACTTGGTATACTTGCTACTGAAAGATCTGTAACTTTATAATAAATGAAGTGTTAAACCTGTTAATGTAGGCATATTATTTGTTTTCTTCTACCTACACTTATTTTTTTTCCTTAATTAGGTATGACCATGTCATGATATTGTTGATTACCAGTAACAATGTAAATATTAGCAGGTAAAGGTGACAAATACATATTTCCAGGAATTATATGTCACTGACTAATTTTTCTTTTTCTTCATTTCATGTTAATTTTAATCAGATATAAAGCGTGATTTGATTTGTGGTGCCCAGATAAGCGAAGTTTGCATCCCTGAAAATCCGAATATTCCATATGAAAATGCAGTGGCAAATGCCAGGAAAATGCATATGAGAGCATCCATTTTCGATAATTTTCTGGGGGAGGCCCCCCCCGACCCCATCCACCTGGTGAAAAAATTTCAGATTGACTGGCTGACGTCCACTGAAGCAAATTCAGTGGGTAGTGTCATGTACATCTTAGAAGGTAGCTTTTGTTGCGTTTTCCACTGTATCACAGGCATAAACCAATTGCAATTTGTCACGCAAACAAGAAAACAATGATATAGCCTACAATATGTACACATGCATTGTAAGTGATACATATACAAACTGTAAGATAGAACTGTTTTTGTTTTTTTTGGAAAAAACATAATTTCAACTTTGTGAAATATACATAATAGAGCTTTTTGGCTTATCCATAAATGAAGGCATGCACATATTGTTGGGATTTTTAGGCGCTGATAAGCTTTTTCGACACTTGATAAAATATTCCTGTCATTAATATTAGATTACCAATGGATCACATACGTTTGGCACAAAGTGTAAAGTGTTTGAAAGCGTTTGGAAAAGTGTTTGAAAGCGTTTGGCAAAGTGTTTGTAAAGCGTTTGAAAAGTGTTTGCAAAGTGTTTGCTACGCGTTTGCAAAACGTTTGACTTTCACTGAAAGTGTTTGGGAAACGTTTGGGAAACGTTGGTGCGTTTGGCGTTTGTTAACTTGAACGCGAGCGTAACTGTGTGGCAATGTCATCTTTATCATCATCTTGTTTGTGTGTTTGTTACATATATATCTGATGCCATGTTCTACACAAGGACTGTTCAGCAACTTTTTCAAACCATTTGGATTTCCATTGAAAAACAATTTCTTAAATTTGGTTGTTGAGTTCACACCCTGATTACCAGGGGTTCCTATTTTGAGATGAGCATCAGCAGCTGGGATGTCATCCCAATTATAGGATTATGATATCTCTGCCAGACCAACTTCGTATAACCCATGTAATTATATGACTTTGAGAAGCTTATTCCTGAATTCTGTTACAATATTATCTGGAATGTACTGCTTTGAACTGTCAGATGAAAGGGTTAAGTCAAATTCTACCATTATTCTGATCAATCCAAAGTGTTGTTGTTACTGCTGTTTGCCACAAGTCTGTCCTGGAGCTTTGCTACAATGACTTTTACCAAAACAGCCACGAGCATACCCCCAAAGAAAAGCTAGTGATATACCAACATCTTTCAGACAAAAGTCATCATCTTGGTCTGCATCCTGTAAAATTCCATAGCTGGTCCATGTGGTATTGATTTCAACGGTGTCCTTCTTGAGTGACAAGAAGAAAGTGTAATAACCTTGTTATACAACTGATTTTATCCTTGCCACACTTTGATCAGTTCATCTTCATAGAAGGTTCCATCAATTTCATCACCCTTTAGATCTCACATATAGTACACACCTGTTATAGGTATATAATTCTCGATGACAAAAATTTCTTCTCTCCATTGAGCCTAATATAGTTTTAAATGGTCCCTTGGTATGCACTATTTGAAAATAATCGCCCATTTTCAGATTTGGTTCACTTTTCTTCAGTTCTCTGTGGAGTGGCGTGTCTGCATACTGCATATCCCACAGATCATCATCACTGATATTTTCCCTTCCATATCATGGTGTTAAACTGTTCAATGACGAGAGTGGAGAATTGTAGGCAATCAGCAAATTGGGTAACACATTGATGTATCTATGAATACCCTGATGGGAAAAGTATGGCCACTTCCTCTCTTTGAGCGTATAATTTAACCTTTGCTGCTTTGATATCTTCATTTTTAGTTGAAAAGTGTTTCAATCTGTGCGGTGTCATCAGCTATTTGACAAAAGAATTTGTAAACTGAGATCCAAGGTCATTTTGGATACATTCTGCATTAGTTCCAGCCATTTCAAATATTTTCTGCATTGTTTTGTTGACCACATGTGCATTTATACTCTTCACTGTGACTGCCCAGACAAAATGCGACAAGCAGTCAATCAGTGTCATGATATATCGATTACCAGTGTTGTAACTACCAATAGAAGGAAGGTCACACAGATGTACTATTGTATTGACGGGTCTCACAGTTATGGGCTGAGTTTTGACTGGTGGTGCAGCACTGACATATACCAATTTCTTCTTTTTGATGGTGCTCATTTTTAAGTGGGTTCAAAGAGAGTGCTTACAAGTGTTGCTGTCAATGGCAAAGATAGAAACATAAACCCTCCACTTCAGTTGAAAATCATTTTCTTCCATATTCTTGATTCATTTGTTGCAGCTAATTTCTGTAGTGTCTACTTATGTTTTTGAAGGCTCTCTTTTTTACTCTTGTAAAGTTTCATGTTGCCTCTTAGTAAGTTGAGTACACATTAACAAATGGCATCTATCAAGTTGTGAAGTGCTTTTAATATTATGATACTTCTCATGCTTGGTAGGCATGCATTCAAAGAGGAGAGTTTGACAGCACCCTGTTGCATTCGTCTGGAAAAATTTTTTGTTGCATCCATCTATTGGGAACACTTTTCCTGTGCCATCACGTGTTTTTGATCACAAACACTAGCTCCAGAAGGGAAAATGGATCTGCAGTATCTTATTTTTCTGGTGGTGTCAGGTGCACCGTCGATGAAGAGATAACAATGCTGGTCCTTCATTGCTTTCTGAAATGCCTCCAGCTCCACTTGAATTCTGTTGGATACTAGCTGTCTTGCTAATGCAGGTATTTCCTGTCTATCTCATGTATTTTCACAAACTGGTAAATAGTGAGCATTTAGACTGACAGTGCAAAAAATTTGTTGTCAGCAAACAAGTTCTGCACAATTTATATGGTGCTTGTATTTTGATGGTGACTGTTTTGGTGAACATGTCTAACATGCACTTGTCCATTTCGTCCGTCAGGTCATCAGCAACAACCAAGAGGGTTACATTCCCATGTGTATCTCCCAGTCCATCTTTATCACCTTTGGCTGCAAGTCTCCATCTTGCCACATTCCATAGTGCAACATGACTCAGACCAGTGGGGGGAACTATCATGTTTTGCATCTTGTTTACCAAGCGTTTGTAGTCATTCGGTTTACCCAGATAAATTTGGAACAGCCACAATACAGCTAAAAGGATGCCTGAACCTTGGATCCATATCAGGACCCATATTCTGCTCTATGCAGCCTTAAACTGACCAAATTTCAGTTTGGGGATCCATTTATGTCCATAAGCCAAAGAAGATATACCATCATCCAAAATGTACCACTTTTTGTCATACGCAGACAAGGCTATCTTATTTATCACGGTGATGATGACAGCATATTTTTTCACCCTTTTCCTGATATTTGAACCAGTTTTCAGTGTACGGAGGTGATCATTATATGTCAGTCTTTTGATGACTGATCTACCCACACCTTTTGCGGACTCAGTGTTCGTTTGGTTAGGCATTTTGATGCTGTACATGAGGCACATTACCCGCAGAATGGAACCATCTTCTGTCGACAGCACTTATCCTTGAACTTACTTTCAACTTTGTTGTTCTCATTGGAGTAAAGAGCCTGATCTGTGGGATATTTCGAAGTGTTCAAGTCTTGAGAGATCTTGCACAATTCTGTATCCAAATTGGGAGTCTTCATGTGATACAGCAATGAGTTGGCGTCCAAAAACAAATATTTCAGAGATTTAAATCCGAACTGTGGTAGCATCCTCTGGTAATGAAATTGATACATGAGTAATTTTGAAAGGTTTAGGAGAGTTTTTCTTATGTATATGGGTTCGTTGAGTGTTATCTGTGTGGTGATCTTACTTATGCCTACCAAGTTCTCATAAAAATGTGGCACATCTTAATTTGGTGCTGCTATGTGTTTCAGTTTTTCTCATCAGTGAGGAGCCTGTTATTGATCGGACTACAAATGTTTGCCATTTTTTTCGAAAGGCTGCATTATTCATTAGTTTCTGGAAGTCTTTTCTGAAATCTAAAGCGGCTTCAGTCATCAATGCAGTGCAGTGGGGTTTTTTTTGTCTTTTTGTTTTTTGTTTTTTTTTTCTAGGTAAGGCTTCAGCCGATACTCCTCCTTGTAAAGCAGGACATGATGGACCTTTCTCAACATCATCCCCCGGATGAGGTATAATTGTAATGCACAACCATGAAAACATAGGATTTCCTTGTTCAAAGATGTGGTATCAGTCTCCATCCCACGGTTTCTTGCGTTTTTCCTAAGAGATTTACAGAACGTGGGGAAATCATGTCTGACCAAATCTGAATATACTCTCGTGCCACAGGAAAATCATTGTGTAGCTCATGGAGTTCTGATGGGTAACCAAAATAAACATCGGTAATGTAATTGGTATTTTCATTCAGCAGTGTAATGACCCACCAAAATCCATAGTTGCAAGTAATTGCATAAGGTAGTGCCTGTAGAGATTATTGGCATTCAAATACATTATATCACTACCATTCTGGCCGCATACCGATGGGTAAGCATAGCCACACCTCCTCTTATTCCTTTCTATATCATCTGATACATGGCTATGTCTGAGAGTAGATCAAGTGACACCCTGGACATCTTTAGAGCTGCATTGCAAGCCAGCCCTAGAGCTGGGAAATAATGAGTTGGTTCGAACCGGTATTCCCTCTATGATAGATTGGGGAAATTCTCGTATATGTCACATAACAAAAAGTGCATGAGCATAAGCCTTTTCACTGATACATTCTCCAGTACGATTACTGTAACATGCTTTAATAGGTGGGCGCCAGGTCTCTTGGAAACATGTCATCGAGTCCATGTACTCATAGCCATAGACCCCCTAGCTAGTCAAGAGTTCTTTCTGAAGTCCTTCAAAATATTGCCCCATGTGTTTGAAGTCCTTGACTCCTCCAACTAGTTCATCAAGACTACGATTAAGAAACTGCAATGAATGTATAAAACATATAATAAGTTTGTGGAATGCATTTCACCTCTCCCATGTTCATTTTTTCGACAGCTTTCATCACTATGTTAGCATCATATCCTTTCAAGTTGTGAATCACCACAGGAATGATGAATTTGGAGTGGGAAGTCTCTATGTGGTCATGTGCCGTAGCATCCTCTGATTCATACTATCTTTTACCCTTAAACAGACAGCCCAACATGTCTCCTCTTCTTACCTTTCAAATAAGCCTGTATGTTACAATGTCTGTGTGCTTCACCTTCATTCAAGGGGTAATGATCGCGCACTTTGTCCGACTGTGTAAATATTGGCTTTAACAAAAAGAACAAGCTTGTTCTTGCCAAAAATTATTTTCATCTTCCCCTGTCATCACAATAGGGACAGGATCATGCAGTATTTTGACAACTTTGTAAATTTCCAATTCAGTTTCTCAAAAAAAAGTCTCGGCAACATTCTCTCTGTTATACAAGCTCAGTTTATCTGAGGAAAATCAGGCTTCCTCTATGCACAAAGCGTGCGTGAAAAATCGTGAAAATAATGTGAAGGCTCTCTTTCATAGTTTGAGTACCTTGGCTTTCATTGAGTGGAACAATGATAGACTTAAAATCAGGATAAATTACGAAAGGGGCTGTCAATTTGTTTCCTGCGTTCTTGAATATACAGATGCAGCATGGTTTTTGGCAGATTGATTCTCTGTAGGCCAAATATCTTGCATGTCTGTCCATGTTCTAATGCATTTTGTTCTTCCCCAAAAGGTGTTTTGCAATACGAACAAAAGGATATTTTCCCACGATGTTTGCTGTCATGCGATTTTTTTTCCAGTGAAATAATAGGAAATAAAGTTTTTTTTCCCTCAAGACACGCAACTTTGCTAGACAGGCAATGCTTCAACTTTTCAAACTTGGTAATGTCTGCTATTTTGATTGGGAATGCTTATAAAGTCTAGTTCCCTTTGATAGACAAGGTGCTTGCCCAGTCGGTCTGCTTTAGAGGATGCCTGGTGCGAAGCGTACAAAATGACTCACATGAAACATTTTTCATCCTGATTTTTTTTTTACATTTATGAGAGAATGGGTATGCACAATCCATTTTGAGGTGAGAACACATGATGTGCGCCTGCTTGTATGTAAAGTTCCCAAGTTCAGTTTTACAATTAACTCAAGTACTTCCTCTATATGCCAGCCTGAGCCCTCACAAACAAATTTGTCCAAATTGCCAAGTAATTAGCTGTATGCCTATGTCACCTTTGCTTCAATATCGTCCGAGGCAAGCTGGGTCAATGTTGTGCTATGGAAAACTGGAATACTAGTCAATCTTGCTCGTAATATTAATTGAAATCACACACTTGCTCAGCAATCACCGCAGGAAGATGCTGCAGCCAATGAAGGTTGGCTGCTTTTTCCGTTCAGTTGAACAGCTTCGACCAGAAGTGTGATGTGTGAGAAATTAAAGGATGTATTTATAGGGACGTGTAGAATGTTCTGGAACCAGATGAGTGTGGGAAAGGAATGACCTGTACCAATCATGCTCTCAAAAAGCCTCCAGAAATGTAATTTTTAAGACAGTAGTGAACATTATAAATCCTTGTTAGAAAGATATGACCTACATCATTCAAGCTGACAATGTAATTGTAGAGAGAGGAATGAACATTCTAGAACTAGGTGAGTGAGAGAAAGGTATGACTTGCATCAATGATGCTGAGAAGAATGTTCCAGGCTATCAGAACGGTAAACATTCGTGGACATCTACAATTACCTCATTAAATCTGTTCACTTCACCTTCACCATGTTATATGGAAAAGAATGCCGAGGGAGACAAGAGTAAAAGGTGGTATTTTCTGCATATGTAGATTGTCACAAAATTGCTGAACATACACATAGAAATAGTTTTATTCATTGTAGATCAACCGGGAAGAAATGAATGTTCTGGAAAAAATGAAAGGATAGAAAAGGATTAATCATGTTGACATGAAGTGATGGGAAGGTATTTGTGCTAAGCATTTCTGCATTTCCTACTGGAAGCAGTTCGTGACTTTAATACATCCTAAACTCATTTCAGAAACCTTCCAGTAAAAAGCATTTAAAACAGAAATACTATCTACATATGTTTACAATTTAGGTTTAACATTTTATGTGGACTATTGCAGTCTCACGCTTCTGTTCCATGTTTATGTAATTGTACTAGTAATTTGGCCTGACAAAAGAGCAACAATACAAAATCCTAGATCAAAAGTACATCTTTTAAAAAATACCACCCATTTATCACTGCTGATTTATTCAATGCTGATAAACATAGTGTAATTTATTGGATCAGACACTGTAACTTGCTCAAAAATAATGTTTTTCCATGATTTGGTTACATTAAGGTTGTCTATTTTCACCTTTGCCTCTTAACGGTGAAAAACATTTTCACAGATATGCTGTCTAGACGTGCTGTAAATCAAATGTCAAAATTTCATTTGGAGGAATATGTGTCACAATTCCATCGATGTTTGACCCTCAAGGTACGTTAAAGGTGCCTGAGTGAGTAAAAAAACAAGTATTAACCCTCCTTTTGTTCTGGTCAATTTTGGAAGAAAATTTTAAACCTTTTAGCTCACGAATTCTTTCCTGAACTTTAAAACGTTGTTTTACAGTATGAAAATGAGGGTATGGTTCTATATTCTGAATCTAAAATGTTCTAAAATAGTAGTGTATGAAGCCAGTGAATTTGGTCTCAAGCAACACTTCTCTTCACACAAAAGGGTCACTCAGAAGATGCAATTAACAAACCTCGAGCTCAAAAGTCTTAAGGGTATTCTAGTAGCATCGCATCAAGGAAACTCAGAGATAGAGACCACCAGATACTGCCAGGATTACCACCTGAGGTCCATGCTCCTGTGATCCTGAAAAGCTTGCATCACAACCGATTACACCAAAAATGATAAAACGCAAACACTGTAGGGCAAGAACCTCATTTTATTTTATAAAATCACTTTCGTTTCCTGCACTATGGTCATGTGACTGGTCTCGTTCAATGAGGAAATCAGAGCATTTGTGCACAGACCGGTCACGTGACCATTCTCGATCAATCAGAATTCAGGATTTCAGGGTCATCAAATGCAAAGCGATCCAAAGATCACTAATCCACATTACTACTATCTTCTGAACCACAAATAGTCACGCAACAGCCGGTGAGGTCCTTTGAGACTACACCATAGAAAAGTAATGTGGCAAATTGGCATTGCTAAGTCAGGTTTAGCATGTGATTTTTACTCCATCCACAATTTCATAGCAAAACATCTTTTTGATGGATAACATATACACCACAGTTGAAGATTGCATGTTGAGACAGGAAGTTAGTGTTCCAATGGGTACTTATTGAGCACCGCTTTTTGGTTTATCTATATTTATTCTACTAAGAGTAAAAGTGTTTGGCCAAGCTGTCAAAGAAAAAAAAACACACTATGAATATTTTCAGTTGATATTTTACATATATTATAGACCTATTAAGCATCAACGACAAACACTTTCAATAATATATTTCACAAATATAACCAGATGAACTGGAATTAAAGGAAACTAGAGAAATATAGTATGGAATGTTCGTATCAAGCAATAATGATATATAATGATAAAAAGGAAATTCAATGTTAAGTTATAAGAAAAAACGTGGTGAATATAAATTTCAAATAAACATAGCTCATTGCACTCACGTGGATTGCAATATCCCCCTTTGGCCAGCGTATGGTCTCTATGTGCCAAGGGTTATTTATTGCCTTTGCTACAGTATGTAACACTCTTGGCAACTATGACTTCTGATTCTAAACGTAAAACAAGGATATTCAAAAATGAAATTAAGACGATCGGGTTTTTTTTGTTTGTTTTTTTATTTTTTTTTATTTTCTGGGTAAATACGAAATTTCATTATGTAGATATCACCTGCTGATCGTGTTTTAACTGGCCGTACTTTATGACCACAGGTGATTGCTTTAGGACATGTGGATTACAAAGCCTCAAGAAAAAACATTTCTTTATTTGAGTATGCCTTTGAGTGAATTTTATCCTCTCCACTCCCCCAAATATTGACCTCAATATAACACCTATACGAAACAAGGACACTATTTACGTTTGCAGCTACGCCAAGTACACCAGTGTACCTTGTTACACGCATTTCAGATCCCCAGGTGGTACAAGAATTGTGCAATTCACCACAAGATAAAATCTATTATTTTTTTACCTGCATTTCTTTTTCAGGCCTGGGTGGTACTGAAGTTGTGTAATTCATCCCGAGATTATAGTTCTAACAAATCCTTTGAATTCCTTTGACATGTAGTCCCACATTCCTTTTATGTAATTGAGGTATATACCAATGACTCAAACAAGAATCAAGTATCTAAAAGCGTGGCAAAATGTTGAGTAAAACAATTGGGTTGCTCTACCGAGATGTCTGAGGTCGTGAGTTTACACCTAAGTATGCTACTCACAGCGCTTACTTCTGGCCTACCGGACAGGTTCCTTAGATGATTCACGTGGTTTATGTGTATGTTTATTTAGAAGTAAGGGGTTATAAATCTGTTGAACGTGATGAAACCAGAGTCAACGAAAGTGCAAAATTAATCTCGGTTACACAATCCATGAAATCAGTTGTATATGGTGTAAACATACAAAATAAAATAAAGATTTTTGGCAAGAAGGAAATAAGCTGAATTACAGGATTAATGCACAACAGCGACATGTCTTCCCTCTAAGTTCAGTTTAGATCAAGTACATCATATGAGCACCATGCACGCATTTAATGATATGCATCTCCTCACTGGTTTTACATATTAGGCTTTTTATATCAAAGAATAATCTATATTTAGATGAACTTGTTTGCCATGTGCATTTACTATGCCACGTTATCGTAAATATGGCGTCGAAAACAGTTCCGAAAGAACAGTGGTTTGCTTCTATTTGGCATCTAATAGATCCCAAATGCCTACATTAGGTTAACTTAAGCAGTCATTTAGGTTCATCTTATGTCCAGATATGTGCAAAACATATACAAGCAAAAAACACATGCACTCACACACACACACTATATATATATATATATATATATATATATATATATATATATATATATATATATATATATATATATATATATATTACAGTAAAATCTCCCCATTAAGACCACAACATAGCTGAAAAATGTGATCTTGATAGGGGATGTCTGATTGGGATACATAATTTCAGTAAGGAAGAGGAAAGTGTTCCTAAATTTTCTTTTAATGGAGGTGGGTTTAATTGGAGATTCTACCATATATATATATATATATATATATATATATATATCACCTATCAGTTGAAGTTAAGACTTACAATTCCAGCTTGGGTCTTTTTGAAGGATTTCTGCTGCACCAGATTCCCCGTTGTCATTGCATAACATCATGAAAAACGTTCTAATTTGACTCGCTGCTCGTCTCTCTACTATGTCAAGCAATTCATTTGCCTTTTTTGGCCCTCCATTGAAGTTCCTGTAAATACATAAATGCAAATTGTTCATCTAGTTCTCATTTTCACACATTAGGTTTAAAAGAGAATAATAAAATAAACCCCACCCGAACCACACCCCTCCCCCGCCAATGCAACCATTTGTCATTATTCGTGGTGCACTAGTGTTCTGATCGGTTAACACTGTAGTTGCGCCGGGCATCTCTAATGATCTCCATGTGTTTCGGGTACCCCTTTGCTAAATAGGAAATAACTACATGTCAACAAGTGCACCAACTGCATTATTTTATTTTCAGCGATTCCTTCTTAATTATTTGCCTTCATGAAAAGATAGGTTTTAAGTAAGGTTTGCGCATCTGCTTCAAGGATGATGAAAATAAATAAGTGAAACACTGCATGCGTATGTAAGATAATTATGTTGAAAAACTGCAAGTAATAAACTTTAGGTTGAAAGTGTTCAGGCATATATGTTTTGGAAACAGTAAGGTTTGCAGTTAATGAACAATATTCTTCTAAAGGTTGTGAAATCCAGTTTAAATCACCAGTTGCTATATGGAAGACTGCCTGTCTCAAGCCAGGAGTGAAATTTGTTTATTCACTCTGGTATTGCCTTTTGCTGTACTTAAGTTTGCTCTCACTGTCGGGTTGATATTTATGAATATGAGTAAAGTTTTTCTGACCTATTATGACAAAACACTGGATACTCAATTCTTCCATTTAGGTAATTGCCCAGACACAGGGTATATATACAGCTTGACAGATATCAATGACCACTTTGCAAAGCCGTTATAGCAACACACGCTCCAAATCTGATACCATATGTACATATATTGGGGGAGAAGGAACGAAATCAGTAATATTTCGTCAAATGTGATACAGGACACAACCACGCTTACGTTTTCCCTCCCTGCAAGCGTGTGCAGTTCCCCGAATGCTAAAAAGACGGTAATCAAGCATTTAAGAATTAGTCTTTACATTCACCAAGCCACATGATCTAGACAGGTGGTTGATTACTAATCCACAGGAGGAAGTGTGGGCTGTAACACCATAATGATGATTGATACCTGTGGGCAAAAGGTACATATTGATCGATATCTAGCAAATTGCAATGTCTAACTACTTGACACCTCCAATTTTGTTTATGGACATTTTGTACAGTTTGCAGCTGACAACCTGGATATTATAGAAGAAACACTGGATCGCAAAAGCACATTTTATGCCACCCAAATGGCTGCTTTCGAGGTCCACCTTGCACGTAATTTTTAGGCTAATTGTTAATTGGTGGGCGCAGATCTCTCAAAGATATCCTAGAAAATATCTTGGGGGTAACTGCCACCAACGTGTCTGCACAAAGCCCCAACCTATGTTTACGCAGACAGTAACAAGTGAATGACTTACGACTACATCCAGCAGTAAAGAATCCGGAGCAAAATCATAAACTAGATTTGCTTGCGTATTTACAGCTTCGTATCCAACACAGGCAGTATTTTTAGGCCGGATATCATTTAACAGAATTGTATCAGCTGGTAAGGTGTGGAATACAGGTGAAACCACACCAACCAACAAGGCCAATATTCCATTTAATCAAATTCTCACTGATCATGGTCTTGGTCACGTGAACAAAATATTCATAGTGTTTAATGTTTTTGTTGAAACCACAAGAAAACAATCTGCTCAGAAAAGGGTGGATGCTGTCATGTTAGGGCAAGGTTTGTCTCACCGATGACATCAATAACTCTGCTGTATCTTCATGCATGACATCAGATCTCCTTCACAAAGAAATACTGCCTTCAGGGCTCCAGAAGGAAGAAAATAGCACAGAGTGCCTGGTTTCCCAGATAAAGGCAGTCAACCATTTTGGCCATGATTCCCCAAAACTGGTGGCAATATCTACCAATGACGTTGTCCGGGATGTCAAAACAATGATTTTCGAAATGAAGCACCAAAGTAAACCACATCCTGCATAAAATGCTTTCAAAATAATTAGTGTCTCAAGTATTAAAGGATTTCGATGATACAATCAGAAAAGGAGAGACAAACATGTTTGCAAGTATGTACGAACTAATCATAAAGACAAATGCTGACTGGGCAAGAACAATACAGGGTCATCATAAAACGTTTGTTTGCACTGTCACAAGTGGTCACAATATCAATTTGCAAAACCTTGTGAAGTATGAGATGCCACATGTACTGCTTTCAATTGAAAATATTTACATTCAATCTAACTTTTAACATTGCAAGTATAGGAAAGAGCCTGGTGTGTCATGAGACCATAACACATAAGCCTTGTGTGTTACGGGACCATAACACATGTTTCCCACTCACATAACAATAAGCTACGCCTACCTGGGTTTCCGGAACTTAACACTTGAGCATGCTCGGCCAATCAGTTTTTGGTCGTTTCTCTTAATTCTATGTATTAAGTTTCTAAATTCCGTGTAATTGAGAAGCAAAATTAAGAGGGAAATGTAAATGTAAGCAATGAGGGTCGCTTTTTTTGGAAGCTGACATCGTAGGCGTGGCGCACGCCAGTGCACCTCGCCCGATGCCAGCTGCAATCACCCGCGTCATTATGCCATAACACACACAAAATCGACCCTCATTTCTTAAATATTGATGACACTCTGCTTGAGCTTGACAAAATCCTTCTAGTTCCATTTAGTCAGTAATATGTGTGCCCAAAATGCACGTTTAGGAGACAACTGTTGAAAGGCAGAAGACCACCATACCCCTAGTAGATGAACAGCCAATTTGGGTACAATATGGAATCTAGATTAACCCTTTATCTGTTCCATGATATATACAGTATACGTGTTATGCAGTTAAGCATACAGGGGGTGCTCACTATATACCCATATGATAGACAAAATAAACAGCCACTGTTATATGGCGCTCAAGTCACTAATTAAATGCCCGTCCATTTGACTGTTTATTAGAGATAAAGGAACTGTATGCTGTACATAAACATGCAGCTAAATGACACCAGGTTTAAAAGACCATTTCCGCCATGTGAGACACCCACAATTGTTTTTAATGCATGTGTAAAAAAATCATGACATGGGACTCCTAAATGCACTTTTTGATGAGTTTGGAAATGCAAAGACATTTCGATATATGTCATATATTGTTATAAAAAGTGTCCTTCAACACTTTTATGACATGCGTTTGCACTTGACGTCATTTTTGATATGCAAAAATCTGCTTCTGTGAAGCAAGCAACTCAGGAAGTTAGGTCTCAAGGTGCGACACACATACACAATGTTACACACAGGACCTTACATCTATCTTCGGGAGTTCTGTTCATATTTCATGGCTGTCTTTGAGAACAAAGCTAACTTGCAGCATTTCGTGGCCTAGGGATTATTGTTCAAAACCAAAGCAACCCTTATGAATAAGTGCATGGTTGCTGATGGCTTTCACAGTGAAAAAGTATTGCATTCTTCCTCTGAGAGACATAAACAGCAATTGCACTCAAGTCCTGAAGAGACTGAAATAAGAATTATGTTGCATGTTGCAGAAGCAACTAAATGTGGGCTACATGGTGGCATTATTGAAATCAGGGATATGGATCTTTTGATTGTTCTTTTGGCACATAAAGCTGTTGGGGGGGGGGGTGGATATCTGGGGAAACAGCAAAACATTCAAAATACACACCAGTACGTCAAGTTAAATAATCCCTACTATCAGAGGTCATGCCAAGGGTTCTTGCATATCACTGTGTCACAGCTAAAGCCGCCTGTGTGGTATTGAAAAAAGCTGCCTGGAAAACAAATCTTGATAACAACGAAGAGCTTGTAATATTTGGTACTTAAGGAGAATACTTAGACCTTGTTTTTTTTATTTGACGTTAGCTGAAGGATTTTTAATCAAATTTTACAACCCCAGATCAGATATAAATGAATTGAATCTTTGCCAGCTGACATGTTTTCAAAGGTCAATGAACCAGCATGATCGCCTCTCACCAGCAATGTCTTTCGTTTTCATTCACTAACATAGAAGTATCAAGTTCAGGTGTGGCGTCAAACACATGTAGTCAAGCCTAAGAACTAGATCCCCTAACCTCAGGGTGGCACTTGAATGAGAAATAATCATTTATGACATTATTGATGAAAACAAACCCAAATTTCTAACTTTGTCAGAAGTTTTTAAAGTGTGGTTGCATTACAGGGTGTACAAGGAGATGCAGTTGTAAGCAAAACAGTCTTCCATGTACCAGTAGCTGTGTATGTTTGCAGCGTTCTTTTAGCCTTTCACCTAACTTGGATCAACAGTGATTTGCCTGACTCACACAAGTTGTTCAATATGTGCGAGCACTTATAACACTGATTTATGAAGTAGCATATAAAACATTCCATAATCACTTGCATTATAAGCCAACCTTATTGATGAAATGATGGAACGTGTTAACATGTATATATGGTACCAACAAGCTCAATTGCTTGCATTGTATTTTGCTTTTTCTTCTATGTGTGTGGCCTTATGAAATTGCACAGAAACCTTATGCATGATCAGTAACGAAACACTGTGCCCCATATTGCGCACACTTGTCCATGGCTTTTCTTACCAATACTCGGAATTACGGTTGAGGATTGATATATCGCTTTATAAGGTAGGAACCATTGACTATTTTCCACACATACATCACTGGAGAGAAAAGACATGTCACTTTTTTGACATTTTAGGCTTGCTTGTTTTCTGACAGGTAAAACCCCCGGGGGCAATCGGTCGAAAATGAAAGCTCAGGTTTACTTAACTATACTTAGAAAATATGTTTTGATAACGTGATTTTGACTTAGATGCTTATGACTTTCATTTGTTTTTCTAACATGCCTAAGTACACTTTCACTCAATATCCAAAAGTTATTATAATTTGAAAGTAAGTTAACAAGCATGTGTACATACGGCAAGTTTTGTACAGTGGAGCTACCATTGTTTTACTTTACTAGCACTGTGTACACGTAATTATACTCGGGTAAACTTCTAACTCTAAGTCGCAAGAAAGCAAATCACTAACTACTAGATGATGCTATACATCCAAGCAACTACAAAATTTTTTTATGTTATGCATTAGCACTAAGGTAACAAACTAGATGTCTCTATTTATACCATGTGTCTGCCCTGTAAAACTTAAATGTTTTGCAGGTAAAACCATAAAATTCGACAGCACGTGCATGCCACACTGTAAAACACTGTGTACAAGTATAAAAACGTAACGTTACAGCATGCACCCCACGTGATGGTACGGCATGCATCATATGGATGACAGAACGTCAGACCAGATATTCAGATAAATGTTGTAGGCCATTTTGAGTCTACCGGACAGCAATAAGTGCTCAGTTCGTGAGTAATAATTGCTGGATCAATGTATATCATTGCTTTAATTGCTGATATAACAAATGTTGAATGGCTGATCGTCCAATATGAAGTTTTATGGAACTCCAAAAAGTACTTTTTGTCCCGTAAAACTAAATATTGGACTCCCTGCCATCAAAAAATTGTATAATATTGAATAGATTTGTATCAGTAATTCCTTCCGTCATTCCGTATATATAATTATAAGCCACACAAATTCTGTTGGAAACCAGGCGTACTACATTGATATCCTGATATATAGATGTGTGCATGTGTAGCAGCATTTTTTTAATCTTTTAATACCAGTACATGTACGTACATGAGTGAGTACCTAGGGTAAAACAACGGTGCCTCATAAAAATTTTTTGACACCTCATCACAGATCATATACCCTTTAGTCCAATGGTACCACGTGGGTTTGAAATATGCAACTACGAATTTGATGCCTCACCTTGATGTACATACATGCATGTATAGGCTCAAGGTTTCTTACTGTTCCCAATACATTTTATCTGTGATGAAACAAATGAAACACACCTAATACTTAAGCTTATTATATAAGATATTTATTTACAAAAGTCAAAGAGCATCATTTTATCTCTGAAAGTAACAGAGAGGTGTCGTTCTGTGTGTGCACTTTGCTATGCGGGTCACGCAGCTTGTAATGTGGGATTCCTATATGAAATTTGCGATTGGTCTGCATGATGGGAGTCTTTGGCCTTAGTACCACATATTCTTTCATGTATTTATCAAATAGAGTTGTGTAACGAGTATTTTTCTAAGTATAATTGAAAGTTTAGAGCAAGGGACTAGCTGTCTAATTTAGATAGCGGACTACTTGCCTAGTTCAGGTACAGACACTTTTTGCGTATATATATATATATATATATATATATATATATATATATATATATGTGTGTGTGTGTGTGTGTGTGTGTGTGTGTGTGTGTGTACATAGATACAAGTATAAGTGGGTTGGATTTTATATATCTAGCTCATGTGATTTTTCTTATTTCTTATGGTGATTGGTTTCCACTAATTTTGATATTGTTTGCACTTGTGGGAATGCTGCTGCGTGGAGTATTCATACCCACTTTATTAACAAATGCTCTTTCCATTTACAGGAATGCTGCATTATGGGGCATGGATATACATGTATAGACATGTGGATATACCTGGCATAGGACTACATGTTTATTCATTATATTTTGAATCTATGCAATGTTATGTGGTGCGTAGCTTCATATAGATGTGAGGATAACAATTTTTATAGATGTGCTTAACTCTTTACCGTGTCGGCATTCTGGATCTGTGAGAAATATGCATTCATATGTATATATAACATGATAAATAGAGTGCTCTAAACCTTTCACATTTTCCTCACCTGTTTCAAGGTTGCACTTGGCCGTCAACCACTTTTTCATTATCATGGCAGACATGGATCAAAATTAAATTTTGCAAGCGAAATCCAAACTCACCATTTTCGGCCTGAAAGGAAAAAAATTCTTCGGTATCCGGCAAAATTTAAATTGCTCCGAGGCACATCTTTTGAAAACGGAGGAGAATGCAGTACGGACTGGTCCCTTGAAGTGTGACATCAGTACCGGGAACATAAAAAACCAGTGGCACACGACCGACGGGTGCAGATCGTCGGGAAACTTTTAAGTACATTACATTGATATTGCCTGTATGGCTGATTGACAACATCCTGTCCTTCTCGCTTTGGGACACAAGGTATATTTATTGCCATGTAATTGCATGTGTGTAAGTTTCTATGTAGTTGAACACTTCAGCTGTACTCTACTGTACTGTACAGTAGAGGATAGTACAGAACAGTAGGGTACAGTTCAGTCATGGGTGTATTACTAAAGACAGTACAGACTGGAGGTCTGCGTTAAGAGCACAGTTCACACTTACGGCCTATCCTGTCATTTTTTCTGTGCAATATCTCTTCAATAAAGCCATGTTTACCAACAATTATTGCATATCTTAGGATTTTTTCTTTAGAAGAGCCGTTGAATGCACCATACATATGTATTTCCCTCCAATGTGGTTTTACAAAACATTAGAAGGCTTTTCAGGGCATGTTGCTAAACTTCTGTCTAACAGTACAGAAAACATGTTCAATATCAGGGTAAGAGAAGAACGTGGAAAGATTCAAGGTTATGCAATGGTGGTTAAGATGTACACTTCGGCCACATGTCGCAGAATGTTCTGAATGTGTCGACAAACATTTGCTGTCATTGCCACCCAGCTCGGAAATTGTCCTGAATTTGAAATGAATACGAGTGGTGGACATACACCAGTCTCTGTTGAAACGCAGTTGATGGTCACACTGTGGTATCGGGGTGGGCAAGATACAATCAACCGAATTGCTGATCGTTTTGGTATTTCTACAGTGATCCAGAGCAGGAACAAGGTTGTGAGTGCAAGGATAACCTGTCTGATGCCAATGTTTGTAACTTGGCCATCTAATGATGTGCGTTAGCAAATAATCGATTTCTTTGAGCATCGAAATGTGTTCCTAGACATTGTTGGTGCTCTTGAAGGCACTCATATCAGAATAAGAGCACCAAGAAACAATCCACAATCTGATGTCCATCGCAAAGGGTACCGCTCACATCAATTGCAAGCTTTCTGTCGGGAAAACCTAGATTCACTCACTGTTTTCTGGGATATCCTGGCAGCTGCCACGATGCCAGGATACTACGCAACTCAGATATGTGGCATAATGGACCGTTTTATTGTGAAAATGGCCATATCATTACTGATGGAGCACATCCCATCTTACGATGGTTGAAGACGCCCTATAGAGATAATGGACATCTCAATATTTACCAAAGGCATTATAACCATTTACGCTCTTCCAATAGGGTGACAATTGAAGAGCATTTGGAACACTGAAAGGCCAGTTTCAACGTCTGCAGGACCTTGATACCACACAAGTAGCAACAGCTCTAAATATAGTCATGTCATGTTGCATTTTTCACAACATATGTATTTTGCACTCTGATGATGTGCAAGATTTTATGATGGTAGAGGAAAAAGTGCATCAGAATGTTCCATTTGACTTTGATCAAAATACAAATGAAGGTTTAGTTAAATGGGCAAGAATTACAAGAAATCTCCCCGGGTATTAAAGTTTGTGATTTGTTGGACATAATGTAACTATACTATATAATAGAATGGCCCAGTGCCAATTTTCTTTCATGTAGATACATTATTTGAAATGACATGCATCAAGATTGTGTGGCTGATGGATATAATATTAAGTTACTTCACTGCATCACACTTTGCAAGGAATGAAGTATGAATATTCACGCAAATCATGTGGAAAATTTTATGATAGCAGAGGAAAATGTTCCACACAAAGACCTACAATTACAGTAAAAACAGTTAAATAAAAACTATCCAAGCCTTATTTTTTTTGTCTTGATGAATTGCCAGAAAGGGTGTATGACATATCCGTCTTGTATATACACACATAGGTATATTTTTTCGTCGCCAATGTAGCTTTGTTGAATTTGGTTGTTGAGTTGTTTATATTCACATCTTTCGGCCTATTAAACACATTTTGTACAAGAATTGTACAAACTCTAAAGGCTAAAAGTGGGAGACCTTAAATTTGAAAAATCACTGAAATTTTGTCATCTCTGAATATTTTATTTGCCATTTGCGTTTTCTTGAAAAAATAATGTCACGCCTAGAAATAATATAATGTACCGCCAAATGTTAAAAATGAAACCAGGGCCTTCTCGAAGCCCATGAATATTAAAGCATCATTTATGATCAAAAACGCAAGATAGTGTTCTGGCAGTTCAAATTGTTAATTCAAATAATAAAAACCACCACAGCTGATGCATCTAAAATATATCATTGCTTGAATTTATCCTTGATAAGCACACTTGTAAGTGACTTAGAGGAAAACCAATGAAGTGGTTCCCTTTTAGTACCACGTATTCCAAAGGTTGGCAGCTGCAGTAAAGAGCATTTGTGTACACTTTGTTGATAGAGTTTCTTTGATTCTTGGCATATTCGACTCATGCATAGCTGAAATAGCATAGAAACACTCCAGCATTGGCGTAACAAAAGCATGCATTATTGGCTTAATTTACATGTTTATTTTTCAATGTGGTGGTGGTGGCAGTATGTGGGGGGAGTGGGGGCTCGTACTCCACATAACTCGTATGTGTCTGTACTTTGTTTTCGTAAAGACACAGGATAGAGGAGCAAACAAGACTTCTATTTATTTTATCAAAAGAGAGTTTGAGAAGAAAACTAGAATGAGAGAGATAGTCAGAGACAGAGAGAGAGCGAGAGAGACAGAGAGAGACAGAGAGAGAGAGAGGGGAGGGAGGCGGGAGGGTGGGATATTTTCATACTTTGTCAAGTCTTATGTAATCATTCTCATATTTGATACAGCTTGTTTCAGACTCTTAATGAAATAAACTGGAAGCTGTCTGTATTGCACATTAATATTTACATCTGCGAACCATTAAAGTTGTGCACACATTGTGTGTTTTCACAGCTTTCTTCGATTTATGGTTGACAAATGTTATACACACGTTATAAATGCATAAAAACCAGGGAGGTGTGCGAGTCCTGATTTACAGCTAATGATCTAGCCTTAAATTTGAAAAGCTAGCCAAAGTTGACCATAGTTTGTAAAGTTTATGCAGTCATTCATATTTGTATGTCTATCATTTGGAATTCTGTCATCCCGTCACTCATGTATATTCATTGCAACGATTTTGCATAACATAGGTACGCTTTTACATGAGCTAACTTGCCAGCCTGCTGAGGTCATAGGAGGGTGCTTCGTGCGTCTGTCCCAATTTTTCAAACTTTCTTATTTTAGGCCTATTTTCTAAAACCAATTGCCAGATTCACCTCAAAGTGGAGAGATATATCCACGTCACCGCACGGTCACCTTTCAATTTTTCATTTTTACACAAAGTTTGGGGAAATCATTAAACAACCAGCTTTAAACAGACTTGGTAATTGTGTGAGTATGTTAAGTGACCCACAGGCCTTAACTGTGCCCTATTTTGGATACCTTTGGAATGTTTGCATGTGTCTATATTTTTTTATATCACTAAAAGTTAAGGACTGATCGTCCATATTCTTAGCATGACTGTATCATACAATAATATCACCGGGTAGGTGTGCTCTCTCTGTTGAATAATAGGGGAAAATTGGGGGGAGGGGGTCGTGGGTACATTTCAACATAGTCCCGGGTGGCATTGGTGCATATTCATATAGTTTGCATAAAACGTTTCACCAGAACTACTTCAAAGTTACTGCAGATACATCTTGGGTAGTTCTCTATTCGGTGTCCATTCACTAGTTAGTTTTGTGTTGATGGGGGGAATTTACGAAAAGGTATTCCTACGTAAAATTATTTTGAGAATTGCATTTAAATTGCAGACATGAACCCCTAACCGTAATGTTCTCACCAGGTAGCGCTGAATCTTTTCGTCTTTTTCATGAACCTTAAGATGTTTTTTAATGACTGTGACCTTTTCTACTAAACCGTATGCTCTCTTCAGTTCATATTTGGTGGGAATGTTACTTCACTATACTCCACCAAACATGTACACTTATTAGCATCACAAACATTTTATGTGTCTATGCCAATTTTGACATGCAATAATCACAAGGAAAATAATATGTTGGCATGGCTAAAAATAGAGTACTAATAAGATGTATGTTTATGGCCTTTTTGGCAAAATTATAGAACAGATACATGTAAAACAAAGCACAGCCGTACTTGGCAAGATCTGTGTGAAAGTAGGGCATTCTGTTACGTATCTGTGCCAGGCATATTAATGTACTATCAGTTGAAATGTACGATAATTTCAGGTCTGCTCACACCACCCACCCCAAAAACACTCGTCTCAATCCAAATCGGAGTACTATCTAGTGGCCAAAGTATAAACTACATAAGATCAGGTAACCCAACTGGCGAAAAAGAAAGCTATTGACCAAAGTCAATCCGACAACAAAGACCAGCACTGACCCCTGCCCATCTGTTTGCAAAGGAAATCTATTAACAAAGGTCCAACTGGTGACAAGAAAACATAATGACCTGGGCCCAGCGGGTGAAGAGCAAAAGCTATTGACTTGGGTCCTAGAAGCATGACTGGACTTTATTCACATGCTCACTGGGGTCTTCCGTGCTTGTTATTAATTCTCCACCTTAGTTTGTAGAAAACGTTCTATATTGTTGCAATTTCCTTGCCATTTTTGTTTGATGTTGGGGACTGTTTTCCTTGCAAACTGCCACATGCGTCAGTACCACAGGACGCCATCATTTTTGGAAAACAGTACCCTATTAAGATAAAAAAATATTAAATATATAATCGTTTAGTTCCTTGTCGGATTATTTAATTCTTTTAAAGTGCATGGACTCATTTTTTGTGGCTTCTTTACGGCAACAACTAATTTTGTGCTCATTGCATATTTCACACACATACACACATGATTTATTGAGATGTCATGCTTTCGGCACAAATATTAAAGGGATTAGTTGTTTGTTACATCTGGTTGACCGAACTCCTGAATATTTAATGAGCTTCATGTCAATGTAACATATATGAATAAATTTGTCAAAGGCGAATTTTGTATCCTGTTGATGTGAAATCTAGTTACGTGGATTGTCAAATGCTGGAAAAAGCCAACTGTGCTGCCTTCTTTGTGTATCTTTATTAAGATATGGTTGATATATCTTCGTCAGCTTGTAGAATGATATTGCTTATCATTACTTCTTGTTTAAGTGTCCCTCATACAGGAGAAAAACAAAAATAAACATGGCCGGCGTGCGACTGTAACAGCCTTAATCGCCATAAATATGATTCATAAATATATGAAAATGTTGAAGCTGAATAATCAACTTTCAAAATTATTATCATTGTTGGGAAAACAAAACCTTTAATGAACAGTTCCATATCATAAGTCTTAAAGCATCTATGTTTCATAAAAGTGTAAGAAAATTAAGTCCATATCACATCAATGGCAAGACGGCACTGCATGTTTCGTATCATTATAACATTTGTCTGATAAATTACATTGATTTTGTCAAGCGTGGGAGTTGAGCATTTTTATTTATTTTATTTTATTTTTTTGGTCAAGCGTTGAAATACCATGTATATGAAGCACAGAACAAATCCATGTGTCACAACTCAATGTCTTTGAAGTTACCTGTATATGTTTGGTTCATTTTTTGAATGTTGTATCCTGACATCTGGAGACAACTGCTCGTATTTTCCTGTTAAGTATGAAACAAGACATTCAAAATCAATTCAGTAGAAAGTAAGATGCATGCACAGAAAAGAAAACACAAACACACACACACACACATACACACACACACACACACACAACGGAAGTGTACTTCTGTTTAAACTACATTGATGGAACGTTGTCTATTTCGTTTCGGGTAAAAACAATTTAACAGTTCTTCACATGCTAATCAGAACTAACATTGTGCTCAGCTGGAAGCAACTACTCTGCCCATATTGTAATTAACAAAACATTGTCCACATCTAAAGATTTCCTTGCTCTGCTTCTTCTGTGCCGAAGGGCTGATGGTATATCCAACGTGCAAAAGAAATTGTTAGACTCTTCCAATTTTTGTTCAAAAATATTTTCGTTCTAAAGCAAAATCATAAACAGGCAACAACTAAATATGCATCATTCTGATGTTCGATTTTGCACTTGTCATCGTTACATGAACTAGTGTATTCTTTACGCGATGCAAAGACGGTTTTCAACTCTTTTGAGCAAGTTGCATCACATGATGTAAAAGGAGTATTCGAATTATGTATTGCAACCTTTTCAGGCATCAGTATTGCTGACACTTTCTTGGGATTAGGTTGCATTTTCCCCCTCTCTGCACAAAAAAAGGTTTTCAGCAACATGAGCCAATTTTTAGAGGCGCTACGATGGTAAAAGTTTGTTGGATGTGAAGTTGAATTTGCACAAGCAATGGCGTCAAAGCATTAAAGAGTTCTGTCCATGGTGGTTCATTCAGATGTTGAATACTTCACCAGTTCCTTGCAAACTCACACTGCACAATATATATCTGTGTCCTTGGCTTGTGCATTATCTTCTGTGTTGATATAGGTGGTCTGTGAGGTCGACTGGGGACATCCTCATAAACACGAACCTCTGACTTCATATTCTGGTGCACAGAATACTGCTGCTTCCAGTCTGACAGAGGTGAGTTCACTTCACCTACCTACTCCCTCCCCGGCGTGAAAACTAACATTGACATATTCAGTGCCACCAAGTGTCCCCAAGCATGATGTTTTACCAAATGGAATTTTATATGTTTAAGTGTTAACCACAGTGTTCATAAGATGGACACAAATTTAAGGTAGTTCCTACGTGGAGTTTCCAAACGGTTCGTAATTCTTTGTAAGCAAGACAGAGGGGCTCCCATTACTTGTCCTAACAGAACACCACCTGGCATATCCTACGGTTCCAGTTTCCTTGTCACTGCTAATGATATCTCTGGTGTCAGTCTTCAAATCTCTAATTTTCCTATCGGTTGTGTAGACAATTTTATACAAAAAAAGCTTGAATGTCGATTATATTTTACAACTGAGAAAAGAGATGAGGGGACTGTGAATCATATAATAAAAACAAAACAACACCATTATCATCATCAACAAAAAAAAAAAAAAAAGAAAAAAAAAAAGAAAATGCGGAGATTGGCAAGAATGTGATATCACAGTAGAATAAACCAATGGACTGGATATTCTTATAAAACCTGTAGAAGTCAGGACTGGTATTGGAAATGAATTTAAGCAGCTAAAGAGTTTGTTTTGGGTATGGCTTAACTGCAGCTGTCAGAAAACCTGGAAGTATGGCTAATTGTTTCCAGGGAATGAGAGACTCTTCAAATTAATTTGATGTGCAGCTGACAAAAAAAAAAAAAAAAAAAAAAACAGCATGTTATGGGCATTAGGTATCAAACTGTTCATCTTCCAAAATTACTCTGCTTTTACGAGTATTTCTGCGAGAAAGCACTCTGCATATAATATTCTTACGATTTTTCTTCAAAAAGTACCTGGTCTGTGTCAGTAAGACAGCCAGAAAAGCACGTGAAAGCAGTGTATTTTAACAAATAGTTCTTAATGATACTCTGCCTCTAGAATATGTCTGACAGAGCAGCAAGTTACATGGAATATGGCATAGTGTTCTGTTCCCATTATATGTCCAAACCCAGGAATACATTTAAGCAAAAAGTAAGTTACAAGCATTATTTCATGCTAGTATCTTCCTTAAATTAGTGCACTTGTACAGACAAATTTGACATAAAAATTATAGGCCAGGCATTAAGCCAATCGTTTCTAAATTACACCACCTGTACAAATACATTAGCCAGTGAGCAAGTGGGTACAAATAACTTACAGCATTTTTTAGACAATAGACTAGATTTACAGATGCGTTTGGTGCAAAAGCAAGTTTCAAAAATGAAGGACTAGCAAACAGGCCATGAGCTAAGTGTCCCCCAAACATGGTTTCCAAAATAAAACTGTAGATGATACGACGGCTGGCTGAAAGGTTCTAAACCCAGCTGGGAAAGACCCATACAAGTCGAATTCATTTTTTCTCTACATAGCCCACTTCCAGGTTTACACACTTTTGTCAAGGGTGACGCAAGGCCAGGATGTTGCATGAGAAGAATTTTTTCTTCAGCCACCCTGAAAAAGTCATTCACAGCGGAAATGACGTCGTCATTACTACGTAAATGGCGACTGGTTAGTTATTTATCATTTGGAGAAACACGTGGAAGTCTGACGGGGCTAAATCGGGCTAATAAGGGGATGGTCAATGGTTTTGAAGCCCCAGTGATGGAATGCTGACATGACAACAAATGATTTGTGAACAGAAGCATTGTCCTGGTAGAACGGGAATCCTTAAGTGATCAATCCTCGTCACTTGGCTTTGATAGCTTCATGCAACTGTCTCAGTTGGTCAGCATAATATCTTTCACGGATAGTCTGGCCTTTTTCAAGACAGTAAACCAGCAGAATACACTTGGAATTCCATAAGACTGAAGCTATCCCCGTTCCAGAAAAACAAACCAGCTTTAGGGCGGGGGGCTGGTGTAATGCTTCCATTGTTTAGACTGATTTTTTTGTTTATGGTTCAGGGTGAGAAATCCAGGTCTCATTCATGTTTACACATCGGTTCCAAAGTTATTGAGATCTGCTTCAAAATGGCATAAATTTTAATGAAAAACCAGGCATCTGACAGGTTTCTGACGACTGTCCAGGGAATTGGCGCCCATCTAGCGGAAATTTTTGTGATTCCCAACCCCTTGGTTATAATGTGTTCAAACCTCTCGTCAAAGATGCCCACAACAATGGCGATATGTCGCATGGTCAATTGTCGATCAACTATCAGCATATCAGGTGCCCAGGTAGTTTTCGAGAATGGAACTCCGCACCCATTTCTTAACCGTGCAAAAAGGAAGTGGCATCATCCTGGAGGCCATGTTGGCATGTAACTTTGTGTAAGGTGTCCCTTTCAGTTGAAGGTGCTTAATGACTGCCCTATAGACAGTTTTGTCCATTTCTGGTAATTTCAATGGGCAGGTTCAAAAGATGGTTTAACAGGACGACACTTATCACAGTACTGTTGCAGTTCCTATGTCTATGTTTCATTAAATAATTATACTTGTTGGTGGCAAAGGTTTGTGTCAATTCGATTGAGCCACCCCACGTAGGCTTAAAACCTTTCAGTCAGCCATCTTAAGGACAGATTTGTAGATGAATCTTCCAGTGCTAAGTCTGGATTAGATGACCAGCTTCTAAGCATGCATCAGACAAAGAAAGCGCAAAAGTAAGTCGAAGAATGGTGTTATCATGGATATTCTTGTGGTCTATGCTACTTTTAGACACCATCCTACCTGAATTCCAATAAGGTTTATAATGAAAATGAGTTTAGTATTGCAAGATCAGTTAAAACACATTGCGCTTGCTCTAAACTAGAAAAAAGGCTTACTCTTAATGTTTGTAAATCTCCAGATGTAAAATCAGTTGACTTGTCACAAGCAGATTTGCTGTGATTTAGCATCTTGGAGTAATCGTCTGTATAAACTGGGAACAAACAATAACGAAAAACATATAGTAAGGTGCTAACCAGATAACATAGACTTATAATTTTTGGAAGACGATTCCTTTTGGTATTTGTTACTACCTCAAAATCATTACTACAATACTGCTGAACTGTGGTACAAATATACCTATCATGGATATCATTGATAGTTTATTCATGGTCATGCTCGAAAAATAAGGTGATTTTTTGAAGATTTGCTTTGTTCGTCTTTTACAAATCTTTTAAAAGGTTTTCTCTGAACCAACTGTGCTAAATGCTTTGAAATTGCAATATTACACAAAGCAGTGCTGCCAAAAGAAGATTTTAGACGTGTGGTTTCGTACGTCTGACGACTTGCCCCTACCCTGGATTCTCGTCATGAAATCAGATATAAAATTTTACTGGATTCAAAGTTACTCAGCATCAGGTTGCTATCATTTGCTGACACATACAGAAATTCTTGAAATTATGTAATGATACGCAAGATAATATATAATTATTTCATAGTTGATATTGGGATTGCATTGCATATGCATGAATATGTGGCTTTATCAAAATCTGCTGAAAATGTCCCTTCAAACTTTGAGGTGATGTTTCTTGGGTCGGTCTCTGTGAAGTTTTGTTCAAGCTGAACAAAATTGGAAAAAGTGCTCTTATGATCTGAAATGGGGCTACGTATTGAAGCTGGAGCATGTTTGGACGCTGCAAGTTCGTGCAATTTACCTTTGGTGATTCAATGCTGTTGTTTCAGAAATAATTATCCCCCATTTTACAACGATTATCATAGCCGAATATGATTTCTGTCAATATCCAAACTTTTTTTGTGTAAATGTATATCAATTTTAATATACGCAAATACTTTAGATAATAAAATGGATTATGCTATCCGGTAAAGTTCTTCTACGTAGATCATGTATGTATACTTTGAAAACTTACATTGCATTCTTCAAGTCCTATTGTATGAATGATTAAGTTTGAACAAGTCACCCCAAAAGGCACAGACTCATGGTAGGCGATATATACCACAGCATCTGTTGATATGATGAACTAAAGACACTCCTTGTTTATTTCAAATAAATTTAATAATAAAAAATATACATAATTATTGTTAACAAGGTACGCCCAGACACAGCCTGATCTGTCGAACAAGTGGCCTTCCTTATCGATTCAAATTACCGTTAGTAAAATGTACCAAATTATACATTTAGTATTACTATGATAATTAAGAGTCTCAAGACTGAATCAACATATTGCACCCAGAACATAATTAAGATTAATCCTCTGAAGACTGAGTCAATATAGTAAACCAGGAATATTATTAAATTTACATTTAATACACTGATAATTACTACGATATCACCTGTCCCAAGATTGGCTCAGCCAACTACATTTACACCCACAGCACAATTCATATTAAGTACTTCTATTCCCACGATGATTAACTGTCTGCGAGTCAATATAATACACCAGGAAAACAATTTGATACAAGCAGAATTATCAATATAAGTTTAAGATGCATAGGGATTTTTATACAACAGCCACTTCTACAAGCACAAACAGTCATCCTTCATCCCTGTATGCAAACCTTTCTTTTTGCCTTGCTTTTTTTGTAAAATGTGTTTTTAAGATTTTTGTTTACTGGGTGCTTGAAACTTGACTAAACCCATTGTCTGCCTGGTCCTAAAGACAGTTTATTTCTTCAGCTAATTTGTTGTCAGTTTATGAATACGCACAGTGAACTGTAATATCCTTGAATCCCTTTGCTGGGCCATATTCATTGGTGGC
The DNA here is from genome assembly GCA_964020975.1 of Hermodice carunculata. NCBI lineage: Eukaryota > Metazoa > Annelida > Polychaeta > Eunicida > Amphinomidae > Hermodice > Hermodice carunculata. The sequence continues at coordinate 38,944,897 of OZ026619.1, read as the reverse complement.
CTGACATTTGTATCTCCCAGCAGCTGTGTACTGGATGTCACTCAAAGTCAATGTACTGGAAGATTCTGTGAGGCCTGACCTTTGTCCATTACGTTCATGTGTCCATTTATAAGTGTATGTGCTGGGATTGCCGTCTGCAGCCTGACAGTGCAGAGTGACTGTTGTACCCTCCAGGACTGGTCCACTGACACCTGTCACTGTGACATTGGATGCTGGGTCTACAAGATCAGAGGTATTTTTAGATGCAATACAACTGCCTTAAACAGATATACCCACAAATCAGGTATGTTGAATCCAAAACATTTATGTTTGGCATGTACATGTGGTCGTTTGACGGTACAAAAAGCAAAGAACCATAAAATATGAACATGTACTGAATGACAAAGAAACTACAAAGTCGATGATGTCTGATATTTAACTTACTGTAGCCAAAATACTTACACAGTACATTATACTTGATGCCCAGAGAGTTAATGCTGCCACTTATCACTCCACCAGTAGCCTTACACTGGAATACCTTGCTGTTGTCATCCTTCTGTATAGTCATTTCATGTGTCATCTGTGCTGTGTTTGCCTGTGATTTGATTGGTTTTGAGTTGCCTTCTTTGTATATAGACAATGTTGGTAGGGGCTTGGCTCCTCCTTCACCAATGTTGCAGGAAATGGTGACCTGGGTATCCTGCTTTCCTGTAGTAGTGCCTCCTGGTGTCAAACTGACTGATCTTGGTGCATCTGCAAGCATTCAATTTGATAGATCTTATTGTAAATGTAGTTGTCAGCAACATGTGTATTGTTAACCCTTTGACCTCTAGTGACCAGTCTCTGATCTGCATTAAATCTATCATATTCATTCCGACTCAAATTCTCCCCTGATACTCCAACTGCTATGCTACAAGAAATGAGAGACTTGAAAACATGGTTATAACATGGGAGCCCCATTCATCCCCCATGCCAATTGGTAGAGCTGTGGAAGAAAATTACATTTCGAGTGATTTCAATGACCAACAATCAGGGATCAGGGGATCTTCCAAACAGGTCAAGAGATTTAGAGCCTATGGATAGGCATTAACACACATCTCATTTTTGTACAGTGTTCCCTCTTTATGACGCTGGTGTTGGGGTCCTAAGGGTATACCGTGTTATAGCAAAACCACCTTATAACAGAGGGACTTTAACATAGTATAATGGGGAAACTATTTCAATGGGAGCCATATTACCTACCGTGTTATATCAGAAACCGCCTTGTAATGAGGGGTGTTATATAGAGGGAGCTCTGTACCAGACTGTAATCTAAATTTGTCATTTGAAGACTTAAATTCCACTGTTAGGATCATGTGTTCACATGCTTTTCAGTAGGGCTAGCGCTGTGGCCATTCATGCAAATGTTTGGTGTACCAAATTTTGTTGGGCCACGAATTGCATTCTTTATTTGCCACTATTGAATAAAATATGGACTGTATCCCCTTCAAACTAAACTTGCTTCTTTATCAGCAATAAACTAAAATATGTATGTGTAAGCAAGTGGTAACATAAAACCTGATCATAGTTCAACATAATTTGATTATTAATATCTGATCGCAGTATCATTTTGCACCATTTCCTGCTAAACATAAATTGGCCATATGGAAACATTTTTTGTTTCTAAAATACAAGGTGAAAACCACCGTACTTCTGCGTAATTGATGCATGCATGCTGATCAGAACCACATTTATGTGCATAAAGTCCTGGTGCAGGTTAATCAAGAGGTACAGGGAACAAGATCATTTTTCTGGTCTCATTGTTGCTGCTTTTCAAGCTTCGCTGAACTTGGAAAAATGGATAGCTGGCCGATAGTATTCATTAAGGCAGTCTTCAGAAGTACACCAAACTACCACACGTCGTCAAAAAACGTATTTATCCACTTTGCTTACATTCTTTGAACAAATTGTAGCACATTTATTGCTTTTTGTTCAGATAAGCAAAACCTGGTCAGTGGATATAATTTCATGGCAACTTGCTTCAACTTGTTCAATAGTTCACATTTTGTACACCAGATAGCAACATATCAAAGCCAACAAGGAGAAAAAACACGTGAACACTTTTCTTTTTTGTTACTAATTGTTAGGCAAGTCTTGAAGTAGTGGTACTGAAGTAATGGATTTTAAGTGACACAATGCGTCTCTGTGAACAAACTGGCGATCCATAAAGGAAATCTGGTAGTTACTCATGAGGGTAGAAATGATGGAAGTTGTGCGTATGCAGAAACTTGGATGTGAAAGTGAAAGTGTCATTGATTAACTGCATGAAAATCTTTAAACTTGGCTGAAGCACGGCAAAGTTTAGTTTCCCATGCAAGTTTGTTTTTGATTATAATTTAGAGTTGATATTTGGAATTTTGGGGAAAATTTGAACTTTAGTGAGTAAATGTTCTGGTAGTTAGTACAAACAAGAGGTGGGGATGCCACTAAAAAAATTTGCCTGTAAATGGAGATATTGCTTTAATTGCGCTTGGCAATGGCATTTGTTCTGATGTTTTTGCCTGCATGTTATACAGTAGAGCTATACAGCTGTTTACTTGGTTAGACTGGCCAATCGCACAGGTATGTGAATTATACGCAACCGCGCACTTGCCACAATGTATTAAAGTTTGTGTATTGTTAAAAAATACCTTTAAAGGCTATTGTATTTCTTCTTTCAGTGAAGTGTATAGCAGGATTAACTTACCAAGCGTTATTTGAGGCAAATGATGCATGTGAACCAGTCCATTGTCTTCCTGCCTTTACTGTATTTGTGGCTACATATTTGTGATGTACCTCATATTCTCAACCTGGTGTATTCACTACAGCCTTCTTTTTAGAATGCCAATGCTGCAGAGTCAATGGCTGTACAGATTTATCTTGATTTTCTCTTAGTTTTTACCTGTATATACTTTAAGGTAAATGGTAACCATTTTACTTTTGCAGGGCTAACCTGTACAGGTACAAACCAAATTTTGCTTCACGTTAATGCAATGAAAACATGGTTATTTGAAGCTTTAAAATGGCTTCAAATGCCTCCAAATGAAGTCTAGATTTCAAAATTTTCCAGGGCGGAGGGGAGGGACGGGGAGGGAGGCAATGCCCCTGGATATCCCAAGCTATGCATTGCACCTTTGGCGCTTGTTGCAGCCATTGGCTCTGCATTGTTTTTATGACTAGTTAAATTCTAGGTGGACAAGCAGTATTCAAAACTTACTTGTCCATTGGACAAGGGAAAAAAATCCTTATTTCTGTTATTGGGATGACAATGGATACTTACATTCCACATGCAATATCTTGGCAACTGTACTGAAGTTTACCATGTTGTTCCACTTGACATGACATGTTAAAGTCTTCTCATCTTGCTGACGGTGTACTTGTAGCACGGCATCACTCTGCACCCTGAAAGTTTTATGGTCGGCATTTTTTGTGCTGGTGGTGGAACCTGTGATGGGAGGATCGTCCTGTACAGTCCATGTGATGGCAACTAAGGTGTCAGGTTTGACACGTGTTACTATACACACCACGGTGATACTGTCACCCTCCTTTAGCGCAGCATCTATTCCATTGATGGTAGGCTAGGTTGGTTTCACTGCAGGAAAAAACACATAAATCATCCTGCCACAAACACTTTGTACATGCCTCACTTGTCACCAATCAGGTCACCTCCAAAGGGTTACATGTAAGCTGGTCCAAAAGGTGTTATTATATTTTCCAATATCAATACGTAGTTAATTCACTAATACATGTACTGGTAACTTGTGATATGTCAATTTTCAAGTTATGAGGTGTCACGCCGGTGATTATGAAATATTTGAACTAGAAATTAACATATTTACTACAAACCAACTTGACAGGTGACACAAAAGCAGTCACTTAATATCAGAGTCAATACAGTTTCTACAGACCGAAACTAAACTGTGATTGGCCTGTGCTCCATTGATTCATCCAGCACTGGTTCCCAGCTGCCGGCATGAATTTCACACCCGGCCGTTCTGTGGCCACAAACCATAAACTTCTGTGTTACCATTTACCTTGAATTTCTACCTGAGAAAAACTGGTTGCTGGTAAAATATTGTTTGCTGCAATGTTGTTGATAAGCTACAATGTAAACGAAAAACAATTTCAACTAGAAAAATTTGATTTTCTTCTCAGCAAATCAGTCTGTGTGCTTAGAAAACCATTAAAGATTGCTCATTTAGTATTTATGTAACTCCTGCAACAATATTGTTTCATGTGGCTATGTAAAATCCTTTAAATTGACATTGGAAAGGCACCTCAATCTATAATATTTTGAAGCTGTTCAAAATTTTAATTTTGTATATTTGCTTAATTTGTAATGACCAAACTGCAACAACTTTAGATTCATGGTTCATTGGAGGCACCCATCCTAACTGAAGTTTGAATGACATCTCGGTCTATAATCATGTTAAAAGTTTTGAAGTTATTAAAGATTTCAATTTTGTGTATTCCCTAATTTGCATAGATAAGAATGCTATAATTTTTGTTTATGTCTCATTGGATGCGGCCATGTCACAAACCTACAAATTGATATTTGGAATGACACCTCTATATATAATAATTTGGAACTTTTTTTAAGAATTCAATCTAGTGTATTCACTTAATTTGAATAAATCAAAATGCTACAGGTTTGGTTCATGATTTATTGGATGCAGCTACAGTGTGTTACAAACCTATAAACTGAAGTTGGACTGGCGCCTCAATTTATAATTGTCTTGGAAATATTGAACTTTTGAATGTTTCAAGTGCTGCTAATTAGGATAATTTCAAATACAACAGTTTGTGCTTACTGTCCATTAAATTGGCAGGTGTCACAGACCTTTATGTACTACTATAAATTTTGTGAGTATCTGTAATAGGTTGGAAGATAACGAAGTCTTTAAAATTTTAATTGCCCCTAATTTGCATAATTTATTACATAACATTTAAATATGATGCTACATGTAAATCCGTTTATTAAATATGATACTAAACCCATTTATACTATGAAGTAACTAGAGGGCTGTGTGAACAGCCCATGCTAAACTAACCTATCTTTGTCCTACAAAATCAAGGTTGCAACTGAATATATATTTGTTGAGGTTTAGCTGAGTGCATATGACATTTCGAAATATTTCTAAGACGACTAACCCTCTGAAAGTGGAGCCTGACAAGCAGGTCAGCTGAGCTGAAAATTGCAGCCCCACCAGGTGAAAAAATTAAGAAATATAAGATTTGGCAAAAAAAAAAAAAACAAACAAACAAACAAACAAACAAATAATTTCATAAGAAATTCAAATTTCACCGAGGCGTGACCATTGGAATAAACTTGCTAGAGAACCACCCAAGGTACATTGCTACCACGTCTAAATTGAATCCTTTTTTTTTTTTAATATTCTTTATTCATCAATTATACAATATAAGGTTGTCTATTACTTTGTCATGCATCCCAATACTCAAGTATAAACTTATACATTTTCCAGGCTGTTTGCAATGCTAGACCAGTTTCTGTCGTAGACATGCATTTTGTCATTGTTTGACATTATAACTCTAATAACTTGTGTTTTTCTTCTTAATACTTTTAAGAAGGCTGTAAAATTTAAATCATATTGTTCTCTATGTAACTGAACATGTATAAAATTTTTTGCTACTAAAATACAGAAGTTTAAAATATATGGAAAGGGTCTATCTGTATATCCAAATATCACATCTTTTTCACTCAAGTGCACATCATTGTTATAAATACTAGACCACCAATCTTGAAAAGAAGCCCAGAATCTTTGTGAGCTATTACATTCATAGAACCTATGTTCTATAGTGTCGATGTTGTCCACACATCTGTGACACTTGTCAGATTCTTTTATACTAAATTTATACTTTTATACTAAATTGAATCCTGATGACGATCTCCGAGAAGAAGTGAAAATATGAATTAGCATAATAATGCCCATTGTGGTACATAGGAATCAATAGAAAAGGTGCACTTACCAATAAGTACCCGAATTGAAAAAGTCATTAAAAATCCGGAATCAACAGCAGTACCACCTAGTAACAACTTTGTTTAAACCTTTCACAATGAACATATCTACAAAGGGTTAGCTTAATCTGAGAGACCTTTCTGGAGAAGAAGTCGAAAAAGAGCAAAAATGCACATAAAATCAAACGAAAAATTAGAATTGCAGCGCCACCTGGTGAATAAATCAAGAACTAGGAATCTCCAGGAATATTTCTGTGTGATATCAAAGCGATTGGGTGAGCGGTTTAGGAGAACATTTTTAAGGTTTGCTCCAAAAAAGAACAAAAAAACATTAAAAAAAATTAAAAATGACTAAAGTGTAACCACTTGAACAATCTTCGTAGAAACGCATCCAAGGTACATTGGTACCAAGTTTGAAGTCAATCTGGTTAACAGTTCTGGAAAAGAAGTCAAAAATGTGAATTAGCATTAGAATGTCCCTTGACTTACATAGTAATCAATAGGAAAGATGCATTTACCGATAGGTAGCCGAATTCCAAAGATATCAGAAATTCACAGCAGTATTACCTAGTAAACAACTTTGGGTGGCCCTCCACAAGGTACATACCCAACAAGTTTCAGCTTAATCTGAGTGACAGTTCTGGAGAAATGTCGAAATTAGCACAAAAACATAAAAAATCATATTTTTATAAAAAAAAAATGCACCTCCACTTGGTGAACAAATTAAATACAAGCTCTTTGCACTGTATTTTTACATTGATACCATGTAAATTTATAAGTACATGTATTTGAGTTTCCCTATATCCAAGAACATAAAAATATTTACATGACAATCTCAACTAATATCAACTATATGGCTCACCTAATCCACTGTCATACACAGCATTCAACTTCATATGGCTCTTACAGAAATCTATGTGTTTAACTTTTGAGCGTCACCAGCCTGAATGTGTCACCAAACATATGTTGTTAGTTGGCACAGGCAACATCCAACTCCACATAAATCCTAACAAAAATCTATACCATGGTATATATACATGTTTGACTATCAGGGTTCAACAACCTACTAAAGGTGTGGGCAAACGTAAGTTGCAAGTTTGCACAGGTTGAACATGGACGATATAAGATGAATCCTTGTTGGAATTGGACAGTATTTACAATGGTTTTGAAATAATGTTATAGATATTTAATTGATGAGCAAATGCCACTGCTGAGTCCAGAAATAGAACAGCTATGAGAGCTATGCCTGCCGCAATCTACCCATTGACCCTGACCAAAATCCTTCCATATTACAGTTGGTCATTACAGGGAGTTTGGATCTGTGTTTGAGTGCTTTTTGGTGGTTAATCTGAATCTCCCTTCACAAAGACATTCTAAGCTTTGGTTCATATTTCATTGGATGCTGCTATGTCACTAGCATATCAATTGCAGTTGAAATGGCACCTCTCAGTCAGCACTACCTTATTGTGATAGGGAGTGACACCAAGGAGGCTTCAGACTATGTAGCCTTTTGGTTACACAATGCAGACAGATTTACTCTACCAACACAGACAGCCTCCTTAGAGATTGAAAGATAAGCCCACAGCACTGATCACTGCGTGGACATGATTGAAATGGTTACTCTATCAATAATACATTAAGTTCTAAAGTTATTATGTCTGGGTGCCAACATAATAACTCAGATTTAACATTTGAATGTAGAACTTTTGAATGTTACTCTATCAATAATACATGAAGTTCTAAAGTTATTATGTCTGGGTGCCAACATAATAACCCAAGTTGCCACCAGTGCTGGACAGAGCTGTCAGTGCACCATGACTGCGACTGGTGTAATAGCTGGTCTGCTTTTGCCTGAGGCTATAAGTCTGCTGGGCTTACCAGTCTCGGGGGTTCACAGGCACTGGACTTATAGGCAGAACAAGCCTGAGTGTACCCCCTGTTAAAAATGGATTACATGCAGTGCTGAGTTGGCTGGACCCATCAAAGTATGGTGTTCCAGTCCCCAATGATTGTTTGCACAACTTATTGAATTATGAAGCAGTGTGTGGATATGTGTCATCTCAGTGGGCACTTTCATGTCTTTATTTTCTTGTAACCAGTGAGATGAGGCATTTCTTCTAAGACAATACTGAGACAGTACAGTGCTGGTCTCAGTTCACAGGTACATGTGCATCACTACATGTAGTTTTGTGACACCCTCTGTTAAAGTTTGTTTATGCAATATAGGAACGAAGACAGTTTTGCATTGCATGTATATACACCCACCTTAATTATAATATGTATTTCTTCCTTTCTTTCTCTCTTTCTTTCTTTCTTTCTTTTTTCAGTCTATCTTTCTTTCTCTTTCGTCTTTACAACCAAATTAGTCATGCGTTTTTATCAGACACTACTTTTCCGAAAACCACCAAACTTGCTATGGTGACAGACCTCCCCACTGAAATTGTGCATCTCATTTGGAATAGTCATGATAATTAGAACTATGCGAATTAGGGGAAAGTACAATTTAAAACCTCACTATCCTCCACACTATTGCAGATAGACTCAACATTTAAATGTGTATATAAAGGGTTTGTGACACTTGCCAATATTATAGACAGTATATAAGTTGTAGAATTTCATAGTATGCTAATACGGAGCATTGAAGGATTTAAAACCAGAATATATCCAAAACAATTATTCATAGAGATGCCATTGCAACTTCAATTTTAAGGTTTGTGGCAAAGCCCTATCCAATGAACCAAAGTTGTAGGATTTTAATTTACGCAAATCAGGTGAATATATCAAATGTAAATCTTGAATAGCTTCAAAACTATTAAAGGCAGAGGTGCCATTCCTATTTCAATTTATGGGTTTGTGGCAAAGCCACACCCAATGACAAATAAACCAAAGTTGTTGGGTTTAAATGTATGCAAATACACAAAATCGAAATGTTGAATAGATTCTAAACTGTTACAGATAATAGTTTCATTTAAACTTCACGCTATAAGTTTGTGACATGGCCACATCCAATGAACCAGGGACCAAAGTTCCAGCATTCCAATTTATAAAAATTAGGCTCATGGCAAAATGTTGCATTTCGAACTGTTCTCATTTTGAAGGCACCCAGACAGATTTGCTGCAAAGCAAATCTTCTTTTCCAGTTCAAAATATACATTTTGTGTACTTGCGTAATTTACATAACTCTAGGGGCACAACTTAAATTCGTTCTTGATTTGATGCAGCGTTCTCTCCAACCTATCAACTGAAGTTGAAAGGAAACTTCAATCTGCAATGGTTGTGAAGCTGGTCAGATTTAATGTTTTTGGGTTCTCATAATTTGCATAAATTAAAATTCTGCAACTTTTGGTTGCGATCAATTGGATGTGCCTATAGCGGAAACCTGGGATCTTTTTTGAAGTGTTGATGGTACCTTTCCTTTTAATAGTTTTGAAGATATTTCATTGCAGATCCTGGGATAAAATTAAGGTGTTAATGGTAACACTGCTTGAAACAGTTTTGAAGATATTGAACATTTAAACTTTTCAAGTGCCCTTATTTGCATTAATCAAACTTTAACTGTTTGTTTTCATGTGGATGTCCCTATAACACAAACCTATATTCCAAAGTTGCTGTGGCACTACTACCTATAATAACTTTGAAGATATTCAACATTTAAACTTTTCAAGTGTCCCTAAATAACATAAAATTTAAGTTTACAAGTTTTGTTTGTGGTTCATTGGGTGCACCTATGGTATAAATCTACAAATTTAATTTGCAATGGTATCTTTACCCAGGCATGTGTTTGTTTTTCTCGACTGTATTTGCATAAAATGTCTGAACATTACCCTTACTATAGGGAAATACAGAGTTTTAGACACAAACGAGAAGGGATTTAGAAGCATTTGGGAAGGATTTGTGTCTTTAGGAGGGTAAATCACATCCCTGCTCTACCTTTGGTAGTTTTGAAGATATTCAACATTTAAAATTTCATATGGCACTTATTTGTATAATTTTCCTCACAGTTACTGCATTGAGTTCCAAACCTGATGTGTAATTTGACCACTAGGTAAAACACCATGCCAATTTGGAATTTTTTGCAACAATAGTGTACCAGAAAAACTCAGGACAAAATTCATAATGCAGGCAGATGACGACTTGGGAAAACAATCCCAGTCAGGCATCACATGACAACTTAACCAGCCTGCTGAAATAAATGCATGCTGCTGGGGCCCGCAATAGAACAGCCCCCTTGGTGATACAATACAGGCAACTTTACTGTGCCAGCACAGCAAGTCTTCCTAGGGATTGAAAGGTAAACTGACAGCACTGGGCACCACTGCCTGTGGCCATGGCATCAGTGACCAGTTCGTGGGTCAGTGGGGGGGGGGGAGAGACACACAGACATCTCAGATGTATATTGTGAGATAATCCTGTGAATTTTACATAAATTAAACTTCTCAACTTTGTTTGCATGCTATAGGAGTTTTCTTTGGCTCGACAAACCCACATATTAAGCTTGAATGGCAACTCTATCAACAAAATCTTTTAATGATATGAAAGATTTAAGAGTTCCACTAATATGAATCTAATTTGCATAATTTTTACCATCATGATTGTTCCAAACAACATGCAAAACTTCACTATAAGGTCCATCTGCATGCCAAGTTTGCAACTTTTTTGAACAATAGTGTCTGGAAAAAATCTTACAAAATATGACAAATAAATAAAATAAGGAATGAATGAATCAATGAATGAATGAATGAATGAATAAATAAATAAATAAATAAATAAATATATAAATAAAATAAATAAATAAATAAATAAATAAATAAATAAATAAATAAATCAATCAATCAATAAAGAGTTAAGTATTTGTAAAGAAAAAAACAAGTAGTCTGTGTTCACAAAGACACTTAATTACCATTAAAATGGCCACTGACTTGTATAGTAATCAATAGGAAAGGTACATTTGCCTATAAGTATGTGAAGTGCAAACAAGAGGCCCATGGGCCTAATGCTCTACTGGCACCCTGGCTATATTGCACCTGCTCATACCGAAGGTGTGAGTGCACAAGTGGCTCCTGAGCATATAAACCTTATGTACATTTAGTGTATGGAATGTGCACCGGATGGCACTTCACTCCACATGTAATCATAAGATTCCCAGCTCCCACTCGTTCACCTACATCATCGGCCCATACAGCCTCCCTGCAGGGCAGATGGTTGAGGGACCAGGGCTATCAGGCCCCAGTGCAGATTCTCAGCGAGGATCATCTGCACCTTCTTTGGTGTACAGCATGGGAGAACATCATGTCGGGACAGATGCTGGTGTCTTTTCAGCCCCAACTTATCATCTACAAAGACTCTGAGTGGGGATCCCACCTGGAAAGTCTACCGGCTTCCTTTGTTCCTCACTACATGAATTTGTTGAACTGGAAGCAATACACTTCCTTCCGAGGGACCTCTTCCTTTCTGAGGCCTAAGGAGCACAAACATATCCTCATAATGTGCAACAAGAGGACCACAGTGGCCTTCCTCAACAGGCAAAGCAGGATGCAGTCAAAGAAGCTGAGGAGGTTAGCCAGACACATTACTCAATAGCGCTCTGAACACAACACCCCCCCCCCCCCCACACACACAAGGCATGTCCCACAACATCAAAATGTCCTGGCTGACCCACTCTCAAGACGGGGTCAGCTGGTAGGGATGGTGTGGTCACTCTACCCAAACGTCATTCAGGCCATGTTGGCCAGATGGGGAACTCCACATGTGACTCCTGAGAATGCAAATGTGCTGGTTTACGTCTTGCCTGTCCCGGACGCCCAGGCCCTAGCTGTGGATGCTCTAGCCATGAACTGGAGAACCTTTGGGTGTATGCTTTTCCACTTCTGCAGATCCTTCCAAAGGTACTGCGCAAGGTTCAGTCCCATGATTGCAATCTGATCCTTGTTGCCCCTTGGCAACCCTGGATTGATTGCTCAGTAGACCTGTTGGAAGTGAATGTCTAGCCTCTGCTACGATTACCAGCATGGCCGAAACATCTGGTGCAGCCTCAGACTTGCCTGTGCCACAGGAATCCTCAAGGGCACAACCTCTGAATTTGGCTGTTATCTCACAGCACATCTGTGACCAAGTTTTCTTGCAATTGGTCTCAGATATAATTGCCAGAGGAGGGCTTTGATCTTCTTCTCTGACTGTTTACTCAGCCCAATGGACCATGTTTTCTGACAGGTGTGCCAGTCATGGAATTCATCCCTGCTCTCCGCACATTGCGGATAATACCAACTTCCTGTTATATCAATGAGAAGTCTTAAGCAAGGTCTCGAGAACAGTGGAGGGTTTCTAATCAGCCATCTCTTCCAGCCTCGTGAATGTCCTGAACATTCCCATTGGGAGAAATCCCTGTCTGTCTGTGCTTATTGTGTCGTCCTACACTGACAGACCTACCTCTGTTGGACCTGCCGCTTGTTTTAGTCATGCTGAAGAAGTGGCTCTTTGAATGCCTTGAGGACCCAAGGCAGGCACACCTCAAGTACTGGACCTGGAAAACCTGTTTTCTGTCAACACCTGCTTCAAAGACTTGGAGACTCCACGGTCACCTGACCACTCCCAAGTGACTCTGAGGCCTCACGTGGACTTTCTAGCAAAGAACCAAGCAGCTGGAGATCAGACTACAGCCTTTGAGGGTTTTACCTTCTACACTATGGATACTGCTTTTCCCTGAAGGAAAGAGCCTTGTGTCTCTTGAGAGCCCTTTGCTGGTACCTTTCATGCACAGACGGACTCAGTGGACAGACGTCAGCCCTCTTCTTACCCCTGAGTAACCTGTGTTAGGAGCAAGTTTGCAGAGACATGATTTCTTCGTGGTTTAAACAGACGAGCCTTAAGACCTATGAGATCTTGCTGGAAAGGCCTGGTGCCTTGCAGCTTGCCTTAGCCAGAGCTCAGGAGGTGCAAGTCAATAATGCCGACTGGCATGCCCTATGGAACGTTGCATTTGTTAACATTCTGCAGGCCTGCTAATGGCGATTGTATGCAACCTTTGCCAAGCACTACTTGCATGACATGATAGTGTGAGAGGAAGGCATGTTTGCCTTTGCAGGTGTCACAGGCTCCTTTACTTAGGTTACATTACTCACCTGTCAGACTTTCCACATCTCATCAGAGTAGCCCCAGTGATAACACCTCAGTGCTCTCCTGGTAGATCCAATGTAGTTAATTTGTTGGCGCATGACTTCTTGAGCCAATGACATTGTGCTTAATTGACCTAATCTTGGACTTGTATCAGGTAGTTTGTTTTAACGTCCTGACCTGTTGTCACTTGATACAGGAGTTCACTGCTCTAGAGAACCATTTACCAGCCTCCCCCCGCCAGGTTTGTGACTAGGTTCTGTTAGATCTCTAGGTCTGATGGAGCTAAAACCGATAGCATCTACCAACAAAGCAGACAGCTGTCATGTTGGTGGGCAAATTCCAGGGCGTTTAGTGCCATCCCATGCTGGTCAATGAGTAGGTTTTCTGATTTTGGCTGGATTCTGCCAAGTCCATGTACTGCTGGGTTTTTTTCTTCATAAGTCATCTCCTCACTTGGATTGATGGTTATCCCAAAGCTGCTGGTCCTAGTGGTTAAATGTGGCTAGTGTGCCAATAGTCTTACACCTTCCACCTTTATGCTTTTACATTGGCAAATGGTCGTCGACAGGTAACATTACATCACTAATACATGATATTTTAAGTAATATGGGTATTAGTTATTATACTGACCTCTCGAGCAGCAGAGAACCCAACCTGACCATTGGCTTCCTCTGACAGCTGAAGTCAACTGACCACTCTCCAAAAAAGGAAGAATGATACAGAGAGCATGTGCACCACCACTTCCATAGGAACCGAGAGATGGCGCCACAGGACTATCTGGTATTCAGGAATCAAAAGAGTGAAATCAACTCAATTTCATGGGCATTCGACCTAGACACAGAGATCTAGGCAAATGGTAGTTTAAAGGTAAGTATACTTACTAATACCGATACTACCAAAAGTATCACCTACTTGTGAAGTGTATTAAATGCTCTTCAAAAGCTTAGTAACTGATGTGTTGTCATAGCTTGTGGAATTTTTATCCTTAATGTAGGTCTACATATAAAAGATCCAAGAGCGTAAATTAAGAGCTTTAAGATTTTGCCGAAAAATGTCCAAACAAGAGGACTGTGACAGTCCTGCGCTCAGATGACATGTACATATACCCTTGCAATTTTTTAAGATTTGCCCCCAAAAAAGATCAAACTCATAAAAATAAAAAAATCAATGGAGCATGTCCATTTAAACATATCTGCTAGAGGCCAACCCAAAGAACATTGTCACCAGGTTTTCCGTTAATTTGAATGAAGGTTTCGGAGAGAAAGTCAAAACTGTGAATTAGCATTAGACTGTCCATTGACTCGCAAGTAATCAATAGGTAATGTGCATTTACGGGTAAGTACACGAATTCAAAAAAATGTGAAAAATCAGGAATCCACAGTATTGCCTCCTAGTGAACCATTTTTTATACCCTTCAACAAAACATATCCACCAAGTTCAGTTTAATTTGAATGGCGGTTCTGGAGAAGTCAAAAATAGCAAATTAGACAGTGTCATTACCATATCCAAACCGTAGTCCTAACGAAACAAGTCCAAGTCAATTCCGACCAAAGGCAATGTTCCTTGGTATGTATAGCTTAAACATACACATTTATAGTTCGTATTTACCCAAAAGAGACCAAAACGTAAGTGCAAAGGTCCATAGGGGGAAAAAAACTTTATCTAGTTTTCATATGACAGAATGCAAAAAGTTTTGTTTGAAATTATAGGCCTATTTCAGTAAATTGGCTTGAACAGTTGCATCATCCATGCATATACAGGACCATACAATTTATGAAAAGGGACCAAAATTTGCAGCACATCAGAGAATTTGTAAGTGGAGGCTCTTAACTTGTTGAAAATGTCAATAAAAGTCAGTATTTAAAAAGGTACTACTTGCAACCACCATCTCAACAATGATCATCATCCATATAAGTCCACAAAGCGACACCAACACCAACATCAATCCATCAGAAAAACCCTCTAGGCCAGAAATGATCATCAATAAGAATCTAAACAACATGATTATATAATTCGATGTGTTTTAGGCATGTAGTTAAAGACATGATGTTGTTTTAAAGGAGATAAACTAAGAGTATTTCAAAAAGAAAAGTGTTTGAATTTCCAAATATAGTAAGTACATTGGTTCAAATGTTAAACATCAGCCAGAAGCAAGTGACATTAAGCCTCAAATCATTAAAACGTAGTCAAAAATGCATTACAATAGTCAAAATTTGTAAGGATAGCAGTCACATTTCAAGTTGGTTTCCAGAAGTATTTTTGAAAGGAAGTTTAAATGTTCAAGAAAGCACATAATCCCACAAATCATCTATTAAGTCAATTATTAGGGTAATAATTTAGAATTCCAAAAATGTAGTATGCCATTGTAAGTCATCTGTAAGTCAGCCAAGCATAATGTACATCTAACTCGTGGTTCTATAAAGTTCTAAAGGTCAAATTGTAAAACAGTCCTAATTATTGTAAAATTCTACTACCTTTATCAGAGAAAGAATTCGGTTTTATGAAGAGAGAGAGAGAGAGAGGGAGGGATCATTTGAAATTCCTAAAGGTAACTGTAAGTATAACTGTTTTCCTGTAACAGTTTTAAATTTTTTCATTTATAATCAGACGTAGTTCAACTTGCCAGTCAGATGATTTAGATGCTAATTATTTATACAAGAGAGAGACAGAGAAAGAGTACATTAAACACTTTGAGCCAACCTGACATGACTTTCACAATAACAAACTATATTCATCAGACAATTATAAAAAAGACAACATCACTTTCACTACACTTGGAACGCTTACTGCACTGTAATATGTGCAGAAAACGCCTGAATGTTCAAATTGTTACCAAATATATAAGGGTTCCATGAAAAGAGAAGTGGATAACAGTTTTCGATGATAGTGATGAGACCAAACCGAATACCAGTTTAACCTTGTCAGATCCAGGATCATTTACGAAATAGTAAGACATGCTAGTGTTCGTCGTCAGAAGAATCCATGACCAACAGTAATGATATTTAAACGAATGAGAGTATCTTCTACCTGACTTGGAATAGGTTACCAACGTATTGGCAGTGGGTTAAACCAGTTTTACGGGATCCCAATCCTCCCACTTTGGAAAACACTCACATTCATTTAAAGTAGGCCTAAAACAAAAAAACACGAAAAGTTATAAAAATATATGACGTCACTTCTCCCCCAGAGGAAGACAATCCTGAGCTCACGAACAAATTATATTTTGAAGAGTAATTGGAAATCATGTGTGGAGACAAAATACGTGTATATATTATACAAGACCAACTTTCCATTTCCATTTTATCACAATTTCAGTTATATGTATATGATTCTCGACTGACCGAATCAGATGAAAGAGACATCAAATTATATTGGTCAGCAAGTTTCAGCCCCGGTTTCCCACGACTATGCCAAAAAGGGGCAAAGAGATGTTTTTGCAACGCGTTCACCTCAGTGCTCTGAAATAACAGAGACAACCCATGTGAGAAAATAAACATCATAAAAATACATAATTTCAAACGCATAGGAATATAGGGACATATAATGCCTTGTCCATTGATTCCTAAGGTTAAAAAAATTAGACGAAAAAAACAAACAAACGAACAAAAACAAAAGCAAAAAAGGACTTACGATTGCCATATATTCCCACCCTTAAATTGCATTTAGGTCCTTGTGTTGATCTTAAATTATGAATAACCATGTAAATACTTTTAAAAACATCAGGTAATTTATTTGAGCCATACCTGTATTCGTATGTAAATTTGTTATAAATTGCGGTGTATGTCAGCCAATAATGAAATGGGAGCGTCACGTGGTGAACATATTTAGAACTAGGAGTCCCTAGGTGCGTTCTTGTGTGATATCAAAGCAACTGGGATAGTGGTTTTAGGGATGAATATTTTTCAAGATTTGCCCCTATAAGAACAAAAAATTTCATAAAAAAAATTAAAATATCAATGGAGCGTGACCCTTTGAACAAATCTGCTACAGACCCACCCAAGGTGCATTGCCAACAAGTTTGAAGTCAATCTGCTCGAGCGTTTCACAGAAGTCAAAAATGTTAATTAGCATTAGAATGCCCATTGACTTGCATATTAATCAATAGCACAGGTGCAGTTACCAACAAGTACCCGAATTGAAAAAAAAATGTTAAAAATCAGGAATCCAAAGCATTGCCTCCTAATGAACAAGTTAATTTGGCCTTACCACAAGGAACATATCCACCAAGTGTCAGCTCAGTCTGAGTGACGATTCCTGAGAAGTCGAAAATAGCAATACCACACAAACATTCATAAGAAAATAGTAAAAAATTGCAGCACCACTTGGTGAGCCAATTCAGTACCAGAAGTCCCTAGGGGTGTTCCTATGTGATATCAAAGCGATCTGGTGAGCAGTTTGAGAGAAGATTTTTGAAGATTCGCCCCGTAAAAGAAAAAAAATCATAAAAAATAAAAAAATCACTTGAGCGTGTCCATTTGAATAAATCTACTAAGACCTAGCCAAGGTGTATTGCCACCAAGTTTGAAGTCAATCTGCTTGATGGTTTTGCAGAAGTAAAAACTGTTCATTAGCATCAGGCTGCCCAATGACTTACATAGTAATCAATAGGAAAGGTGCATTTACCAATAAGTACCCGGATAGAAAAAATCGTTAAAAGTCAGGAATCCACAGCATTGCATCCTTGTGAACACCTGTGTTTGACCCTTCCACAAAAAACATATCCACCATATTTCAACTGAATCTGAGTGACACTTCTGGAGAAAAAGCCGAAAAAAGCAATAATACACAAAAAAGCATACAAAATTCGAAAAAAAAATAGCAGCTCCACCTGGTGAACCATTTCAGACGTAGGGGTCCATAGCAATGTTCCTGTGTGATATCAAAGCAATTAGGCAGGCAGTTTCTGAGCAGATTAAAAACAAGACGCCCAGGGGACTAATGCTCTGCTGGCATCGTAACTATATTGCTACTGTTCATTTCAAAGCTGCGAGTTTTGAACATGTAAAGTTTAATGTAAAACTTGTCCACCAGATGGCACTCTGCTCCACATGTAATCATACGTTATTTGTGCAAATTCAGTGACGGATATTGTTGCATGTGCCTAGACAACAATGAGTGAGTCCTGAACTTTATGTCCTCGGTGACTTTGGGACAGAAGATCAAGGATACCCACACTATTTAATACAAAATGCCCATAGGCCTTCCTGGTGCTGTTCTCACGTTGCCATTGAAGTCCAAGCTACACGTTGCCATTACAAAATCACCTCTTTCAACTTTACAGGCATGGTGACCTCACAAAAATAGGTCAAGGTCACTGGTATTATATTATATATACATATAAAATTCTAGCTTTGGACATTGTCTATATATCCTATAAACTTGGCAAGTCTAGTCCAAACGCTATTCAAGATATGGAATTCTAAATCTTAAAACTCATTTTGGCCCATAATTTCCATGAAATTATAGATGGCGCCACTAATATCGTTACCAACTTAGACTTTGACCTCCCCCACAATCACACCACATTAGGTGAAATCTGCCACAAATTAGAGATGCAAGAGTGTTGACAAGATTTTCATATTTTGACCCCTATATTGCATAATCTTGTAAGTGGCACCACCAATATCAAAAATATCTTAGATTTTATACCCCCTATAAGTCCTGAAAGTTATATTGGGCTAACTTGAAAATTGTGGAAGTATTGCGGTCACAAGATTTTTACATTTTGACCTGTATATTTCATAATATTATAGGTGGCGCCACCAACATTGATGTCGACAAAGACTTTTATACACTTTATAACTCGTAAACGTTACAGGGGCCTATCTCACGAATGGTGGGGGTGCAGTGCTTTCACGAGATAACCCCAGTATTCAAACTGGCAATTTGACCTTGATGTTTAACTCAAATTAAAAAATTGTTGCTGTTCAAAACATGCGCCCCACATCCAGCTTCCCATATATAGTCTGTTTGTTCAAATCGGGTTATAACTTCGATTTTTTTAGGAAAAACAATAAGCTTGTACAAGCGCAAAGCTTCATAATTACTGAATCAACGTGACACAAAAAGCAGGTCACAAAGTACAGTTTTATATATTATGTAATCCAGTGCAATTTTGATCTGGACGCTCAATTCTCTTTGCCATTGATGTCCAAGCTACACCCAGCCATTACAAAATCACCTCAACTTTACAGGCATGGTGACCTCACAAAAGTAGCTCAAGGGCACTGATATTTCATAATATTTTACCTTTGGCCATGGTCTATATATCACATAAATTTGACAAGCCTAATACAATCACTTTTCCAACTATGGTATTTTACATCGTACAACACATTTTGGCTCATAATTTCCATCAAATTCTAGGTGGCGCCACTTGTATCATTAACAGCTTAGACTTTGACCTCCCACAATCCCACCAATTTTGGTGAAGATCCACCAAAAATTAAAGATGCTAGAGTGTTCACAAGATTTTCACATTTGACCCCTATATTACATAATAATGTAGGTGGCGCCACCAATATCAAACAAGGGCTAGATTTTCATATATCCTATAAGTCCTGAAAGTTATATTGGGCTAACTTAAAAACTCAGGACGGGATCGCGCTAAGGAGCAAAAATTTACAGACGAACGTCTCTAGTATGATACACTTATGTAGAAAAACATGACCCATACTCATAAATATCAAACCCAACAATGACAGTAAAGAAATTTCAGAGTTACCAAAGCATCAACATTCATCTTCCCATACCAATGTGAAGAAGCAAATTTCACTCCTGACTTGAGACAGGCAGTCACCCGCAAAAGGCAACAGGTGGCTATAAACCGTTCCTCTCAACATTTGAAACATTCTTCATACATACACACACCATAGTGTTTCCAATATGTATAGTCCTAACCACTCAAAATCCAAATTTTATTACCTCTGCAAAAAGCAAAAGGAGAACTGGTTGGCCTATCACTATTTTGGCTCTCCTGACTAGTTCGTCCGCAGAGTTTATAGCAAAGTAAAAGGTAGGCCTATATCGTTTTTTGTGATATCTATTAATCTAGAACATTATATGATTAATAAGTTAATTGATTGAATCACTGTTATAGAGTATCATATGCAATGAGCAGACTTCTATAAGTCCCTCACTGTACAATTGAAGTTCTACAAACGGACGTCTCTAGTATGATACACTTATGTAGAAAAACATGACCCATATTCATAAATATCAAACCCAACAATGACAGCAAACAGATTCCAGAGTTAGCAAAGCATGAACATTCATCTTCCAATATCAATGTGAAGAAACGAATTTCACTCCTGACTTGAGACAGGCAGTCACCCACAAAAGGTAACTGGTGTTTTTAAACCGGTCCTCTCAACCTTTGAAATATTCTTCACAATCCTTCGGACAGACAAACAGACATGAGCGGTGACATAAGCTCTGCGACCTTTGGTCAGCAGAGCTAAAAAATCATAAAAAAACTAAAACTCACTGAACAGTGACCATTT
Source organism: Hermodice carunculata (assembly GCA_964020975.1). NCBI lineage: Eukaryota > Metazoa > Annelida > Polychaeta > Eunicida > Amphinomidae > Hermodice > Hermodice carunculata. The sequence goes on along the minus strand of OZ026619.1, from coordinate 38,924,308 downwards.
GAACAAACATGGTATAGACCCGACCAATGTACATTGCCATGAAGTTTGGTGGGAATCTGGCCCGTTGGGTTTGGAGAAGAAGTCGATTGTTCATGACGGACGATGATGGCTGAAGGACCATAAGGTAAGTTCAGCTACTGACAAGTCATCTGAGCCAAAAATTCACACAAAACCACTGGTATGTGACCCTTTTTAACAGAGACCCACCCACGTTTCAAGCAAATTCAGCCAACAGTTTTTGGGAAGTCAAAATATAAATTGCTGATGGATGGACGCCAACATTGCCATCCATGACATCCCGTATGGATGAAGATAGGCTCAGCTAACTAAGAAGTCATGTGAGTTAAACGAGATGCCTATGGGCCTAGTTCTCTGCTGGCACCGTGGCTATATTGCGCCTCTTCATTTCAAAATTGTGAGTCCATAAATGGCTTCTGAACCATCAAAACTTATTAACATTTAGACTACATGATTTCCACAAGATGGCACTTCGCGTCACATGTTATCATAGATAATTTGTGCAAATCCTGAGATGGATATTGTTGTCTGTGCCAAGACAACAATGAGTGAGTCCTTAACATGTTCTTAATGACCCTGGGACATATATTCAAGGTCACACATATTATGTAATAAAAGTATAAAGTAATAGGCCTGGTGATCTGCTGACATTGCCATTAATGCCCTACCTACACCCAGAAAATAATCTCTTTCAACTTTACAGGCATGGTAACCTAACAAACATATGTCAAAGGCACTGATATTATACACAATTCTTGCTTTGGACATTGTCTCTCTCTCTCTCTGTCTGTCTGTCTGTCTGTCTCTCTCTCTCTCTCTCTCTCTCTCTCTCTCTAAATTTGGCAAGTCTAATCCAATTACTTTTCAAGATATGGAACTTGTACCTTAAAACTCTTTTTGGCACAAATCTCTCAAATTATAGGTGGCGCCACTAGTATCATTATATAGTTGGTCTTCCACCTCCCCCAAAATCCCACTGAATTTGGTGAAGATCTGCCAAAAATAAGAAATGGTAGAGTGTTCCAGGATATTCATATTTTGACCCCTATGTTGCATAATATTGTAGGTGACGCCACCAATATCGGAAAAACCCTACATTTTTATACACTGTATAAGTCCTAAAAATTATATCTGGCTAACTTGAAAAGTGTAGACGGTATTGCTGTTACACGATTTTTACATTTTGACCTTTATATTACATAATACTATAGATGTCGCCACCAACATTAATGTTGACAAAGAGTTTTATGCACTTTATAACTCCAAAACCTTATATGGGTTTATCTAAAAATTGTATGGTGCGGAGCATTCACGAGATGAGACCCATATTTCAACTGGCCATTTGACCTTGACCTGTCATTGGGATTAAAAAATTGTTAGGTTCAAATTAAGCGCCCACTATCTAGCTTTCCGTGTATAGACTGCCTGTTGAAATGCGTGCGTTTCCCATTTAATGTTACAGCTGTAATCTGCTGGTGCGGGAACTGCTGGTGAGGGAATTCACCTATTGGTTCAGGAATGTATGGTAAATCCCTAATGGTTATCCCTTTCCGGTGAGGCGTAACGGGGTGCGCTCTGAATTGGGAACCACTGATGTACAGGGTATCTCGCCCAAGTGGTATGGCAGGAAAATAAAATTCGTCGACTCAATCTGTTTGTTGTCATCCTTCGGGCCAGGGCAACTGGCCGGCAGCGTTCACAAGATATTACAGTGAAAACAATGATAGTGAGCAGTAAAGGTATTATAGTACAAGCAACGGTGCGCAGGCAGATTCAACGATATGTGTGCGCGTGATACGTCGCAATTTCATCATGACCTTAGTCATTCTGAGCCCAGTGCACTCTTTGGTATAGTGGCTATTCATAGCTTTGTGCTACAGATTAAGTCTGTCACCTTCAGTTTCCATATAGGCGTGTTTGCAGCGTCTATTCATGTGTTAGGGTAATTTTGTGAAGTGTATCAACGCCTCGATTCACCGATCCTCGCAAGTCACCAGATTAGACAAGGAACGGTTCACATAACACACGGGACTCTTTGGAAGGAGCGTCAAAAGGACTGTATTCGGCCGTAAGTTTTTTTGTTTTTTTGTTTTTTTTGTTTTTGACATTTATATTATTGTCAATTGGTGATAGGTGCATATGTTTTACATGTTTATGCCTAAGCTGTTTCTTTGGGTTTTGCTTACTGCCATTGTAACCATGAGTCTCTCGAATCTGTTAGAAGTTGTTTGTTTCTTGGGGGTAGCGATGGGTGCAATACCACCCTTTCTAGACTTGAAAAGCTGTACGGGTCTCCTCAAAGAATCATGCAAGATGTGATTAAGTCATTGCGTTCCCCTAAGCCAGCGAAATCATGTAAAGATCTCCGTCAACTAGCTAACGAGTTAAGGGGGGCTTTCAAAATTTTGGATAGCGTTGGTTGCTTGGCTGAAATTGACAGTCAAGTTGTATTGTTTGACATCGTATCGCGATTATCTTATTACTCACAAAACCACTGGAACAATGCTGAACTTAAAAGCAAAAGAGAAAAGTGGCAGTTATCTTAAGTGCAAAGACCTTGTGAGCTTTGTGGAGTCAATCAGTGATGAATTATCAGACCCAATTGTGGAATAGAGCACACGTTTGGCCAGGCTGCATAGAAGTAAACAAGTTACGTCCCATGACGTGCAGGTTGATACCTCGTCGGAATTATGTAACGACCAGACAGAGAGTGGGTTAGATCGTGATTTTCCTTCAGCTCATAGCCACTTTGACTGTGACTTCAGCTTGTGCTACTGATGCAAACGATTGCGTGATGCCAATTGTTCAAGTTAAAATCAATGATAAGCTTTGGGTAACAGCAGGCCTTGAGAACTTCAGTTCATCAACTTTTATCACTAAAAGTTTGGCTGATCGTTTGTATTTGCAAGGTTCAGATGTGCATTACTTGCTAAAAACTGTTCATGGTGTAACGCTGTCTGTTTCGAAGCAGGTAGAGTTTACCTTGAGTTCTGCTTCTGACCATGAAAGTGTTAACATGAAAGGTGTAAAGGTTATAGATAGCATACCTACTGCCACCGCATCGGTTAACCCTGATGACTTCCCTCATCTTACGAGGACTGGGGATACCGTCAGATCTGTACAGCAAAGGTATAGATATTCTTGTTGGCCATGACAATACAGCATGTTTGATACCATTAGAGGTCAGGCAAGGTGAAGACAATACTTCACTCACTGGTATAAGATACAAGTTTGGGTGGGTGGTACAAGGCAGGCCTTTCACGCCTCGTACTATGGTTAGCCATGTTGTAGTCTGTAATTTTGTATCTGCCTGTGCTGTTGATACACTTAACCAGGATAATTTTCCCATAATCCACAAATTTATGAAGGATAACAGTGACAGTACAGTCAGTCCAGTGTCCAGGTGTAACAGCACCATTCCGCACGTGGAGGTGTGCAACGCTACCTTGTCCTACCGGGATGTGGTTTCAGACGTTAACTCTGTCGAGCCTGTAGTCGTACTTGATACCGGTGTTTCAGTAAATGACTCTCAGAATGTTCCGGTCTCTGACATAAATAAGTTATGGGAAATTGAAAACGGGGCTTTTTCTGAAATTGCCATATCGGTGGATGACAAACAGGTCCTAGAGTTATGGGATAATACTTGTCACTTAGTTGATGGACACTTCATGTTGCCCATCCCATGGAAAGATCCTAATGAGCCAATTCCAAACAATTTTCCTGTAGCAATGTGCCGTCTAGATAACCTCATAAAACGCCTCACAAAAGTTGACCTACTGACCAGGTGCGATCAGAAAATTAGAAAGCTCATTAATTCGCGTTATGCTGAAATTATTCCTAGTCATCCTTTACACAACTCGGATAGGGTTTTCTACTTGCCTCATCATGGGGTAGTTAATCCTAACAAGCCAGGCAAATTGCACATGGTTTTCGACGATTCGGCGAAGTATCAGGGGCGTTCATTGAATGAGCGCTGTTTACAGGGTCCCGACTTGGTAAACAAACTATTGTTAGTTTTACTCAGGTTTCTTTAACATCAATATGGAGTTTAGGCTGATGTGAAGGAAATGTCTGACCAAATTTTGATTCCGGAGTATGATCTTGAAGCCCTTTGTTTTCTTGGTATCATAATGAGGAGCTAGTCCATATGCGCATGCGTGTAAATGTTTTTGGTGGGGTGTGGTGTTCGTCATCATCTACCTATGCATTGAGATGCGTGGTTATTGATAACCCGGCTATTGACCCTTTGCTCAAAGAATCAATTTTGAATTCTATGTATGTAGACGACCTAACTCAAGCTGTTTGTCACTTATTTGATGTGCACAAAATTTTGTTTGGTCTTCCTGCAGTTTTACAGCTGGGAGGATTTGAAATACTCAAATTTGCCGTCAATCATGAGCAAACTATGGATCAAATTCCTTTGGCTGATCGTGCTAAAGAGGTACATGAATTTTCAGATGGTTCTCAATGTAGAGCTTTGGGTATAAAGTGGATGTTAAAAGATGACACATTTTGCTTCAATGTCAAAAGGCAAGAGTTTGTGACACTTACTCGCCGTATCATGCTAAGTTTCTTGGCATCGATTTATGATCTGCTTGGACTTGTGTCACCATGGGTAATTGGTGGTAAACTTATTCTGCAGGAAACTACACGTGAACAATTAGATTGGGATATTCCTGTTTCTGATATCATTCGGCATAAATGGGACTCGTGGTATGCTTCATTTAGTTTAGGTATACAAAATGTACATTTCAGCAGGTGTGTCAAACTGATGAATTTCGACACAGGCTACCACGAGTTTCATATATATATTGTGATGCTAGTGAAGTCGCATTTGGATCAGCAGCCTATGTCAGGTGTATTAACTGCAAGGGTCAGATATCGTCTCAACTGGCGGTTAGCAAATCTCACATTGTGCCTATCAAGAATGGCTTGTCTATTCCACACCTGGAGTTGCAAGCAGCCAAGTGTGGAGTCAATTTGTATTTGGTGATTAAACGTGAACTAGCTATGGATCATGTGCCTACATTTTTCTGGACTGACTCTCAAATAGTGTTAGGCTACATTCAGAATTATACTAAGCATTTTCACACTTTTGTGGAAAATCTAGTGAGCTACATCAGGACTCATACTAGTCCTTCGGCATGGCATCATGTTGATTCGGGTTCTAACCTGTCTGACCTTCTCACCCATCCAGGAGCTATTGACCGTCAACTGGCTATTGATTTTTGGCGTCATGGCCCCAAATGTCTCCAGTCATTTGCAAAGTTTTGGAATAAAGATTATGAAATATGTTCAGTATCTCAAACTGATTCAGAAGTCAAGGTATTGAATTCTCAAATAAATCCATGCAAGGATAGTTTATTTGATAAACAGTCCATATCTTATTCCTGTCAAGTAAATGACACAGACTCCTGGATTGACAGAGTTTGTAGCTATCATAGGATAAACCAAGTAGTGTCGCATCACTCAACCCATTTCTAGATTCAAATGGTATCTTGCGTGTAGGGGGCAGGACAGGTGAACATCCTATTCTTGTTCCTCGTCCTAGTTCAATAGCTGAGCATACTGTGCATCATTTTCACAAGGAAGTGCATTTAGGATTAGAATGGTCGCTGAATCTTGTACGCACAGCATACTGGATAACAAAAGCGCGTCGCTGTGTGAAATGCGTGCTCAAAAAATGCGTTACATGCAAAAGGCTATATGCTGAGCCTACTTCACAAATCATGGCCGATTTACATCCTGCCCGTGTAAACCCTAACATGCCGCCATTTACGCATGTTGGTTTGGATTGTTTTGGCCCTTATTTTACAACTTTTATAGGGGGCAAAAGAAAAGATAAAGCTGTATTTTTACTTGCATGAGCTCCAGAGCGATTCATATAGAAATGCTGCACTCACTGGATGCTGACTCGTTTCTTAATGCATTGCGTAGATTTATCGCATGCAGAGGTATATATTGTGACCATGGTGGTAATTTTGTAAAGGGCGAGCATGAGTAGGGCAAAGTGTTCAAGCTGCAATCCAAAAGTACTGTCAGGTATTTTGCTGTATCCAAGTCAATCAATTTTGTGTTTACTGTTCCCAGGGCACCTCATTGGGGTGGTTATTGGGAAAGATTAATTGGGGTGATCAAAAGGGTTTTTAGAGGAGTTCTTCCTCATGCCTCCAGACTCACTGATGAGGTACTGCAAACTACATTTTGTGAGGTAGAAGCTATTGTGAATAGTCGTCCTATTACAAAAGTCAGTGACGATCCTAACGATTTTGCAGCACTCAGTCCAAATAGCTTGCTCACTCTGAAAAAGTACTCTGATAATTCCACCAGATGGACCTTCGGTAGCAGAAACTTATCGTAGCAGATTTAAGTATTCACAACATCTTGCCAATATGTTTTGGTGAAAGTGGATAAAGCTTTACTTACCTTCACTTTCATTCAGGTCCAAGTGGCGTCAGCCTGTGGATAATGTAAGGATATGGGAGTTGGTTTTGCTCTCTGAAAAAGGCATGCCTCGCAAGCTTTGGCCACTAGCCCACGTAAAACAAATTTTTCCTGGCCGTGACGGAAAAGTGCGTTCAATTTTGCTAAATACTCCCATAAATGAACTTTGTCGTTCCGTTCACGACATTGTCAGACTTGAGGCAGATGTGCAATTATTGTGAGACACATGAGAGTTGATGATTTTTAAGCACAAGAGTTTTGAGGTATGGTTACTATACTGTAGGTTTGTGTAATGACTGTTTTGTGTGGATATGGCAAGCCAAGCTGGTCTACATTTTGGGTACTGTGAGACTTATTGTTTTCTCACACGTGGTATATTGGTTTCTCTTTGTAAATTTATGAAGCAAGTTATATTTCTCACGTATGGTGTACTACTGGTGTGATAAATTGTGAACAAACTGTGGTACAAACATTTTGATACGCATTCTGATAATTGGTGATTAGTTGATGAATTTATACCCAGGTGATACAATGGCACACATGTTGTATATAATTATTTCATTTTTTCCCAAATTATTGTTGTCCAACATGAGGACGGCAAAGAGATGTAAGCCGATTGGGTTCTTGGTTGAAGAATTTGTACTCAGGCCGTACACGAAGATGACAAGTAATGGTTTATGAATGAAAATTAAAATTTGTATTTACAAATGGTTATTGAAGCTAATGAAATGGTAATTATTGATAAGGTGATATATGAAGATTTCTTGTTGAAGTCATATGAAGATTTTTTTGTTGTTGTAAGAATATATCAAGTTATTATGATGGGGGGTTGGGGTTTTTTTTGATATTAATGAATATATGAAGCTATTATGATTGATGATATCTATAAATCAAAGATGAATATATGAAGCTATTATGACTGATGATATTGATAAATCAGTGAACTTGTGAAGTTGTTTTGTAATCGATAATATTCCATATTGATTAATTGATGAATAATTAAAAGCATATTATCTTTGAAATATGAATACTGTTTTTTTTTTTTTTTTTTTTTTTTTTTGGAAATGGGGAGTGTCAAATTCAGAGTCCCTGCATTTGAAATTGATTAATTTATGCAAGTAATAATTTTTTGAGTCAGTGTTTTTTGGTTTGTAATCCCTGCCATTTCCTCTGGTAGTGAGAGTATGTAGCATTTGGATATAAGGCTATCTTGGTGAATCATGAGTTCTTTGCGATCGGCATTTTTGTTTGTTTGTTTGTTTAATTTATTCAAACGGCATTAAGTATACATGCAGTGTATTGGTAAATTATAATTAAATGATTGACAGCCTTTCGGGTTTTGGATTGGGTTCCAGACGATGTTACACAAGTTTCTGAGTCACGTGTTCTGTACCTGTTTCACCTTCCTCTGCATTCTTTGTTTGTTGACATTTAAAAAGAGCGCGAGCCTTACATATTTCGCGTTGCTGCCATTTACGTCTTGACTGGTGCGACCGATCAATTTCTACCTGGGGGTGCGTGGTTTTGGATCCACCACATGGATCTTGTGTGTCATGTTAAGTTGTAAGGTTTTTCCTTCGGGATTGCACAGTGAGTATACATAGTTGCAGTATTGCCAATTTTTATATCCAATTTATTGGTCGCTTTTGGTATTTGTTGCGGACTACAAGTCCCGTTTGTGTAAACTTACGAACTGCGTAAATGCTTGCAGAATATGCACTCTAATATGGTTTAGGCCTAACGCCAGTTATCTTTGTGGACTGCCTGTTGTCCGGGGTCTGATGATTGTGGCCCGAGTGTTTTCACCAAGTAATTGGGTATAAGTATTTTATGACCAGCCATTGCAATGTATATTCCGCAAAGTAAACTACAGTAATATAAATCAAAGTTTTCATGAGTAAACATATATTTATATTTTGTGGATGTATATTGGTTGCTTTAAGCCTATTGAATTTATGTACATAGCATAATTTATATCTGAAGAGTCTCTCTCGGTTAAATATTTCCATACTACATATGTGATTCAACTCGGGTAATTTTTTCATTAGTTAATCTTGATATGGTATAATGAAAGATGGGTTATTCATCATTTGTTCTTGAGAAAGAATATAAAAATAAGAATCTTTATTCACGGTTCTTTTCAATGTTAAAAATGTTACAGCTGTAATCTGCTGGTGCGGGAACTGCTGGTGAGGGAATTCACCTATTGGTGCAGGAATGTATGGTAAATCCCTAATGGTTATCCCTTTCCGGTGAGGCGTAACGGGATGCGCTCTGAATTGGGAACCACTGATGTACAGGGTATCTCGCCCAAGTGGTATGGCAGGAAAATAAAACTCGTCAACTCAATTTGTTTGTTGTCATCCTTCGAGCCAGGGCAACTGGCCGGCAGCGTTCACATAAAATGACAATGGGAAACAAGAGTACCCTATGGTACCCACAACTAATGCTTTCTACATATAAAATGTACAATTTCTTTAATCTCTGCTTTGTATCCTTATGTCACAGTAACAGTGATATCTCAGAGAAGTTTCATTCAAGCACATCTGAAGATGGTGATACAAATAATATCTTAAGTATTTCAATTGGATTCTGAATAAGCATAATCGTTCCAAGCTTGCGACACATTCTAATAGTACAGAAAAACCTGATCCATATTCATTAATTCCAAACCCAACAATGACAGCAAAGAGATTCCAGACTTGCCAAAGCATCAATATTTCTTTTCCAAAACCAATGTGAAGAAACAAATTTCTCTCCTGACTTGAGACAGGCAGTCACCCATAAAAGGCAACTGGTGGTTTTAAATCGATCCTCTCAACCTTAGAAATATTCATCATTAACTGCAGACACTAGTTCATTTCCAAAATGTATAGGCCTAACCACCAAAAACACAAATTTCATTACTTCTGCCAAAAATAAAAAGAGACCTGTTAGGCCTATCGCCTTTTAGTTTTTCCGACTTGTCAGTCACCTTAGTTTACAGCAAAAGAGTAAAGTAGGCCTACATCGTTTTTGTGATATTTATGAATCTGGAACATTACAAACACACTCTACCTCCACTATAACTATGAGTCGGAGAACAAAGCCCACAGCACAACATAGCCAATGAAGTAATTTTCAAATAGTACAGAAAAACCTGATCCATATTCATTAATTCCAAACCCAACAATGACAGCAAAGAGATTCCAGACTTGCCAAAGCATCAATATTTCTTTTCCAAAACCAATGTGAAGAAACAAATTTCTCTCCTGACTTGAGACAGGCAGTCACCCATAAAAGGCAACTGGTGGTTTTAAATCGATCCTCTCAACCTTAGAAATATTCATCATTAACTGCAGAAACTAGTTCATTTCCAAAATGTATAGGCCTAACCACCAAAAACACAAATTTCATTACTTCTGCCAAAAATAAAAAGAGACCTGTTAGGCCTATCGCCTTTTAGTTTTTCCGACTTGTCAGTCACCTTAGTTTACAGCAAAAGAGTAAAGTAGGCCTACATCGTTTTTGTGATATTTATGAATCTGGAACATTACAAACACACTCTACCTCCACTATAACTATGAGTCGGAGAACAAAGCCCACAGCACAACATAGCCAATGAAGTAATTTTCAAATAGTACAGAAAAACCTGATCCATATTCATTAATTCCAAACCCAACAATGACAGCAAAGAGATTCCAGACTTGCCAAAGCATCAATATTTCTTTTCCAAAACCAATGTGAAGAAACAAATTTCTCTCCTGACTTGAGACAGGCAGTCACCCATAAAAGGCAACTGGTGGTTTTAAATCGATCCTCTCAACCTTAGAAATATTCATCATTAACTGCAGACACTAGTTCATTTCCAAAATGTATAGGCCTAACCACCAAAAACACAAATTTCATTACTTCTGCCAAAAATAAAAAGAGACCTGTTAGGCCTATCGCCTTTTAGTTTTTCCGACTTGTCAGTCACCTTAGTTTACAGCAAAAGAGTAAAGTAGGCCTACATCGTTTTTGTGATATTTATGAATCTGGAACATTACAAACACACTCTACCTCCACTATAACTATGAGTCGGAGAACAAAGCCCACAGCACAACATAGCCAATGAAGTAATTTTCAAATAGTACAGAAAAACCTGATCCATATTCATTAATTCCAAACCCAACAATGACAGCAAAGAGATTCCAGACTTGCCAAAGCATCAATATTTCTTTTCCAAAACCAATGTGAAGAAACAAATTTCTCTCCTGACTTGAGACAGGCAGTCACCCATAAAAGGCAACTGGTGGTTTTAAATCGATCCTCTCAACCTTAGAAATATTCATCATTAACTGCAGACACTAGTTCATTTCCAAAATGTATAGGCCTAACCACCAAAAACACAAATTTCATTACTTCTGCCAAAAATAAAAAGAGACCTGTTAGGCCTATCGCCTTTTAGTTTTTCCGACTTGTCAGTCACCTTAGTTTACAGCAAAAGAGTAAAGTAGGCCTACATCGTTTTTGTGATATTTATGAATCTGGAACATTACAAACACACTCTACCTCCACTATAACTATGAGTCGGAGAACAAAGCCCACAGCACAACATAGCCAATGAAGTAATTTTCAAATAGTACAGAAAAACCTGATCCATATTCATTAATTCCAAACCCAACAATGACAGCAAAGAGATTCCAGACTTGCCAAAGCATCAATATTTCTTTTCCAAAACCAATGTGAAGAAACAAATTTCTCTCCTGACTTGAGACAGGCAGTCACCCATAAAAGGCAACTGGTGGTTTTAAATCGATCCTCTCAACCTTAGAAATATTCATCATTAACTGCAGACACTAGTTCATTTCCAAAATGTATAGGCCTAACCACCAAAAACACAAATTTCATTACTTCTGCCAAAAATAAAAAGAGACCTGTTAGGCCTATCGCCTTTTAGTTTTTCCGACTTGTCAGTCACCTTAGTTTACAGCAAAAGAGTAAAGTAGGCCTACATCGTTTTTGTGATATTTATGAATCTGGAACATTACAAACACACTCTACCTCCACTATAACTATGAGTCGGAGAACAAAGCCCACAGCACAACATAGCCAATGAAGTAATTTTCAAATAGTACAGAAAAACCTGATCCATATTCATTAATTCCAAACCCAACAATGACAGCAAAGAGATTCCAGACTTGCCAAAGCATCAATATTTCTTTTCCAAAACCAATGTGAAGAAACAAATTTCTCTCCTGACTTGAGACAGGCAGTCACCCATAAAAGGCAACTGGTGGTTTTAAATCGATCCTCTCAACCTTAGAAATATTCATCATTAACTGCAGACACTAGTTCATTTCCAAAATGTATAGGCCTAACCACCAAAAACACAAATTTCATTACTTCTGCCAAAAATAAAAAGAGACCTGTTAGGCCTATCGCCTTTTAGTTTTTCCGACTTGTCAGTCACCTTAGTTTACAGCAAAAGAGTAAAGTAGGCCTACATCGTTTTTGTGATATTTATGAATCTGGAACATTACAAACACACTCTACCTCCACTATAACTATGAGTCGGAGAACAAAGCCCACAGCACAACATAGCCAATGAAGTAATTTTCAAATAGTACAGAAAAACCTGATCCATATTCATTAATTCCAAACCCAACAATGACAGCAAAGAGATTCCAGACTTGCCAAAGCATCAATATTTCTTTTCCAAAACCAATGTGAAGAAACAAATTTCTCTCCTGACTTGAGACAGGCAGTCACCCATAAAAGGCAACTGGTGGTTTTAAATCGATCCTCTCAACCTTAGAAATATTCATCATTAACTGCAGACACTAGTTCATTTCCAAAATGTATAGGCCTAACCACCAAAAACACAAATTTCATTACTTCTGCCAAAAATAAAAAGAGACCTGTTAGGCCTATCGCCTTTTAGTTTTTCCGACTTGTCAGTCACCTTAGTTTACAGCAAAAGAGTAAAGTAGGCCTACATCGTTTTTGTGATAACCTTCAATAAACAGAGATGTGGTTTCATCTAGATGGACGAATAATACTGATTTACACTGTGTTGAGCATTTTGCTTCTAATTACAGATTTCTAGTTCCGATCTGCTCTGGAAGACACCGGTGTAAAAACTTGCTTAAGGTAAACTGGATATTAGTATATGTAGATGACATAATTGCAACACATTTCTCTATTACATCCATTTCCATGAAATTTGGCAAGGGGCTTTGTGCTTTTTCAAACAATACATTGCGTTCATCCACGAAAACTAGGCATTGTATAAAAACTCTGAGATAACACCGTACACAGAAGTGACAATAGGAAGTTTAGGTTTGAGGTTTGACATGATGTCCAAGTTCTATTTTGCAAGTTGTGAGAGCTGAATCTAAGTCTGGCAATGCACTGAATGTATGTAACGCCAGGTACACTTTGTATACATGATTTTAAGCGAAATTCCTTTTGTAAACTTTATATAATTGCAGCTTTTTGTCATCTTCTAGGGAGTAAAGCATAGGTTCACACTTTTCGATATAATCCCTATACAATTATTCTTTTAATGTTTTTATAAAGGTAAAATAGTCTTCCACTAGTTGAGACTACCAGAAAGAAATGAGCTTGGCTGAATAAAAATATCTTCACTTCCGTTGTACACCAATTTGTTCGTCCTGCATGATAAGTCTCGAGTAGCATATTGTATGCTGATTTGACTACATGTTCAGATGGCAGTGTTAAGATATACACGCAATATTTCATAAATCTGACCTGCTGTCTGATGAATAAGGAATATATATGTATCCATGTAAACACTTAGGGTTGTTATTTGCTGTCTTACATCCAACATACTTTTCAGAAAACTTTATAGCACTTCTTTCAATCACATCACATAGTCTCACAGAGGTCCACACTTCACAACCATATTCCAGAATAGGAATAATTTGGGCATCAAATAGTTTAAACATGCATGAAGGGGTAGGCTTGCCCATTGATCCATAATACATTTTTATGTTGCAGAATATTGCTCGATTTGCCTGCTCAGCGAGATATGTATGTGTTGACTGTAAGACCTGTGTTTTGTTTGAATCAAAGATAATGCCCAAGTATTTTGTGAGACAGTTTTCACTAACTGGTCACTGAAGTAGATAAATGGGGTATTTTTACGTTTATTAAACACTATAATTCTTTTTTGGGGGGGAAAACTAACAATAAAATGTCATTTCAGAGTCAGTTCTCCAATAGGTTTACCTGGTATTCAAAACCAGATCCGTGTCAGAGAAAAGCACCAAATCATCAGCATATGATAAGTAGCACAGCAATTCATCTAAAAAATATACCTACTTCGTCTGTTATGTGGTCTCTAATATCAGAAAGCACTCATTGAACAGTTTTGGGGACATAATTCCACTTTGGAGTACCCCATGTGAGCAATTTATAATTTCGCTTAGAAAGCCCTGCCATTTTACCTTGTTCGTAGATTTAGCAAATATATTCCTCAAGATATTTAAATAATTTCCAAATATACCTCTTTATCGCAGTTTATTAAAAAGAGCACCGCGGTCAACATAATCGAATGCTTTGGTAAAATCTTCAAAGCATACATACAAAAGTTTCCCAATAAATTTTTGCTTTTCAATGAGACGTACTTGAATAAAAGCATTATCATTGTTCTTTTGATCTGACAGAAACCACCTTTTACATATCATCATCTTCAAACATATTATTCTTCAATAACGGTCGACCATTAAGTATAGATTCAAAAAGTTTCCCCAATGTGACGAACACAGTATTCCTGTACTCAGCAGGGTCTGCCTTGTTACCAGATTGGTGAAGCGGATTAATTATGGCTTCTGACCACTGAACAGGGAAATTACCACATATAAGGTTGAAATTGTAAAGACACAGAAGTGGCCAAGTCAGGTGAGACTCTGCATATTTTAGAAATTTGGCACCAATTCCATCTCCACCTGGTGCTTTTCTGGGTTGAAGATTTTTCAGATGTGTTTTTAATTCACTTTAAGTTATAAACGAATTAAGAATTTCTCGTATCATTAAGGTTTTTGGAAGATCTGATTCGTCATGTATCTCATCCAAATTAGCATTCTAATATCCATCATAAATTGTAAATCAAAGTACTATGTAGCAGGTGGGGAAGTAGACTCTGAAAAAAAATGATAAAATTTGTATAAATCTATTTCATTGCTAGCTTTCTTGTTTGATAAACCTTTTAGAAAACACCAATAGTCGCTGGGTTTTTCGAACGCAAGGTTTTGAGCTTAAGCCTTACTTTATACATATATTGCCTGCGTTTTCTCAGCACCACTTGTTTATATTCTTTTTGTAACTGGTTAAATTTCGAGTGCTTATTTTTGTCAGAAAAATCATTACATTTTTTCAAAATTATGTGCTTGAGATTTTAAAGATTTTTAAAGCCTTACATTCACTGTCAAATCGGCGATTTGACGTTAAGTTTGTTTTGGATTGCAAATTGCATTCAGCAAAGACATCTTCCACTGTATTTTCAGGGGAAAGCATACTTAGGAAATCCGCAAGTTTTTTTAAAAGCGACATTGGTAATCAATTCTTCATAGTACTTAAAAATACATGTAGAATCCCATTTATAATAACCTGCAATGTACGACCTTCAATCTCAGATTTCTGCACTGTAGGCCTTCATTAAGGTCCAAATTTCAAATTAAAAACAACAGGACAGTGATCAGATTCTACTCTAAGCGGGTCGATCTCAAAGTATAACATATAGTTAAGACATGAACGACTAGATATGAGGTAGTCAATAACACTTCGTCCACGAGGGGTAAAACGAGTGAACTTCCCTACACCTTTATCTGGGCCACACCGACCATTGCATATAATCAAGTTTGCAGATTTACATAAATTAAGCAATTCTTTTCCATATTTGTTCATCTTCGCTGTGTCTTGGGATATTCTAGGAGGAATAACTTTGTCACATGGACTAGAAGTATTGTCGCTCTCAAATTTTGTCAAAAACATCTCAAACAGTATGAGTTATGATGACAATATCCTTTTTCTATTTTTTCATTCATGTGATAAGCTGCAAGTATTTATGTAACTTTACTATAACTTTACTAAACTCAGCATGTATTGAAAATATAAATATATTGATATTCATTCAGTGAATGATTGTGGTTTGAACAACTCAATCGATCCCTATTTTATATATATATATATATATATATATATATATATATATATATATATATATATATATATATATATATATATATAGATAGATAGATAGATAGATAGATAGATAGATAGATAGATAGATGGTAGATAGATAGATAGATAGATGATAGATAGATACATAGATAGATAGATAGATAGATAGATAGATAGATAGATAGATAGATAGATAGATAGATAGATAGATAGATAGATAGATAGATCGATAGATAGATAGAGAGTAGAAAGAGAGAGAGAGATAGAGCCGATTTAAGATCACCTGCATAATATACATTGCATGTCTACTTTCGTCTTAGTATAAGGCCTACACATATGTATTGGAACCTGCTACACGTGGCCAACCGTCCAAGCAAGAAAAGGTGACCACATACAGAGTAGGGATCACTCTGTGTGTGTGTGTGTGTGTGTGTGTTACATCCCTTAAGACTTTACCCCTCCCCATCCAAAAAAAGAAGAGAAAAGGAGAGAACAGAAAAATTACACACGGAACAAATCAAGCCACCAAATCGTGTGTGTGCAGTCTGTGCACCGAGGGGCACAAGGGGTAAATCGTTGCACTTGCTCATTTCAGTAGAGAGATATGGCTTAACCATTTTGTACTGTCAGTGTGTACATTGTAATGCAAGAAATGACTAAACCGAACAAATAAACACTGGCCCCAATTAAAGGTGTACATTGTTAATATTAATCATACAAATTTATGGTATTGGAAGTGCTTACAGATATTTTCATTCAAAGACCGCCTAAGCTTAAGCTGGGCTATGGAATGTCTGCATATTATTTCAAACCGTCCAGTATATCATGATTCAACCCCACACAGATAAGAAGGCCAGATTTTGTTTTGATTGATTTTGTATTAACACGATTATTACAGCATGTGGGTCTGCCATTCTTCCAGAAGCGGAAACTTAAACAGTTAACCCATGCAAGCCCATGCTACTAAGAAAGAAAGATTTTATTAAAACGAAATGGTCAATACTGACCTATTGAGGAGCCAAACAAATCGAATATACGATGAAAAATATATTACAAGGGTATTCTACCCGCGCAATATTATTGTGAAGGTCATTAGCAGCTCAGAGTTATGACTTTTAAATATTGTGAAAAAGGTAGAACTTAAAAATTCTCTGATCTTGACAATATAGGTCAAGGTCGCTAGCCAAGTATTATATGCGTAACTCCAATACAGAAGTGTGCTCATACTGAAACAACAACCGACAGACTCCAGCCAAATCTGAAATTTCGCACGTACAAACTTTTATGAGGTTAAAAAATGCAACTTTTTCAAACGACCATATGACTTTGGTCTTTCAACTTTACGAAAAAGGTGCACGTATGGCCAATGGGTGTCTAGAGTTCAGCTTTCTACCAATCAAATTTCAAATCGGTTGCTTATTATTCCGATTATTAAAGAAACAACTTTTTAAAGATGACGTCCTAATACGGAAGAAAAAGATCAAGGTCACAGATCACACATCAAGTGCAAAACGTCAGTGATACTACCTTTTTGTGATGCCAGGATGTCTCGGAGGGCATTGTGATTTCTGAAATTCTGCTATAACGACCACCATCACTTTCCAAATCTTAATAAAGTACAAATGATTGCACTATCCTCACTAAATTTTCAAACGTAACAAAATGGGTCATTCAGACTATATTGCTACGATTTTTGAAAGCATATCTGGACTTGCGTCCTGGCGAACAAGTCCAAAATACCTAAAATAAAAAAAAATCTTTAAAAAATTAGAAGAAAATCCCACAGCCACTTTACCAACAACAGGAATATCCCGCAATACTGCAAAATGCCCCTTAGTAGTTTTGAAGCAATTAGCTCTATGCTTTCAGAGGAACAGATATTTCTTTAAAATCCGAAAAACCAGCATCAGATATTTACTAATCTATAAAATGTCATCATTTAACCGGAAGTTGTGATGACACAGGTAGCCTATGTCTCCATTAAGTTTCAGAATATCTGGGAAAGGGTTTTTGAATAAGAGACACCGGTGCCTTTTACTAGACAAAAAGCACACATATATTACGGCAGGTGACGTTACGAAGTGATTTAAACAAGCAAACAATAAGTCAGCTGTCTTTGTGTGTGTACACACACACACACACACACACACACACACATATATATATATATATATATATATATATATATATATATATATATATATATATATATATATATATATATATATATATAATTGGGGTCGAATTGAGTTGTTCAAGCCAAAATTATTATTTAATTCCAAACTATTCTGTATGAATATATCAATGGTTTATAATTCTTGTATACATGCTGAGTTTAGCATAGTTATGTAAATATTTGCAACTTATAACATGAATGAAAAGAATGCAAAAATATAATTTATTGTCATCATAACCCAAAATGTTTAAAATGTGTTTGACAAAATTTGAGAGCGACGATAGACACTCAAAACATTTAAATCCATTGTCATTTCTATACTATAAGTAATTCCTCTGGTCCATCTATACCCTTCTGTAGGGTTTTCCTCTGTTCCTTTTCAATTACATATCATGAAAGTTGGCTGGTATTTTTGCACCACTTTACCTGAGCAAAAGATGAACATTTACAAAAAGGAAAGCAATATTTTTGTGGAAAATTCTTTGATATTTGATGCGGAATTTTTTTCCATATCGAACACTTTTCCAACCAATTTTTATGACATTTAATGCATTCAACTGAGTTAATCTAATACTATTTGAAATTATTAGTTATTAGTGTATTATTATTCAGCTGAAAGTCCAACCGAATATACAAAATTATTGGGGACTTTATCAAGATTTTTGCCACTGGATTGCATGTCAAATTAACCTCAAATAAAAGTATGAAGCATGTCTTGCTCATCTTGCTAGGCATGCAGAATGCCAGGGTAGGATGTAGTGTGCCATGCTCACCTAGTTGGACGTGAGGCATGCTACACACTATATAAAATACAGTTTAAAGTAAGGGGGTATCTTTCTGGGGATCTTTCAGTGTGTTTAGCAGCCAGCTTTATATACTGAAGTTTAACAAGAAGCGTTGGTGTTGCTGGCAAGGCAACTACCTACCATACTGCGTTTTTGTGTAAGTCTGTTGCTTCGATTTCAATTACTGACATTTGAATACAATTATGGGTCCAAGGAAAGACAAAGATAGCCAAGCTGTGGTGACAGTCTTTGGCAGCCAGTGCAGATAATGGGTCTACTCCATAAATGGACGCATAAGGTGAAATTACACAATTGAGGCAATTATAGATAGATGCAGTGCACCATCATCTCAGGATATGCCTCCACATACTCCAAATGTGGATTTTTTTCACAGAATCTCACATGTTTTCACTAAGGAGCGGTACCCAGTCTCAAGAAACATCACTACCTACTCCAAACGTGGATTTCTTCACTACACCTCCAAGATCTTCGGTAAAAGGGGATGGTACTAGGCAACTATATGATATTCCCCTGCCAAGTCGAACTTTTTATGATGATAAGACATCATGCAATGGATTTATGAAACGTCTTCAGTCATTAGCAGAGGCATGCAATCGATGCACACAAGAAATACTGTTTTGCTTGACAAGTAGTTTAAGACCAGATTCCAACTTCTACTTGAGGGGTATGTTTTCGGCCAGCTGACCAGTGAAACAGTGCGGCCGTATAACATATTGGTGCCGGCTTTTGAAAACAGTTTTCAAGACAAGCACACCACTAGTTCCTATTTGGCAAAGCTGGGCAGCAGGAGGTTGGGGGTCACAGGAACCACTATCTGAACATATAGCATGCATCAAGCAGCTGGCGATTAAGGTGGCGGATCCGCGCGCAACAATCCAGCGACTTTGATGTTGCAAAGATGAACTTTGTTTTTTATATTTCACCCACAAAACCGTACATTTTATTTATTGTACAGATACAAAGATTTGTTAGAAACAAGATTCATATCGGTACGATCATTTTTAAGGATTTTATAAACCAGTTTAGTAGAGGGTATCATATTGCAAATTTTTTTGCATTTCTTAAAAAATAATCCATAGAAAAGTGTTTTACGTGTGTAAAATAAAAGTATAGACCAATACGCAGAAACCACATTTTTGTTTACAAATAAAATACATAATTACAAAATAATTGAATGCTTTGATCATCATTCTAATCGTCAACAATTAATTAATTTTATGAGCTACAAAAGTCTCGGAAGGAAACATCTGACGAAAAAAAAAGGTTCCTAGATAATATATTTATACTATTGCCATTCTAGACAAGTTGGACCTTGAGTTGGATGCCATCCTCTCCATCCCTCTCAAATCTTTCTCTAAAAATGACAAGTTAACTGTTGCTTAGCTCGATGCTGACGGCAGTATGTTTTGCTTTCTTTCTTTGCTTTTGGCATTTTGTATTTTGTGAAAATAAGTTGTAAGACTGCTGGACACAGAGAGAGAGACAGAGAGAGAGACACAGACAGACAGACAGACAGACAGAGAGAGAGTACCTTCGTCTCTATATACATGTATTTGGCAGTCCCAGCCCTGTTCTATTTGTTCAAAAAATATGTATATTGCCATTTTTTTCATGTTATTCCACGTAAAGTCAGACATGTTTGTTACTTTCTATGTAGACAAGGAGAAGAATTTGAATTAGCCTCCGACCTCTTTTTAAATCCTCTTTTTATCCCCCGCCCCCTTCAGAGAAATTAACCATATCAAAAAACAGACGGAGAGAAAGAGAAATGTCATTTTGTATGCACGTTCCATGCTGCATACACTATACCAGATGGGCGGTCTTCATAGATCATGATCATGACGAGGTGACAACTGAGAAAAGAGTCCTGTTAATGATAAACACGCATCAATCCCAGCATACACTAGAATTTTAAAAAGTGAAAAAAAAACACAGAACGCCCAATATGTGTTGAGAATCCATTAGTTTCAATGTTGTATCAGTGATAATACTGTGCATTGTCACATATGAATAACCAACTCTATTCGTTTCCTAGATCAGACACAGAGGCTAATAGTACACCATGACCAAGATTATGATCTTACAGTTTGGACGCACGGGTAATTGCTTCTTGCCAGCCAAGACGAACTGTGTTTCCTTACATAATTGATCTGACAGTGCGACACGCACTTCAGTCGCCATTTAACAATAACGCAAAGTAAGGCTGTTTTGTGGGCAAGAAATTTTCCAATTCCCTCAAAACGAAATATGAAAAGGGATGAGGCAATTAGGGCAGAGGTCAGTCTTCGTGGCTTTGGCTTGGGTGCGGGTATGTAAGGTTGTCAGGAGTGTTAATTATATGCCAAGCCTATTTCACTGGTTCTTCTGCAAATTTTGACCTTTCTCGTGTCAAAGGGGACTATACTCGCTGTCATGCTTTTCCCGTGTTTTGCCATTCATACAATAGGGCCTAATATATATTTTTATTCTGTGGAGATATGTAACCAGTGTTGCTTTACAAATGAAGATCTGCAATACACTGATCGTGACACAAAACCGAAACTTCGTGACTGGGGTGCAGCGGTAACGCGACAGATCGCTCACACGCACATTTTACATGACCGATCGAGCAAACAAAAAGCAGTGTTCAGAGCCATTTTGCAGACAGACTACGAAAAAGCAAAGACATGCGTAGTGTAGTAGTAATAAACTTTATTTCTTTAACGAGGATTGGGCAGTAGCCATTGCCTAATACAGGGCCCTTTTCTCAAAGAGTTAAAGAAAGAAAAATAATTATATATATATATATATATATATATATATATATATATATATATATATATATATATATGTATGTATAATGTATATGTATAAAACAAAAGAACATGACAATATGATGTAATAGAGCAGGCGCATATTGATGGTTTAAACTATCTAGAAGCCAGTCAAACAAGTAAGTATAGTTTCGTTTCAATAGGCACGTATGATTGATCGTCTTCGTCTGAATCAGAATTAACATCAGATTCTTTACCGAATCACATGTGTCACAGCTCTATGGTAGAAATTTGTATGTACCCGTTGAAACAAACGTGATGCCGCAATGTTTTATGATGTATTGTACTTTTTCTGACAAGATTCTGTTCAGCACACATGGTGTAAGCTGTAGTTTGGCATTTGCATGTGGGTGGTTTTCCGTGTAGACCTCCATGTGCATTCTTTGGAGTGACATATCTTTTAAAATTGTGGTCTCCTGCTAGGGTTTCAGACCCAAAAATTCCGATAAAGCAGAATCAGATTAAAATAATCATTTGTTAAGTTAAATGCTGTGTCAGTAGAATTTAAAAAGCGATGTCCAGTTTGGACGTCAATTTGATCATGCACAGCCATCTCAATTATGTTTAATTTCGTTCTTTAAATTCCTTAAACATATAAAAATCATAAATGCTGTACAAACTCCGTTGATATGATAGCAATAATTGATATAATATAATGCCCGATGATAGATGTATATAAGAGCATGCACTTTAATCACATGCAGAAATGTAGCTCAAAACATGCTTGGTGGACTTTATCGTCTAGAAAAGAAAACAATCTGCTACAAAGAGCTCAATTATGTATTACAATGAAAACTATTAGATAGCAATATTTTAAGTGATCCACCGAACCGGAGTTCTTGGACTAATGCCACTGAAATTCGCGGACACGTTTCGGTGCATCATGCACACCTTGTTCCAGCAACAAATAGTGAATGCATTTTTTTTCACATGACATGACATATTGGAGTAAATATGATGACCTTTATGTCAAAACACTGTATTAAAGACCCATTTGTTTCAACAAACGATTATTTTGTCCACACGAACACTACCTATGAAGCGCTTGTCCTCTTGGTCCTTGGCGCTGATAATTTTGTCACCAGGATTTCCATGAATCAGCATCAATTCCCTCAGACATGACTGGCTTTGAGTTTATTTGTTCGTTTACCTATATGTATGTTGGCTTGTTTACAGAGTTTAGTTCAAGGATCAAAGTCTGGCAGTGATCAGATTCAACTCTCTTTGGTAAAATATGAAAATTATGCAAGTCATGACTGTTGGTTAACAAATAATCTACAAGGCTTTAACCTGAGACACAAAATAGGTGTGTACATTAGTATTTTCAAATCTCACATTCAATATGTATATGCCAGTAGCTTTACAAAACTCAGTCAGCCTCGCACCATAGATATTGATTTTAAGATCAGGGTTTACATGGGCTTTTATCATACAGGCTACTGTGTATGGATGGGACCAAAGGTGTAGAACCTGGTATGATATCTGTTGCTTCTGATTCAACCACAATATCTTGCAAATTGGCTATCTGTGCATTAAAATCTCCACAAATAAGTATATGTTTATTTTGATATTTAGCTGTGTCATCTTGCAAGTCAAGAAATGGGCAAGCAGTGTTAAGCACATAGGTATCCCTCCGGTGGAAGATACACACAACAAATTATAATTTCTTTATCTGAATGAAAATTTTTAACATTTAGTTGTATCCACACAACGAATCATTTTTTAGAAGAAATACCAGTACCTCGATTTTAATTCATTCTTAACAAATATACCTACCGGTATGCCGCCAGATGCCCTCTGGGCACTGGGGTGCAATTTTTCACCTGCAAAATGTTGGAATTTATAACCTGGTACATTAATGTCAAATGTGTGATCTTTCATAGTCTCAAACAAAATAACTATATCATTTTGAATAATTTTTCTTGGAAATATCTGTCCTGTAATTTATCCCCTTTTCCCTAATGTTCCAGCTTCTCATAATGTTTATTATCCTCCCTGTACTTAATGTTGCATAGCAGGTGTGAAACTGTTCTGAATTATACAGTCCATAATTAACAGGCTTAGCCTGGCATATATTCTGGCGGTGGTCTGTATCATTAAAGTCCAGGCATGGAAGCTGGTCTCGTCGTTTCCACTATTGCTTGGGCAAATAGGTCTTTGCTATGTGGCGTGATATGTATACCATCTCGTATGCTCAAACTCAACGTGTCATTGTTTTAGTATGATAGGTTTGGATCTTTGTTGCATGTGGAATGTAGGCATTTGTTTAATATTATGATACAGTCCATACCAGGGTTTTTGTGTAACTGATGAAGGTATTGATGGCACCCACACTTTTGCACTAGGAAAATCATATTAATAAGCCTTCCCATTTTATGTATGATGACCCTCACTGGTATTTTAGACCTTACATGAATGCCTGCAGTGTGCATGAGCACAATATCCGAGTTGTCACTGGTAGTATTGATTTGTGGCTGTCTTTCTGTAATGATATTAAATGTGGCTCCACTAAAGGCAAAGCCTGTGGGAGTGTTAGCTTGTCCAGTTTGTATATTTATTCTGCTTGCCAAGTCTTTTACGTTCGAATATCTTAGGATAAGGACCTTTTTCTTTAGTGTCTTTCTTGGGGCTGGGATTGGCCTTGGTCTCCCCGGGTTTTGTGCTGGTGGTAGTGCAGTAGGTTGGCTTCGATTGACATTTATTTCTGTTATGTGAACAGAGGTTTACCTTCTTTGTGTCTTAGTGCATGCTGATGGGGCAGCGTCTGTGTCTTGCTGCACTGAATGTCCCAGTTATTTTCTACATACAAGTATTCTGCTGTACTGTGTGTTACAAGCTAAATGGATTCCCATGGTAATAGGCAACCATTTTGCATTCATGATAAATCAGCTTGAACCTGGCCCATAGGCAGCCATGTTTTAAACATATCTTATTCAGAAAAAAATGATCGGGAAACAGGCTTGGCCTGTATAAATCCCTCTCGGAAAAGAAAAACAAAACAACAACAACAACAACAACAATACAAATACTGTGCAAAAGGTAAAGGGTCACAGGACACTACATTGACACTACATCGATGAGAACACATAAAGAAGATGTGACATCACAATTACAGTTACAGAAAGTGTGCAATATCATTATGTCAAATCCGAAGTGGCCAGCCAACTTTGTACACACCAAGGACTACATGCAGAAGCTTTTTGTTTCGGCCCATACGTGACCCACCCCCGTCAGAAGCAAAGCTTTTGCACCAACCTGGGTGGAAAATGCACGGGCCTTACTTGAATCTGCCAGTATTTAAAATATATGTGGGGGTACTGTAAGAAGTAATTTGGTTTACTGCCTTACTACACTTGGGATTTCCAAACATAGTAGTTTGTAGCGTGAAAGGGACCAATACTATAATTTTTAATGCAATAAATCCCGCTAGTCGTGCATTTGATACACTCAAAGAAGTAATGAAAGGAATATTCTACCTGGGCACCACAGGCGGAAGCAGGAGAATTTGCTATACAAATTTTGTGCATATCATGGTTCAACTGGCTGCGGCCCATCCTTATTTTTGCATGTAAAATGTTAGCTTTCCTATTGCCAATGTAAACACGACTTATTAGTCTTTGGTTTCCCTTTATCCATTTTACGTTTAAATGTATCTATATCTTCCGAATCCTGAACACTGGATGGGAGTAAATTCCACTGGCGAATCATTGCGGGAATAAAAGAGCAATAATAAGTATTAGTTTTTCGGACCTGGCCTATGTTCTGTCTGGATCTCACGTTATATGCATTTCTGTTAGACACATTTTCTTGAATCAAATCGTGTAAATATGCAGGTGTAGGGCCATTAATTATTTTGTAAAGAAGTATGAGTCGGTGTTTTCCTCTGTGCTTAGAGAGAGTCTCCCATCCAGTTTCATTGTACATGTATGCATGACTTGTTTGACAAGACATGCCCGTCACTGCACGGGCTGCACCAAGGGGAACATCTTCCAGGAGGTGTGCATCAGACTTTGTGCATCCCGCCGAGACAAAATCACCATACTCTAAACTAGGCCTAATGTATGTAAAACATATCAATGCTAGTGTGCTTCTGCTGAGCCTATGTTGCAAAAACTTCATTACACCAATTAATTGCCTTGCTTTGCTGGCAGCATGATTTATGTGAAGCCACCACGACAAATCTGCACTATGAATAAGACCTGAATGTTTGTGTTATTGTACATTTTGAAGCATAGTAGCCTGAAATACAGCATGGGGGTGCTGTGGCAGCCGTCGCTTCATACTAATAATCATGGATTTGGTTTCGTAGCAGCTGGACGTTGCTAGCCATAGCTTAGACCAATTTTCAATTTGCTTAAGGTCATCATTCATAATGACAGCAGAGCCTGTGGGGTCATCAATAGTGATGTACAAAGTTACATCATCAGTAAAAAGTGTAATGTTAGAGGTTACAAGGTCGACTATATCGTTGACATAAATAAGAAATAAGAGAGGTCCAAGAACTGAGCCCTGGGGGACGCCTGCTTCAATTTTACCCCAATTTGAAAACTCTCCATGTATCATCACCCTCTGTTGACGATCGCTTATGTAATTATTTAACCAATCAAGTAGAGCTCCAGAGATACCTAACTTCCTTAGTTTGTGTAGTAAGGCAGGGTAATACACTTTATCAAACGCCTTGGTCATGCCACAAAATACAATCTTACTTCTTTCTGCATGTCGATCGCTTTCGGAAATTCATTGTACAAGAAGACAAGCTGGTTGATAGTACTATCCCCAGGCATATAAGCAGATTGTTTATCAGTGAAAGCCAAATTATCCTTCAGAAATATTAAATACATGCTTGAAAACCACACACTCAAAAACCTTTCTTACGCAACTTAATAAGGATATTGGTAGGTGGTTACTACAGAAAGTGACTTCACCACCTTTTGGGATCGGGTTACATTTGCCTTTTTCCAGTTGGAAGGGAACATACTTTTGTTGAGGGATGATTTGAATAGTCTCATAAGAGAAGGAGCGATTGACGAAGCAGCTTTCCTGAGCAAGACTTGGCTAACACCGTCATGACCGGTAGCCTTCCTAACACTATGTGAAGCAAATATAGAATAGACTTCGTCATCTTCAAAAGATATATTTTGAAATGTGTAATTATTGTCAGAAATAAGCGTTGCGCATGATGCCTGGAAGGAAGTGTCATCAACCCGACTTTGTTTCAAGAAAAAGGAGTTCATAGCCTCAGCTTTAGACTTATTGTCAGATAGAACAACGTTATCAACCAATAAATAATTGTTATCAGTTTGCTGTCCCTTTATAAAATAATTAACTGTCTTCCACCTACCTTTACCTTTCTTTTTGGAGCAGTCCATCGAGTCAAACTTACGTTTAAAATAATTTTCTTCGGAAGCTCTCAAGTCACAAATGTATGCACATCTTAATTGTCGGCTATAGCGCAAAAAATATTTTGCGTTTTTGTGAATTCTATCGACCTTCCGTTTCATAGCACGAAGGCTACTCGTGTACCTAGGTGCATCATCCCGCCTTACAGTTATATTTCTATTTGGTAAACACTGCCTAGCAATGTTCAAAAAAGTGATGTTCCATAACTTGCACATTTCATCAATGTCGTTCGTGTCAAAGCAGGGGCCCCAGTTAACAGCATTTAATGTATTTCTGAATTCGTTGAAATCTGCCTTAGATTATATCCAAATAAACCTTTCAAAAGAATCATTTCTTTTATGCCTAAATAACAAATGGGCTGCAATTGTGCAATGGTCATTGTCTGCGACAGGTAGGAGTACCAATGTGTAATGAACAAAATTTGGAATATTAATAATGATCTGATCCAAGTACGTGGCTGTTCGTTCAGTTATCCTTGTTGGATAATGAATATGTAAAGTAGATTTGAACTGCGGAAATAATTTAGTTTCCTGCCATGATTTGTTGATGGGTCAGGGTTGAGATCACCGATCATGACAATCTTGCCATTAGAGGCGCCACTGGCGAGATCGTAACTTGCCTGCAGATCATTCCACAAGGACACTGGTGCACTTCGTGGTCTTTATACAACACCGAGTAGAAATGTGTTGTTATGCAAAGGAACCTCGACCCACATAAGTTCTAGACCCTGAATTTCAAGGTCCATGCGTCTTTCAGCACGCAAGGCACGTGAGAAAAATACTGCAACTCCACCTCCAATCCCACTGGCTCTATCGAGCCGTAGAATAGAGTGAAAGCCAGGCAAAATATAATCGTCATCTTGGTGGAGAATGGACAAAAGAGTTTCTGTCAATACAACAATATCGTAATAATGTGCCAAGGACATTTTATGCAACTTAACTTATCGTGCAAAGGACTGCGTATATTTAAATAACACAAGGAAAGATCGTTATAAGTATTGAAATTTGGCCCTGGGTTGGGGTGCACGTTACCTGAGAGAAGCAGAAGCAAACTTGCCGTCAGTGTCAGTGTGTCATGAGCAATTTCTATCTGATTGTTCATGTTCACAATCTAAATAATATGAGACATATCAAACTGGCGCTCATAATGAAGAAAAATAACATTTGAAACTACAATAGACATAGAAATCAACATTGCAACATAAAAGCAAATCAAGATACAGGATAAGACATAGTACAGTTGATGTGTTTTACAGACATATGTGTGCCTATTAACAATCCACAATATGTTAATTTTACACAATAAAGTGACTACTTGTAGAAAATATACATTGATATGCGCGCACAAAAATAACATTTTGTAACATTTTTACAGCTGCAGCACACACGTTGTACACGACTGAGTAATAAAACATAATTGCTTGTGTTAGATGCACTGCACGTTTCATGACAAAACACATCTGTAACAGAAAATGTATTATATTGAAACCCATAAGTACAAGAACAGTTTGCTGGCTGAATAAATTTCACTATGAACTGAGACCAATGTGTATATAATGCAATGATATTGTGAAGAAAAATTTTGGCACACAACATGAGACAAATACAAGAACATAAAAAACAGAAATATATAACGTAAGTATAAAAGTACATAAGAGGTAGTTGGGGACTTTGGAGAGGTGAAGCATTCGCGAAAAGATACTCATTTATGCTGGCACATTGATGCATAGTGCACACAAGCAATTTATGTTGAGTCAACCCGATCCCACGAGCTAGTCCCCTCACACAGGATGCTTGGGGGAGCCGCTCGACTACACACCATTTCAATCTACACTGCAGCTGCATATGGGATTACCAAACCAGCCGGTTTAGCTTAATGCTTTATTGACTTCACTGTGGAGGATTTGTGTATGCAGTATTTTATTCATAATTCACCAATACCAATGGTTTTGACCAACTCCTTTCGGAGGACATGGTGGCCATGAGAAGGACCGTTACTTTAAGTTTGTTTTTACTGTCGCTCTTTGTGGAATTCTTTGATGAGTGACTTTTGGTGGAGAATTTTCTCAGCAAACACAGCTGACAGGACTTGCTTGCCCCCTTGCCCCCAGGTGAAGCCCTTCCTTGGCCAACATGTCATCTGTAATGTACTGGTTCATGTGGATCATCTCATATGCACCTCTGGACCTGAAGATAAGTCCTTTGAAATGATGAATGAGGAAGTCAGAGAATTCGCTTGCCCATGTCCTTTGTAGCACCGTTGTAATGAAAACCTTTGCCTTTGGATTTCTTGCCTTGATAACTGAGACAATATCATGGAGACAGCAAGGTTGGTAGCCCCATTCACTACATCATTTGTTCCCACTGCAATAATGAAGACTGGGAAATCTGGGTCCACTACACCTTTCTGTACATATTTCAATATGCATTCAGTTGTGGCCCCTGGAAAAGCATGCATGACTGTTCCCAAAACTCTGGGGAATGTGTATCTCTTGTCAGAGAAGATACTGTTTAAAATCACTGTAGCTCCTTCTCATGTTGTTCATGATTCACAGGTTCAAATACACTGCATGAAGACTCAGCTTGAGACCCATATTTATTGCACAAATGGGGAAAGACGGAATAGCACTTACTCTGAAGTATAATAAACAAATGTCACTTTTAAATCAGCATCAAAGAAGGGGTGTTAAGATACACACAATCTGAGGCTAGCATGTGTCAAGTACAACTCAACATCAAACAAGAGGTGTGACAGTTACACTCTGGGTGAGCCTGGCATGTGTTACAATTCAATTCAACACGAAGGAAGAGCTATTACAGTAAACAAAATGTTTGCATGTACATTTTTTACTCAGTTCATCTCAATCAAAATGTTGCATGATAGACAGAGATACAATTTTGATACACAAACTTCAATATTTAAAAAAAGAAAAAGAAAGTGTGCAATGAAAGTTGTGCTATCCTTTAATGTTAAGATGCCACATTGACATATTTTTCATATACATGTATATTATTTTATGCTGGCACTCCTGGTAATATAGTCACATAGTATGGTAATGGTAATAGTAATTTGTATATACATGTGTGTGTACATGTACCATGTGTATTTGCATATGTTTATATTGGCTTTCCTGTGCATGATTTGTCCAAAATTACTTGGCATTGGCCATCTATTGCTTAAACCATGCACAGTACTCATTTTACCAGCCACAATGTTGTTATTATTATTATTATTATTATTATTATTATTATTATTATTATTATTATTATTATTATTATTATTATTATTATTATTATTATTTATTAATTTCTTTTGTTTCAATGAAAGTTGATAACCTTTGTTGTCCAATCATCCTTAAAAATATGTTGGTTTGCATTCTCATCTAAATCTGAGATTTTTGGGGGTATGGTAATTAGGCCAAATTTTTGGCTCAAATCCTATAAAGCTCACTATAGAATAATGTAGGATTTATTACCTAAGTGGAAAAAAATATAAAATAAAATGAGGTAATGGCAAACAAGCGATATTTTAAGGGTAACCTGATATGTAAGCATGTATGTAGACCCCTCTAGTACATTGGACATGATCAGTAATATATATATATATACACACACCTGTACATGCACTCTATATTAGACCAGGGCTATGAGTATACAGTGATGAGATTAGACTGGATGTCTGAACAAGGATTGTCAAGCAGCTTCTACAAAAAAACAAAACAAGACTCTTTCTTCTTGTCAAAGAAATAACAGTCCAGATGTGACTTGTTCTTCTAGCTTTTTATCTTTAAATCTTGTGCTTTTACATGTTTATACACCTTGCTAAGTTATTAGGCTCTTTGAAGTGCACTGCTTCTTTGTGTGTGTGTGTGTGTGTGTGTGTGTGTGTGTGTGTGTGTGTGTGTGTGTGTGAGTGTGTGTGTGTCTGTGTGTGTGTGTTTATAATTTGGTGGATAAAAGAAATTGTTGCCCCTAGATAGATTGATTTTTTTTCAATCTAACACACTTAGATGAGAAACAATAGTCTCCAAATTTTTGCCTTTTGCGCTGTTGAACTAGCACTGTTATACCAAGGGGCCCTTCAAAAATGTCACCATATCCAATTAGCACACAGAATGCCCTACCTTGTAACACCCTGCACCTTCCTCCCCATTTAGTTCACAAAAATGTTGATTTTCCACTAACTACATTTATCATATTCATATTCCTATTTTTTTAATATAATGCCGTCAGTAAAACTTCTCTCTGTAAGGAATTGAAACAACTGTTAGATATACCAATGAGTACATTTCAGACATTATGATTGACTTCAGACAAATACATGTAACAGTGTAAATTTGTAGATTAGTATTTATCAATAATATGTGATATTGGGACTCAAACTGAAGATTTTTTTCTCATGAACTGCAATGTCTCTCTGCATTGTCTAAACACCCCAGAATGGTTTGCATTCATTGTGACAGTTGTATCATAAGCTTGCAACACACATTAATCTTTTGCTTGTGATCAGGTAATCCACATTCAGATGTTCTTCTTCGAAGTTCAGACTGTATTATCATACACTATTTATCATCATCAAATTGTAACTTTTATTATGTGAAACCCTATCTTCAAAGTCTTGCTCATCATTGGTTGTCTGAGCAGGAGGTTTAGTAATAAATTCTGAACTCCAACACTGGGTTCCTCAGTCAATGCTAGCTTCCAGAGCGTTTGTTTGACTTCAGACTTGCTATACAAGGTTTTTGTCAGTCTGTTCTACATCGGATACATATACCATCATGTCTAACTCCAGTTTACCCATCTTAGTTGCGGGTTCATCCCAGGTCAAATATCTTCAAAAACCCTTGGATTGCTTCTCTCAGGGTGACACCAGGCAGATTTTGCCCATGTGCTGCAGGGCTAAAGGATCGAAGAGATCTTCCCTGAGATCAAGGACCAGTTCCAAGATTTCCAGGTAGGACCAAGCTTGCTTTCACATGCATACACTTATTAAGTCATAGAGACTCAGTGGTTTATATACCTGTATTGCATGGAAGTCCACATTGTTTATCAAAATTGTGACAAAGAATTATGTGATTCCATTTGTAAGGGGCTAATATTACATTTTACATAATTTATGATATTCAATACTTCTGTGAGTAGAGAAATCTTGAACATTTAAGTGGTTTATATACCTGTATTGCATGGAAGTCCACATTGTTTATCAAAATTGTGACAAAGAATTATGTGATTCCATTTGTAAGGGGCTAATATTACATTTTACATAATTTATGATATTCAATACTTCTGTGACTAGAGAAATCTTGAACATTTAAATTTCCTTTTAAAAAATACTTCTGGACACCAACTTGAAGTGTGACAGCTATCCTTACAAATTTTGGCTACTGTAATGCATTTTTGACTACGTTTTAATGGTTTGAGGCCTAATGTCTCTTGCTTCTGGCTGATGTTTAACATTTGAACCAATGTACTTACTATATTTGGAAATTCAAACACAAACACTTTTCTTTTTGAAATACTCTTAGTTTATATCCTTTAAAACAACATCATGTCTTTAATTATATGCCTAAAACACATTAAAGTATATAATCATGTTGTTTGGATTCTTGTTGATGGTCATTGTAGACCTAGGGGGTTTTTCTGATGGATTGATGTTGGTGGTAGTGTCACTTTGTGGACTTATATGGATGATGATCATTCTTGAGATGGTGGTTGCAAGTAGTACCTTTTTATATACTGAATTTTATTGACATTTTCAAAAAATTAAGAACCTTCGCTTACAAATTCTCTGATGTGCTGCAAATTTTGGTCCCTTTTCATAAATTGTACGGTCCTGTATGCACATGAATGATGCACCTGTTCAAGCCAATTTACTGAAATAGGCCTATAATTTCAAACAAAACTTTTTGCATTCTGTCATGTTAAAACTAGATATGACTTTTTCGACCATGGACCTTTACAGTTACGTTTTTATCTCTTTTGGGTATATACGAACTATAAATTTATGTGTTTCAGCTATACATACCAAGGAACATTGGCTTATGTCGGAATTGACTTGGATTTGCTTTATTAAGACTACGGTTTGGATATGGTAATGACACTGTCTAATTTGGACAACCTACACCAAAACTTTTGCTCAAATTTGGATTTTATGAAAATGTGCTGGTGCAAAGTCCTGCCCATCACTCCATTAACTTATTATGAGTCAGTTGGATACATACCAATGTACATATACAAATGTCTTTTAAGGCAAAGTTAACCCTTAATGTAATGGCTAAATATTCCAAACTTTTAACAGATTCAACTTCGACAGTTTTTGTCGTAGAAACATATAGTTTGCAGTGAAGCGATTCTTACGAAGTCAACCAAAAAAAAAAAAAAAAAAAAAAAAAACAGGTCTCAGGATATCAAAAATTTGGTTTAGTTTTGTTAGAATATGACTCCAACGTCAAAGCACTTTGATGAAAATTGAGGTGTCATCCTGACACAAATGACAATAGCAAACAAAGATTCTCCAGTTTGTTTTCTTTTCATAAATGTATATTTTATGGGACATAGTATGAATGGGTTGAATTTCTTCACCCTTTTGTAGACGTTACCATATATTTAGTTTAATTAGCTAGACAAACCAAGGAAGTTCTTGTTTTATTGGATAAAAAAGTAATACCATGGATGGGACATGGGTGCATGTCACAGATGGGACACTTTTGTCCAGCATGTATTAATGTTAGATGTATTCACACAAATATATGTACTGTGGATTCACTTAATTTAACTATTTGACCGTAGCCCTTGATGCTGCACATGTTGGTTGTCTGAGGAAAGCCCAGACTCACACAATATGTGCGTGACCATGACCTCATTCCAAGTGTAACTGGGCCACTTTAATACGTGAATTTTACTGTTCACATGATAAGTTGAGAACTATTTTGTAACAGTCATTGTTACGAACTTACTCAGCTTAAGGGTATATAGCCTCCCTGCATAGTAAAGATGGAGAGAGAGAGAGAGAGAGAGAGAGAGAGAGAGAGAGAGACAGAGAGAGAGAAAGAAAGAAAAAATATTTCATATACATACAAGCTAATTCCTAACAAATAGGGGTCATACTAATATATACATTTTCTCAGAAAAGGGGATCACAGTTGTACATTTTATCATTCAGGCATATAAACTGTCTTACTGGAAATCTCCAGGTGATTTTCTGCCAGTTACTGACGTAGGTTCTACATAAGTAATCAAGTACGTGTATCACTTCTTTACATTATCATTCCCATACAATAACACATTATAAATAAATAAATAAATAAATAAATATATATATATATATATATATATGCATGTATATATATATGTATATATATATGTATATATATGTATATACATAAATATGTATATATATATATATATATATATATATATATATATATATATATTGTGATATACATGGGACGGTATGCAACAAAAAACCGAAGACTTCTTGTTTTGCAGATAGGTGCCACATGTTTATTGAACCCATAGAGTCATTCGCCAACATACAGCCAAGCCATCCAGGTTCCTTCCTAGATTTACAATTCGCTGATACTTACTGGTTGCATGAATGCATGGATACATACACTGAAAATAAGTACCATAACTATTATCAACATGATGTATCACAACTGTATCAAACGTTTAACACACTTATATGAATAGTCTTTACTATAATTTTACAATGTATCATATATCAAAAATATTATACCTTTTAACCATATCAATTTACCTTTTTTATTTAAAACCTTTAACTTTGCCAACTTTCCATTCTATGATTTCCATCGTTCACATATCAATTTTCATGCACACGCTTATACAAGCGTTTTTAAAGCTTTTCAAACTTTCAAGCACTTTTCAACTACTTTACTTTTACAAACATGCAAGACTTGATATTTGCATACGAATCGCAAGTAATGCCTGCCGATGTAAACGCCATCTATTGAGAAATCCATGAATTAACGCATGGAAACCACACCCTAGATTAGGCTGTCTACCTTCACGTCTTTTCGATACGCAACCTGTGCTCATTTCTATTAGCAATTTACTCCCTCTTGCTTCGCGGTTTATCCTCATTCTTACTATCAACTTACTTTCTCTATTTGCTTTTACTAACAAACATTTTCTTTTCTCCTTATTGATAAACACATTTACCAATCATGCAAATATATAATATTCTAATGACATAATTACCATTTCTCGCATACAATGTATATACTGCACACTTTTTGAACCACATAATGCATTTTATACTTATACCAAGCATTTCAACTTAATATATATATATATATATATATTTCTACTCTGTTTATAATCCGCTTTATACTTGATAATATATTTCTTACATGAACTTCATGCACTGTATATATATCCACCTGTTCAGCAATTGCGGATACATGCCTGCGCAGCATATATGAATGCATTTTACATGACATTAAAATTATTCATTACTATAAAGCGCAAGTCTTAACATTATTATTTGTCTATACCAATTTAGCTCTTTCATTAAACTTACCAATTAAATTTGGCGTCCTAAGGGTATATACGATATCGCCCCATGTTCGGCACAGATACCACCGGTAAGCCCTATTCCTTTGGGTTTGAAGTCGATAAAATTACAGTGGACAAACTAAGTCTTGACTCTCAATAATTCACAAAACTGCTATCAATATGCACAACAAAGCTCATGGACTATCAAAATCGAAATAATATCCGACCATACTTACAATAAGCTTCGAAACCTTGAGTATATAGTTGACATGTGGACAGTAGAATAATGCCAAAGACCTAGCATTATAAAATGGGTAGGCTGCTTGCCCGGAGCCGGTCCCAAGAAATAGGCATCTCAATCCTTCAAGATGTTATGGGGCAAGGACGAAGCCGGCTTGCACCACTGCTTATATACCAGGAAACCATCCCTAATCAACTCAAACTGGTAAAACAACATTCTTTCCATACAAAACCTGTCGGACCTTCCTGAGCTTATAATGATATGCAAATGACTTAACCTAAATAGGCTGGATTTCACATAGGACAATGCTATTAATGAATGGACGGAAGAACGGAATTGTACCAGACCGACCTCGATACAAACTGTGGCACCTAATGGGCTGACTGAAATGACAATCGTGCAATCATACCAGAACAAGCCACAAATTTAACAACTCGCTACAATATGTGCATGCTATAATATGGATGTGCGGATAACTTTATGACTTAACAATGAAATGACACTAAAGCCCTATGCTTAATCCAAAATCAGATCTACCTATATCTGACACTCCCCTTTTTAGATGGGTTTAAACTCATCTAACCTGTATACAACCCTTCTTTATAAACAAAGAAGTTGCTATATAAATCCATTGTAGTCTTTTAATCTCCCCCTTTTTTACAAAAAACAAAAAACAAAAAAAAACTACTTTACTTTACTTTACTGGTAAAGAGAAAAAATATGACAAAGAGCCATATGAAGTATCATCTTTAGAAAAATCTCCTTTTTTTTAAGACGGGTACATAGACAGTCTTATCACGAATACAGAAACCTAATCACCCCGCCACCATGGCTACTGGACGAACTAACTTTTTACAGAAAGCTAACCTGTTCACCTCTATGAGTCATATAACCTTCTTCACCTAAGGCAATATTCCCGACGGAGAAATACAAAGATGCGACGCCTTTTCTAAACCTTAAAAAAAAATCTCTATACCAGTTATTACCCTTTACATACACATAACACCCTCATATTTTGATTTTGGCAATACATATCCTATATGCTGCTATATATATAAACAGATCTAACCTTGCGCAAGACAATAAACAAAATTACCACCGAGCGCTATAATTTCCACTTGTGCACATGTAACTCATTTAATTAATGTCAACTTCCAAAGGAACGATTTGTGTTATAGGCCTATGCAATTTGCTAACTCTTGTCCTGAGAATAGCGGATATGACACGCCCATCCTTAGACATGACAACATCATCCACTATAGCTAACAATGTAGCCAACATCTCATCCGTTAGGTTAACGGTATGAGGCATGATAACTTTCAAAACACGCTTTATGACCCCTATCAACCTTTCCCAAGCTCCGCCATAATGTGGACTCCTAGGAGGAATGAACTTCCATTCTATGGCTTTTGGCGTACAAAATTGTAACAGAGCATTCTTAGCATGATGCTCGAAAGCAGTCGAAGCTCACGCTCACCTCTAACAAAATTAGTGCCATTATCTGAAAAGATTTTGATAGGTGTACCTCTACGAGAGATAAATCTTCTGAGCGCATTCAGAAAAGAATCTGCCTCAAGAGAATAAAGCATTTCAATGTGTACTGCCCTTGAACATAGACACGTAAAAATGCAACCGTATCTCTTCCTTTGACCTCGGTAAAACTTAGTGAGGAATGGCCCAAAGCAATCTATTCCTACATATGAAAAGCTTGGCAAATGGGGTTGTATCCTCTCATTAGGCAAGTCTGCCATCAACTGTTTGATAGGTTTGCCAAATAGCTTTTTGCAGGTAACACACTGTCTTAAGATCCTTTTTACTACAGCCCTAGCCTTTGTCATTCAATAGCTTTCACGGATATTTGACAACGTCCATTCGACACCAGTATGTCCATGTACATGGTAATACCTAGCTATAGCACGAGCTATTACATGCCTGTGTGGAATGAGGATTGGATGGCTGCCTGTACGCCCTCCAATTCGCAACACACCTTTCTTATCCAAAAAAGGATTAAGGCTGACTAATGAGCTTGCTGACTAATGAGCTTGACTTCAACACCGGTAATCCAGCTTTCAGGTTAGTGATTTCACGTTGAAAAGACACATGTTGAACATGACGTATTATGACATCGTGGGCCTTTTCAAATTCCTCGACTGAAAGTACACTTGATATAGCCCTGTGTCTACATTTCCAATCTATAAATCTGCGCAACCACGCTACAGACTTAATGATCTTATGCCAGTCGGAAAAATGCTCACATATTCTTTGCAAAGTGTCATACGATGTACCTGTCTCCTGCAAGTCATGACAAATTTCTTGCTTCACTTCAGGATCCTCTTTGTTTACCTGAAACACTTCATCACTCGATCTCTGGAATGCATTCGGCTTATTCAACCACAATGGACCTTTACGCCACATCTCCACTGAATTTTCCTGAGTGAAAAATCTAGGCCTAGTCAGCATATTGGCAGGATTTGAATCACCCGCCACCTTTCTCCAACTACTTGGCAGTGTATTCTCTCTGATATAACTCACTCTATTGGCTACGAAAATATGAAATCTACTGGACTCATTTTTAATGTAACCAAGAACTATCGTGCTGTCAGACCAAAGATATACTGGAACAGCCCCTAGATCAAGCTCACGTGACATGATGATAAATAGGTCAGTTGCACATTTTGCCGCTTGAAGTTCCAAACGAGCTAGGGTCACCGTCTTTCGAGCGGGGCAAACATGTGACTTGGACATAACTAGTTCACAGCTGATTTGTCCCTTCAAGTTAACGCACCATAGATAGACAACGGCACCATAGGCCTTCATACTAGCGTCAGCAAATTTAGCAAGCTGGAATCCTCCTGTACTCAGCACGGCTGGCACACCAGTAATAATTTTGTAAGCCTCGTCAATGCTAGCTACTGATACGGTCAAGTCGTCAACATACATGGCCTTCCAAATTGCCTGCTTGACAATTGGGTCAGCACGTGGATTGTCAATCACGGTCTTACGCAACGCATAAGCTGACGAGCTGGCACAAAAAAACCCTCCAAACAGATGTGATACCATTCTGATATGAATTAGTTTTCCGTTCTTGTACCAGACAAATCGCAATGCATCTCTGTCACAGTGTGGAATCAACACTTGGATGTACATACTTGTAATATCACCTTGGACCGTGTATTGATGCAATCGGAAACGGATCAAAACAAATTGTAATTTATTTGTCAAATCAGGACCTGGCATGCACCTGTCATTAAGCGACTTTCCATCATACTTGGCTGCACAATCAAATACTACTCTAAGCTTCCCTGGCTTATTATCATTCAAGACACAGTGATGTGGTAAATACCATGTTCGATGCTCACTATCATGAACTTCACTTTCAGGAACAATCTCTGCATATTCCGAATCTAGCAACTTCAATATTTCTTCATCATATCTATTATACAAATTGTCTCTGTTTAAACGCTCCACAAGATTCTCTAGCCGCTTGATAGCAACGCTCAAGTTATTAGGCACGACTTCTTCTGGATCCCTCCAAGGAATTGGCAACTCATAGTGACCTTTGACCTTTCTACATGTATTATCCCACAGATTTATCACTCTTTTGTCTTCAGCAGACATACCTGGACGCATTGAACATACATTTTCAATATCCCAAAGCTTATTAATATCAGCGATGGGTTCCACTGATGGTGAACTTACTGTGCCATTGGATGTAGAAATGAAATTGCAAATCACTGCATCACTAACTGTGACATCCTGTAAACACCCATGTACAGTCCAACCAAACAAATACCTCACACCATAGGGGCTCCCCCGAGGACCTGGTCTACACTCCAGTGGCAGTAAAGCCTCACTGTAATTTTGTCCAATAAGCAGATCTACTTCATTGCAGTTAATACTCGCAGAAACATCAAGTCCTTGGAGATGTTTGTACTTTGTTAGATCTACATCTGCTGTACAAATTGGAATGTCAACTACCCCTTTAACCCCTGACATGTGAATACTCTCAGAACATGCACTAACTACAAAAGATACATGTGAGGATGCTTTTGTCTCAGCCTGACATTGTCTTCAGTATGTATGAATAATGTTCTCCCTTCAATTGTAACTTATCGGCCAATCGCTGCGAGCAGAATATACTACTAGAGAGTGTATCGAGAGCAGCATTTATCCACAACTTACCATTAATCTGAACTCTAACAATAGGCATAAAACAATTAGTTGTATTTGTAGCCATTGTAGATGTCAAATCGGTATGCAAAAGTGCAGAATGCAATTTTCCACAGCAAAAACATCTATTTGAACTTTTGCAATCTTTGGAAGCATGATTGTTTCGAAAGCAATCATGGCACAACTTGTGCTTGTCAACAAATGCTAGCCTGTCAGGAATACTGAACTCTTTGAATTCAGCGCACCTCATAAGATGATGTGATCGCTTGCACAATATGCATGTTTTGCGCATAGGCTGTGAATCATCCGCAATCGCTGAAGCATTACAATTCAAATTCCTTTTTGATTTCGAATTGTTTGCACCTTATCCACCTGATTTGTTTTTAGGCCTAACTGTAGGCATTTGCTGGCGATCACTTACACTATCTTTGTGTGTCAAGTGTGTCAAACCATGACTAACAACCCCTTTGTAAGATTGCATACGCTCTTTTCTAGCTATACTTCCGCACAAAGGATCGTCCATCTCATTACTTACGTCTTCAACAAATTTGCATAAGTTATTAAACTTGAGATAACAACCAGACGATTTCTTACTTTTAAGCTCTTCTTTATCCCATCTATTCTGTACCCATGTAGGTAAGCGAGACACTATGCCAAATATGATGACTTGTGTGTTTTAACCAACTTATCAGCTCTCAAGGATTTGATTATGTCTTGTGTCACCTTATGTTTTGAACCAAACAATGATTCTAGCGTACCTAACGCTTGTTCATAACCTCTTTTACCACCTATAAACACAGCACTCTGAATAGCATCTTTAGCTTCTCCAGATGTGTATTGTAGTAACCTTGCCAATCTTGAATCATAATCGGTGCATAAATTCTCTACATTAGCCTTAAAAGAGCGAATGAAGGTATGATAAGACAATGCTCCTCCTGAGAACACTTCAAGCTCAATTTTGGGTAAAGAAAGTAAACGAACCGTTTCACTTGATGTGATAGGCAACTCTTCAGCTTGAACTTTTGAAGCCGAAACTTGTGATTTAAAAATACTAGACTTAGACAAGGCATCAGTATATCTGGTATGCACTTGGTCATAATATTCATCATGTACCCCAACATCTGTGTCTTTATCCTTGTTTACCACCTGATCATGCAAATCTGAAAAATCAGTAAATGCCTGCTTTAACTTTGATCTCAAGTCTGGTATCAACTCTGTAGTATCACCCTCTGTGACGATATGCGAAATTTGATTCGCAATTCGTGTGACTTTAGATTTGGCGGTTTTACGACTATCTTTCAATTCAGAAACAGTAGCCATGGTGATGTTTATCGCCAAACATATAATAGCCAAAAATGAAAGTAG
Source organism: Hermodice carunculata (assembly GCA_964020975.1). Classification (NCBI taxonomy): domain Eukaryota; kingdom Metazoa; phylum Annelida; class Polychaeta; order Eunicida; family Amphinomidae; genus Hermodice; species Hermodice carunculata. The sequence continues at coordinate 38,883,191 of OZ026619.1, read as the reverse complement.
CTGAATATCACAGCGACAATGCATAAATGATGTACTATTTCCCCTGAAAGAAAGATGTTATCCAAATCTTATATTGTGACCATATACCTACATGTACATATATACCTCGATACTCTGACGAGCAAATCTTTTTTTTTTACTCACACATACCAGTACTGAATATGGACCTTTCGTAGTATTCCTGATATAGCCCTGCTAAACTAGGTAACTGTCCATAAATGTAACATGGTGTCACTCCTTGGATTACTTGCAATGCACGTCAGAGTCCCTGACGATGCATGTTTACCTCGCGTAGACTTACGACGCATGTCAGAGCCACCTGCGAAGCATGTCAGAGTCCCTTACGATGCATGTTAACCTCGCGTAGACTTACGACGCAGGTCAGAGCCACTTGCGATGCACGTCAACCTCATGTAGACCTGCGATGCATGGCAACCACGCCCAGCGCCATGATAACGAAGTACATAAGTCCAGCTTCTCACAGGCAAAAAGTTCCAACGTTGATATAGCCTCCTTGACCATTTAATTGTGTATCTTCTGTGATATACATGGGACGGTACACAACAAAAAACCGAAGACTTCTTGTTTTGCCGATAGGTGCCATATGTTTATTGAACCCATGGAATCATTCGCCAATATACAGCCAAGCCATCCAGGTTCCTTCCTAGATTTACAATTCGCTGATACTTACTGGTTGCATGAATGCATGGATACATACACTGAAAATAAGTACCATAACTATTATCAACATGATGTATCACAACTGTATCAAACGTTTAACACACTTATATGAATAGTCTTTACTATAATTTTACAATGTATCATATATCAAAAATATTATACCTTTTAACCATATCAATTTACCTTTTTTATTTAAAACCTTTAACTTTGCCAACTTTCCATTCTATTATTTCCATCGTTCACATACCAATTTTCATGCACACGCTTATACAAGCGTTTTTAAAGCTTTTCAAACTTTCAAGCACTTTTCAACTACTTTACTTTTACAAACATGCAAGACTTGATATTTGCATACGAATCGCAAGTAATGCCTGCCGATGTAAACGCCATCTATAAAGAAATCCATGAATTAACGCATGGAAACCACACCCTAGATTAGGCTGTCTACCTTCACGTCTTTTCGATACGCAACCTGTGCTCATTTCTATTAGCAATTTACTCCCTCTTGCTTCGCGGTTTATCCTCATTCTTACTATCAACTTACTTTCACTATTTGCTTTTACTAACAAACATTTTCTTTTCTCCTTATTGATAAACACATTTACCAATCATGCAAATATATAATATTCTAATGACATAATTACCATTTCTCGCATACAATGTATATACTGCACACTTTTTGAACCACATAATGCATTTTATACCTATACCAAGCATTTCAACTTAATATATATATATATATATATATATATATATATATATATATATATATATATATATATATATATATATATATATTTCTACTCTGTTTATAATCCGCTTTATACTTGATAATATATTTCTTACATGAACTTCATGCACTGTATATATATCCACCTGTTCAGCAATTGCGGATACATGCCTGCGCAGCATATATGAATGCATTTTACATGACATTAAAATTATTCATTACTATAAAGCGCAAGTCTTAACATTATTATTTGTCTATACCAATTTAGCTCTTTCATTAAACTTACCAATTAAATTTGGCGTCCTAAGGGTATATACGATATCGCCCCATGTTCGGCACAGATACCACCGGTAAGCCCTATTCCTTTGGGTTTGAAGTCGATAAAATTACAGTGGACAAACTAAGTCTTGACTCTCAATAATTCACAAAACTGCTATCAATATGCACAACAAAGCTCATGGACTATCAAAATCGAAATAATATCCGACCATACTTACAATAAGCTTCGAAACCTTGAGTATATAGTTGACATGTGGACAGTAGAATAATGCCAAAGACCTAGCATTATAAAATGGGTAGGCTGCTTGCCCGGAGCCGGTCCCAAGAAATAGGCATCTCAATCCTTCAAGATGTTATGGGGCAAGGACGAAGCCGGCTTGCACCACTGCTTATATACCAGGAAACCATCCCTAATCAACTCAAACTGGTAAAACAACATCCTTTCCATACAAAACCTGTCGGACCTTCCTGAGCTTATAATGATATGCAAATGACTTAACCTAAATAGGCTGGATTTCACATAGGACAATGCTATTAATGAATGGACGGAAGAACGGAATTGTACCAGACCGACCTCGATACAAACTGTGGCACCTAATGGGCTGACTGAAATGACAATCGTGCAATCATACCAGAACAAGCCACAAATTTAACAACTCGCTACAATATGTGCATGCTATAATATGGATGTGCGGATAACTTTATGACTTAACAATGAAATGACACTAAAGCCCTATGCTTAATCCAAAATCAGATCTACCTATATCTGACACTCCCCTTTTTAGATGGGTTTAAACTCATCTAACCTGTATACAACCCTTCTTTATAAACAAAGAAGTTGCTATATAAATCCATTGTAGTCTTTTAATCTCCCCCTTTTTTACAAAAAACAAAAAACAAAAAAAAACTACTTTACTTTACTTTACTGGTAAAGAGAAAAAATATGACAAAGAGCCATATGAAGTATCATCTTTAGAAAAATCTCCTTTTTTTTTAAGACGGGTACATAGACAGTCTTATCACGAATACAGAAACCTAATCACCCCGCCACCATGGCTACTGGACGAACTAACTTTTTACAGAAAGCTAACCTGTTCACCTCTATGAGTCATATAACCTTCTTCACCTAAGGCAATATTCCCGACGGAGAAATACAAAGATGCGACGCCTTTTCTAAACCTTAAAAAAAAATCTCTATACCAGTTATTACCCTTTACATACACATAACACCCTCATATTTTGATTTTGGCAATACATATCCTATATGCTGCTATATATATAAACAGATCTAACCTTGCGCAAGACAATAAACAAAATTACCACCGAGCGCTATAATTTCCACTTGTGCACATGTAACTCATTTAATTAATGTCAACTTCCAAAGGAACGATTTGTGTTATAGGCCTATGCAATTTGCTAACTCTTGTCCTGAGAATAGCAGATATGACACGCCCATCCTTAGACATGACAACATCATCCACTATAGCTAACAATGTAGCCAACATCTCATCCGTTAGGTTAACGGTATGAGGCATGATAACTTTCAAAACACGCTTTATGACCCCTATCAACCTTTCCCAAGCTCCGCCATAATGTGGACTCCTAGGAGGAATGAACTTCCATTCTATGGCTTTTGGCGTACAAAATTGTAACAGAGCATTCTTAGCATGATGCTCGAAAGCAGTCGAAGCTCACGCTCACCTCTAACAAAATTAGTGCCATTATCTGAAAAGATTTTGATAGGTGTACCTCTACGAGAGATAAATCTTCTGAGCGCATTCAGAAAAGAATCTGCCTCAAGAGAATAAAGCATTTCAATGTGTACTGCCCTTGAACATAGACACGTAAAAATGCAACCGTATCTCTTCCTTTGACCTCGGTAAAACTTAGTGAGGAATGGCCCAAAGCAATCTATTCCTACATATGAAAAGCTTGGCAAATGGGGTTGTATCCTCTCATTAGGCAAGTCTGCCATCAACTGTTTGATAGGTTTGCCAAATAGCTTTTTGCAGGTAACACACTGTCTTAAGATCCTTTTTACTACAGCCCTAGCCTTTGTCATTCAATAGCTTTCACGGATATTTGACAACGTCCATTCGACACCAGTATGTCCATGTACATGGTAATACCTAGCTATAGCACGAGCTATTACATGCCTGTGTGGAATGAGGATTGGATGGCTGCCTGTACGCCCTCCAATTCGCAACACACCTTTCTTATCCAAAAAAGGATTAAGGCTGACTAATGAGCTTGCTGACTAATGAGCTTGACTTCAACACCGGTAATCCAGCTTTCAGGTTAGTGATTTCACGTTGAAAAGACACATGTTGAACATGACGTATTATGACATCGTGGGCCTTTTCAAATTCCTCGACTGAAAGTACACTTGATATAGCCCTGTGTCTACATTTCCAATCTATAAATCTGCGCAACCACGCTACAGACTTAATGATCTTATGCCAGTCGGAAAAATGCTCACATATTCTTTGCAAAGTGTCATACGATGTACCTGTCTCCTGCAAGTCATGACAAATTTCTTGCTTCACTTCAGGATCCTCTTTGTTTACCTGAAACACTTCATCACTCGATCTCTGGAATGCATTCGGCTTATTCAACCACAATGGACCTTTACGCCACATCTCCACTGAATTTTCCTGAGTGAAAAATCTAGGCCTAGTCAGCATATTGGCAGGATTTGAATCACCCGCCACCTTTCTCCAACTACTTGGCAGTGTATTCTCTCTGATATAACTCACTCTATTGGCTACGAAAATATGAAATCTACTGGACTCATTTTTAATGTAACCAAGAACTATCGTGCTGTCAGACCAAAGATATACTGGAACAGCCCCTAGATCAAGCTCACGTGACATGATGATAAATAGGTCAGTTGCACATTTTGCCGCTTGAAGTTCCAAACGAGCTAGGGTCACCGTCTTTCGAGCGGGGCAAACATGTGACTTGGACATAACTAGTTCACAGCTGATTTGTCCCTTCAAGTTAACGCACCATAGATAGACAACGGCACCATAGGCCTTCATACTAGCGTCAGCAAATTTAGCAAGCTGGAATCCTCCTGTACTCAGCACGGCTGGCACACCAGTAATAATTTTGTAAGCCTCGTCAATGCTAGCTACTGATACGGTCAAGTCGTCAACATACATGGCCTTCCAAATTGCCTGCTTGACAATTGGGTCAGCACGTGGATTGTCAATCACGGTCTTACGCAACGCATAAGCTGACGAGCTGGCACAAAAAAACCCTCCAAACAGATGTGATACCATTCTGATATGAATTAGTTTTCCGTTCTTGTACCAGACAAATCGCAATGCATCTCTGTCACAGTGTGGAATCAACACTTGGATGTACATACTTGTAATATCGCCTTGGACCGTGTATTGATGCAATCGGAAACTGATCAAAACAAATTGTAATTTATTTGTCAAATCAGGACCTGGCATGCACCTGTCATTAAGCGACTTTCCATCATACTTGGCTGCACAATCAAATACTACTCTAAGCTTCCCTGGCTTATTATCATTCAAGACACAGTGATGTGGTAAATACCATGTTCGATGCTCACTATCATGAACTTCACTTTCAGGAACAATCTCTGCATATTCCGAATCTAGCAACTTCAATATTTCTTCATCATATCTATTATACAAATTGTCTCTGTTTAAACGCTTCACAAGATTCTCTAGCCGCTTGATAGCAACGCTCAAGTTATTAGGCACGACTTCTTCTGGATCCCTCCAAGGAATTGGCAACTCATAGTGACCTTTGACCTTTCTACATGTATTATCCCACAGATTTATCACACTTTTGTCTTCAGCAGACATACCTGGACGCATTGAACATACATTTTCAATATCCCAAAGCTTATTAATATCAGCGATGGGTTCCACTGATGGTGAACTTACTGTGCCATTGGATGTAGAAATGAAATTGCAAATCACTGCATCACTAACTGTGACATCCTGTAAACACCCATGTACAGTCCAACCAAACAAATACCTCACACCATAGGGGCTCCCCCGAGGACCTGGTCTACACTCCAGTGGCAGTAAAGCCTCACTGTAATTTTGTCCAATAAGCAGATCTACTTCATTGCAGTTAATACTCGCAGAAACATCAAGTCCTTGGAGATGTTTGTACTTTGTTAGATCTACATCTGCTGTACAAATTGGAATGTCAACTACCCCTTTAACCCCTGACATGTGAATACTCTCAGAACATGCACTAACTACAAAAGATACATGTGAAGATGCTTTTGTCTCAGCCTGACATTGTCTTCAGTATGTATGAATAATGTTCTCCCTTCAATTGTAACTTATCGGCCAATCGCTGCGAGCAGAATATACTACTAGAGAGTGTATCGAGAGCAGCATTTATCCACAACTTACCATTAATCTGAACTCTAACAATAGGCATAAAACAATTAGTTGTATTTGTAGCCATTGTAGATGTCAAATCGGTATGCAAAAGTGCAGAATGCAATTTTCCACAGCAAAAACATCTATTTGAACTTTTGCAATCTTTGGAAGCATGATTGTTTCGAAAGCAATCATGGCACAACTTGTGCTTGTCAACAAATGCTAGCCTGTCAGGAATACTGAACTCTTTGAATTCAGCGCACCTCATAAGATGATGTGATCGCTTGCACAATATGCATGTTTTGCGCATAGGCTGTGAATCATCCGCAATCGCTGAAGCATTACAATTCAAATTCCTTTTTGATTTCGAATTGTTTGCACCTTATCCACCTGATTTGTTTTTAGGCCTAACTGTAGGCATTTGCTGGCGATCACTTACACTATCTTTGTGTGTCAAGTGTGTCAAACCATGACTAACAACCCTTTTGTAAGATTGCATACGCTCTTTTCTAGCTATACTTCCGCACAAAGGATCGTCCATCTCATTACTTACGTCTTCAACAAATTTGCATAAGTTATTAAACTTGAGATAACAACCAGACGATTTCTTACTTTTAAGCTCTTCTTTATCCCATCTATTCTGTACCCATGTAGGTAAGCGAGACACTATGCCAAATATGATGACTTGTGTGTTTTAACCAACTTATCAGCTCTCAAGGATTTGATTATGTCTTGTGTCACCTTATGTTTTGAACCAAACAATGATTCTAGCGTACCTAACGCTTGTTCATAACCTCTTTTACCACCTATAAACACAGCCATCTGAATAGCATCTTTAGCTTCTCCAGATGTGTATTGTAGTAACCTTGCCAATCTTGAATCATAATCGGTGCATAAATTCTCTACATTAGCCTTAAAAGAGCGAATGAAGGTATGATAAGACAATGCTCCTCCTGAGAACACTTCAAGCTCAATTTTGGGTAAAGAAAGTAAACGAACCGTTTCACTTGATGTGATAGGCAACTCTTCAGCTTGAACTTTTGAAGCCGAAACTTGTGATTTAAGACTACTAAACTTAGACAAGGCATCAGTATATCTGGTATGCACTTGGTCATAATATTCATCATGTACCCCAACATCTGTGTCTTTATCCTTGTTTACCACCTGATCATGCAAATCTGAAAAATCAGTAAATGCCTGCTTTAACTTTGATCTCAAGTATGGTATCAACTCTGTAGTATCACCCTCTGCGACGATATGCGAAATTTGATTCGCAATTCGTGTGACTTTAGATTTGGCGGTTTTACGACTATCTTTCAATTCAGAAACAGTAGCCATGGTGATGTTTATCGCCAAACATATAATAGCCAAAAATGAAAGTAGCTGAATATCACAGCGACAATGCATAAATGATGTACTATTTCCCCTGAAAGAAAGATGTTATCCAAATCTTATATTGTGACCATATACCTACATGTACATATATACCTCGATACTCTGACGAGCAAATCTTTTTTTTTTACTCACACATACCAGTACTGAATATGGACCTTTCGTAGTATTCCTGATATAGCCCTGCTAAACTAGGTAACTGTCCATAAATGTAACATGGTGTCACTCCTTGGATTACTTGCAATGCACGTCAGAGTCCCTGACGATGCATGTTTACCTCGCGTAGACTTACGATGCATGTCAGAGCCACCTGCGAAGCATGTCAGAGTCCCTTACGATGCATGTTAACCTCGCGTAGACTTACGACGCAGGTCAGAGCCACTTGCGATGCACGTCAACCTCATGTAGACCTGCGATGCATGGCAACCACGCCCAGCGCCATGATAACGAAGTACATAAGTCCAGCTTCTCACAGGCAGAAAGTTCCAACGTTGATATAGCCTCCTTGACCATTTAATTGTGTATCTTCTGTGATATACACGGGACGGTACACAACAAAAAACCGAAGACTTCTTGTTTTGCCGATAGGTGCCATATGTTTATTGAACCCATGGAATCATTCGCCAATATACAGCCAAGCCATCCAGGTTCCTTCCTAGATTTACAATTCGCTGATACTTACTGGTTGCATGAATGCATGGATACATACACTGAAAATAAGTACCATAACTATTATCAACATGATGTATCACAACTGTATGAAACGTTTAACACACTTATATGTATAGTCTTTACTATAATTTTACAATGTATCATATACCAAAAATATTATACCTTTTAACCATATCAATTTACCTTTTTTATTTAAAACCTTTAACTTTGCCAACTTTCCATTCTATTATTTCCATCGTTCACATACCAATTTTCATGCACATGCTTATACAAGCGTTTTTAAAGCTTTTCAAACTTTCAAGCACTTTTCAACTACTTTACTTTTACAAACATGCAAGACTTGATATTTGCATACGAATCGCAAGTAATGCCTGCCGATGTAAACGCCATCTATTGAGAATCCATGAATTAACGCATGGAAACCACACCCTAGATTAGGCTGTCTACCTTCATGTCTTTTCGATACACGACCTGTGCTCATTTTTATGAGCAATTTACTCCCTCTTGCTTCGCGGTTTATCCTCATTCTTACTATCAACTTACTTTCTCTGTTTGCTTTAACTAACAAACATTTTCTTTTCTCCTTATTGATAAACACATTTACCAATCATGTAAATATATAATATTCTAACGACATAATTACCATTTCTCGCATACAATGTATATACTGCACACTTTTTGAACCACATAATGCATTTTATACTTATACCAAGCATTTCAACTTACATGAACTTCATGCACTGTATATATATCCACCTGTTCAGCAATTGCGGATACATGCCTGCGCAGCATATATGAATGCATTTTACATGACATTAAAATTATTCATTACTATAAAGCGCAAGTCTTAACATTATTATTTGTCTATACCAATTTAGCTCTTTCATTAAACTTACCTATTAAATTTGGCGTCCTAAGGGTGTATACGATATCGCCCCATGTTCGGCACAGATACCACCGGTAAGCCCTATTCCTTTGGGTTTGAAGTCGATAAAATTACAGTGGACAAACTAAGTCTTGACTCTCAATAATTCACAAAACTGCTATCAATATGCACAACAAAGCTCACGGACTATCAAAATCGAAATAATATCCGACCATACTTACAATAAGCTTCGAAACCTTGAGTATATAGTTGACATGTGGACAGTAGAATAATGCCAAAGACCTAGCATTATAAAATGGGTAGGCTGCTTGCCCGGAGCCGGTCCCAAGAAATAGGCGTCTCAATCCTTCAAGATGTTATGGGGCAAGGACGAAACCGGCTTGCACCACTGCTTATATACCAGGAAACCATCCCCAATCAACTCAAACTGGTAAAACAACATTCTTTCCATACAAAACCTGTCGGACCTTCCTGAGTTTATAATGATATGCAAATGACTTAACCTAAATAGGCTGGATTTCACATAGGACAATGCTATTAATGAATGGACGGAAGAACGGAATTGTACCAGACCGACCTCGACACAAACTGTGGCACCTAATGGGCTGACTGAAATGACAATCATGCAATCATACCAGAACAAACCATAAATTTAACAACTCGCTACAATATGTGCATGCTATAATATGGATGCGCAGATAAATTTATGACCCAACAATGAAATGACACTAAAGCCCTATGCTTAATCCAAAATCAGATCTACCTATATCTGACACACACACACACACACATATGTATATATATATTGTGATGAAATGGGATAATCGCATATTAATTAATTAAACCTGATACATGGTTACTGTGTAATTCTGCAATTAAATCTGTATATAGATGGCAGCACCTACTGGACAGGGTATTTTGTTAGTTCTTGGGGTTGTCTGTAGAGGGCAGATAGTTACAGCACTGTTTACAATATGAGTGATGTTTCAGTTGCACAATTGTAAATTCTCTTATTAGAAATATTGTGGGCAAGATGCAAGAATTTCCAAAGCAGAATTATTGTCCAGATGTTTGTCATAAAATGTGATCCCTTGTTCTTATATCTCTGCCTTCTAGAAATATATTTTAATGATTTTGTATGTCCATATGTAAATGAGTGACACCATACATTATAAGCATCTGAGTTAATGATGTCCCTCGATCCTCCCATGCTGTGGTGTCAAGTCCAGGTTTTCCCCTTGAAAGGGTTGAAGACAAGTATATCTTGCAAGGAGGATCCAGCAGATGGGACCAGAGGACTGAAAGTAATTATTATTACTGAGTGTTGGCAGAAGTAGGCTGTCTGGACACCTGGGCCCATTAACCACTGGTAAGGGTGGTACTTGTAAGCTGTAGCAATTGGAGTGCAGGTGGCATTCCATGGACAGATAAGTGGTCTGTCAGGAAGCTGGTCACTGACCACAAGAGGTGGTTGGGTGACAGCCAAGGGTGAGAGCTGCCTGAATTGAAGTCCAGCCACTCAGGGAAAGTGTGGCACTCCAGAGGCAGACCAGTGGAGGTTTGTCCGGCTTTCAGCCACTCAAAGAAAGGGTGGCACTCCAGAGGCAGGGCAGTGTTTATAGGAGTCAGGAGATCAGAGTTCTGCCTGTATTAAAAGGTTATAATAGGACATAAGTTCAAATGCCAGACATAAATGTAGTATCTGTTCAAAAGAGGTAACATAACATTGTATCCAGGGTAGTGTGTACAGCTTTGCACATGGTATGTGATTTCAGTACAGTCACCAAATTGGTGTTACTAAATGGTGAACATTCAGGTAACCAGTAGTCTCTAACAAGTCAAGAGACAGGTAGTTATATCCCCAATTTTATGAGTCCCTGATTTAGTGTAAGGTTTACCTTTAATAAAGGGACATATGTTTCAATTTGCCTTTTCATGGTTGTATGTTGAAGATTTTCAGATATCAAGACATTGCACCCAAATGTAACACTCACGCTACCATACCCGTTACATTTTTGGTGGCAGCGGTGGGATGTACTGACAAGTTTGGTGCATCATTGGTGTACTAAGCACAGTATAGTACATCCTGTGAAACGAACCTGAGCAAACATGAGTGAGATGAGGCTTAGATCTGGCAGACAGACTGCAACTGGAGAGGAAAATTATCCTCTGGCAATGGGAAATACAGGCCAGTTCTTAGAGGCTGGCACACCTAGAAGGCAGGAGCCTCATGACCCATCCACACGGGGCAAATCTTCACAGGCTGGCATTAGTGAGGCAAGTGGGCCTCATGTACCCTTGACATGGAGCCAATCACCAAAGTCTGGCATTAAGGTAGCGTCGGTAAACCTAATTTGGACTGCAAACATCACTCCTGCCATTTTTTTTTAATTTTAGAATTCGGAAGATTAGGTTGTCATCTTTAATGTGGCCAAAAATCAAGTTAAAAATACATCTACTTTTATGTGAAATTTGAGCTCAAAAATGTTCCAAGTTTCAACCCTTCACCCACGCGGATCAATGTTTGTTATGGTATGTAAATAGCCTTGTCAATCAGACTTAACACCGTGACGTAATCAGGTCAAACCGGCTGAATTCGAGTGAACGGGTGAAGACCAACACGTCGGTATCAACATTACAACAAGTACCACAAACGCACAACAATCGCACGGGCAAACATCATGGGGAAAGCTAAAAAAGATAAGCGAAGCACCCATAAGGCCGTTAATTATGATGGAGAGGATGCTGTTACTAGCAAAGCAAGGGTCACAGAAGAAATGAGTGTTGCTGGGTGAGTTGACTTTGGCTTCTGATCGTAGCCGTAGGCGGCAAGTTGGTCTTGCGTTTGAGGCAAGGCTTGAATTGACTAATACCAATTTACCGGCACAATGGCTATGCATGGTAACTTTTCTGTGTGAAATTTTTCGTAAATAATTTCATCAAACAAAAAAAATAAAAACAAAAAGAAAAACAAAACTTGCAGGCACCAGACTTTCGTTCAGATCTGAACTTTCTCGATGGCGCAATACATTACAATTTATCAAAACCCCTGCCCCTATTATCACTCGGCACCTCCCTGCACTCGGTAACTCTTTGCCGACGGACCGGGCAAGTGGAAAATGTAAAGAATTTGGTGTTTTAATGCTACATAGTCATTGATTTGATGCAGGCTTGTTGAATTGCGAAAGTAAGTGCCACAGAAACTACAGCCTTTGGAACCGATAACGCCCGCTATACCTACGAGTACGAATCAAGACGGAGATCTGAGCTAAAGTAATGGCAATGCTTACTGATAACGGGAATGTGGTTTCATGTGTACATCGATACGCGTATGTGGTTTTTGCAAATTTATGTGGTGATCCATAATCAAGAGTCCTTAGTAAACAATTTGCGTGCTTTTTGCAGGTACGATGGATGTTTTTCAACCAGCTGGTCATGTCGATCACCGCCATGAAAATGAAGGAGAAAAAGACCCACAAACAAATACGGTGGTTGCACTACTGCCTATATTATATAAGCTGAAGGTACGATTTTCCTTTTTCAGACAACTACTCAGTAATAACATACAAGTATCAATATTGACCAGTGCCAGTGGGAGGAAAAGAGAAAGTCAAAGACAGACACACGTGCTTCAGCTTCAATACACAACAAAAAAATTATGAACTTTTTTTTGTATTATTGTAATTTACCTAATGGGTTTCAAATTTGAAATAACAGGTTCATTACCAATTTTCATTGTTTTATTATGATATCGTCCTTGTAATATTTCAGTACCTTTACATATATTATAATATTTCAATATCTTTATATATATTCAGGTATTCATGTCAAATTTTCAGATCATGGGATTGAAAAAAAGAATGCAACAATCAGTCCTGGCACAATTTTATGCTTTTTAATTTTCACACAATGCATACGAAATTAATTATATAATTCATTTTGCATTTCAGGATCAGGAAATAGGACCTGCAGAGTGCCAGTTCACCTTTCCGCCATGTGTCTTTGCGCTGATAACAATCACGCTACCCAACCAAGTCTAAGGGGGAAATCCGGCCATGAACATACGAGGTTTCCACGAAGAGTTCTGTCGTGCCATTATGTCTGTTTAGAAAATGGACATGTGAAATACGGACTACTGGTGTAGATAAAGCTTGATGAGGCTTTTGGCTGATGTTTATTGCTTGTGGATTGGTAGGAAATTGCGAACACTTTCAACTCAAAGCTGAAGGAGATGGACAGGTGAAAGCAGATAAATGAATGTTGTATATATTGTCAATAAACTTGTTTTTTTGTACAAAATTAGAAATCTTGTTGTTATATCCTTCTATTTATCAGATTCTATATCAAAATTGTCATAACACTTTACCACAAATTTTACATGAAGAAAACCTAAAATAGCATATCTGGGCAGTTTTGATGTGGTGCCACAACCTAGGCCTACATTGAAATTTTATCATTGACCCTGATATACAGTTCATTGAAAAATAAATTAATTTTGAAATGGATTGTAACTGACGATTAGTACGGAACTACTTGTACAATCTACCATATTGTTCCTAACTGGCCGGGGGGGGGGGGGGGGGGGTATATCTTGATTAGGTTGTGGCTAATGCTTATTGCTTGTGGATTGTTAGAAAATTTTTGACACTTTCAGCTCATCCATACATCTTTCATACATGGTTTTACATTATGAAACAAATTTATTACATATGAATGCATATTCCAAATTATTGTCTGGATATAAATACACTCTACCTTCAAATGTGTATTTCACAATTTGAAAGGAAATTTTATCCTATAGATGTTGATGAGGAAAACACCAAGCTGTTTTTACATTAAAAAAAAAGACAACAAAAACGAGTGTTTGTTAAACTCCCATTCTTTTTTTTTATACAAATATATACAGGTAATGCACTGTTTGAAGACAACAGGGTCCTGGTTTGAAAGCTGCCCCATTGAAAAAACGTCAATTATTGTATCCTTTGGCAGCGACACTGCATATCTTGTTTTTCAAGCATGCCCGACTGTCATGTCCAATCTTTCCACTGTGACAGCATACAAATTTATAGTTCAACTGTTTACTTGTAAGTTTTGCGCTGGATTTAAACTTGATACATTTTTAAAGAATTATGGGGTTTTGGGCCGGGTTCTCCACTATAAAAGCAATGTCAATTAAAAAAAAAAAAAACATACAAACAAGGTCAATGATTGTCGCAATTGGCAGACACAGTGGAAATCTTATTCTCAAAGTCACATCTACTCATCCTGAGTGGGACATTCTTTCGGGTGTCCCTTGCGGGGCAGTCCACATTTCCTGCACTTCGGGGGGGCCCGTGAAGTCTTTGCTTTTGCACTAGAGTGGAACTTCCCTGACGCATACGTCGGTCCTTCTGCTTTGCTGAAAGCGTCCATTTGTGCTGCCCTACTCTGTCTTCTTGCCTTCCTCTTCTCTTTAGCAACTGTACTCTCCTTGTAAGCACAATCTATCAGTCTTTTCCTATCCAGCCAGGCCAGGTTTCTTGCCGCCACTTGGTCAAGTACCAAGTCCTGCTGCTCAAACAGCAGATGCACCGTTTCCCTCCTACCTCGGTTGAACCACATGATTCCCAGGTCGATGCCTAAAAGTACCTGATCCGGTGAGTGGTACTGTGCCTTAGGAACAATCGTCCACACTACATGGTGTAACGCTTCATTGGTGTTTTGTGTGGCTCCTAATGAGCAAGACCCCACAAGCTCTCTGTCTGTCAGCGTGTTGAACAGCGGCCGCATTGATTCCACGACCGCTGGAGCTAGTGGCTGTGCTGGTGGCCTGAAAATAAAATTTAGCTATTTTGAAATGAAGATTACAAGGCACTCTTCACATGGTTCAGGTATTCCTATTCAAAATTGACGATATCTGAAATCCAAACAGAAAAAAACTCTCTATTTTGCTCCCTCCTCAATGATCACTGGTACATGTCGCCGTAATATCTATCATACTTGCTTATTCTCTTGTTGTAAAAATTCTTTGGTACCTATTTGTGACAGCATTATGAAGGCATAACAAAAGCCATGAACACAATGGAAGGAATTTGCGATGAAATGCCAAGGCTGACATCTGACAGTGTTTGTATATGAACCATAAACAAAGGCAGAGCGCACCTGCATTGTGTTTGCATCCTTTGATACTCCCATACCATTATGCCCCATACAGTAACTGCTAATGAATGTTCTCCCATTCAGACATTTCAATGTTTGTGTACAGTAAAAGAATCAAGCACTATCGTCAGGACAATAATATATGATGGTCCATGTTATATACAACTATCTGAAACCTTTTGCCCCATTTGAGCAACTGGTAATCAGTATCTTGTGCTAAAATTACACCCCCCCCCCCAAACTACTTACCGGTAGCTGTTTGTCCCTAAAGCTTGGTCAACCTGGAATTTGCACCAGCTTGTTGGGCCTGTTGGACACTGGTCGTGTGAGGGTGGGTCGCCATAGTGGCCCAGCATGGCCCAGGTGTCCTTTGCAATGCGTTCTGGATCCCCAGCGTTGCTACGGAGCGCAATGCCGTAGAAGGTCTGCATGGCATTTATCCTCCCATGAGTAAGCCGTCCCTTGCCACCGAGCTGTTTCCCATCTGAAAGCTGCTTCCCTGTGTAAATAATGGACAAAACACAAACACAAAATTTAGTGTACAATATGATGTGGGTAACACAGACTTTTTACCTTATTTCAATACAGTTGTTTCATATTTCCTTCGTTGTCCTCTTTCTATTTTTGGTTTGACAATTGTTTCACATGACCTTCATTCATATTTCCTTCACAGTCCTCTTTCTATTTTTGTTTTGACAATTGTTTCATACTTCCATCACTGTCTTCTGTCTATATTTATTCCAGTTTAGTTTTGTTTTTACCAACTCTTTTTTTTTTCAAGCTAGTACCTTTGTTTCTCTCCAACAGTCTTCTCAGGCCTGTTCCCATCCTTTTTTGCACGTGGCCTATGCATTCCTGTTTGGCTATCGTGTAGTCCTCCCCATACGGTTGTTCCCTACACACAGACTTGTAGGCAGACGAGTCCCCGTCCCCAATGTACGGGTTGTACCGTACATTATACTTCTCCATCGACCTGCCAAATAATTCTACTGCACCTGAAACAAGTAACGTATTGCAAGTAGGTGTATAGTGACCCTGGCCTGGAACAGCAACCATTGGGTAGGTCTAATACCTGCAATGTATTATACCTCCTATTGTGAAAAATAACCTGTAAAACATGACACTGGTCTTTGAAAAATGGAGGTCCCTCCCTAAGGTCAGGCACATACGTCTGTATGTCCCTACTAAGATATACAAATGTTTGCCTGCTGTTCAAAGTTTTCAAGGTCAGGTTGTTGTAAAGAACTTCACAAATGTTCTCAATGGTGAATCAAAATTAAAAATTCACAGTATGATTTAGTTTCAGTTCTGCTTCATGTACATAACATATATGTATATACAGTGCTTTTGCCTGAGAAATTTAGAAGGGAGAATCTCCTGCCTTTATCCTGGGGCTCGCTTCAATTTTCCGGTGCTCCCTTCTGCCCTGGTGATATTTTCTTTATTTATTTGTATAGTGTCAAATTATGCCCTGCCTTCTTCCTTCTTCTCCCCCCTTTTATGCCCTGTCATATGGATTTTGCACCATCTTTACAAAATTCTGGGAAAAACGCTGATCTATATATACTGTAAAAATGATCACAAATTATAGAATTTCTTATGTGGTTTTGTGTCATTTTGATTCCAAGGAAGTAGGGTCGGGGGGTCTAATTAGAGCTGGCGTCCTTATTAGGAAAAATATGGTATAAACCAAAATACACAGACGCAATAACCTACCACTGGCTTCCATAGATGATGCACTTCCTTTGTGATTCATCAGACAGTCCGGTCCATGGTTGACATACCACTCGAGGTATGAAAGGCTGTTCTTGTCTTTGTCGGCCCACCTTTGGCAAGCTAGGCAGGTCTTACACATGTAGTGTCTATCAACTACTTCGCCTGTGTCTTGGGATATTGCCGTAACAAATCCATGTTTGGAGTCTGCTCCTCGTCGGATCCATGACCCATCTAAAGAAACTGGCATGTCCACGACCAGGTCCTCTAACTCCTCAGTTGTGAGTTTCTTCCCTGGGTCCACTCCTGGAACTTTCCCCTGGTCCACCCTCAGCTGCTTCACCTTTAGTACGGCTCTGAATGAAATATTACCCAGAGATAAAAAATATGTGTAAGAACATGCTCCATGTCTTGTAATGGGCCAGTCAAAATGTTCTGCATTTTCACATTTGTACACAGATTTTTTTCTTCACTCCCCCCTTCCCCCAATTTGGTACATGAACACTGCTGTTTGTTTGTGTATTTTTTTTCCTGAATGTCCAACAGTAGCTTCATGCTGTTGCATGTTTTATAATGCCCGCATACAGGTATCTTGAAAAACACAAACTCATTTATGTATTTTTTTGACAGATCTGATAATTGTTTTTCTGTATTTCACATTGAGTCTAGGCCTACCTACAAGTTCTTCACCTTGTTTGTATTTACAGGGAAGTGCTACATGACACTTTCCTATTATTTCTCTCCCCGGACCAATGGGGACGATTGATAGGCTGAATTTTCTTCCATTTTACAGCATACAAAAAACTAAGACATTTGATCTGGCGAGACTCAAAATATGTCTATAGTTATAGGCCTGGGTGAGTATTTACCATACGAGGAGTAATTGCATGAGGAGATACAAAATGTTATCAAAACAACCAACTTCCAAATGTAAAAGTTGTGCGTATAGACATTGCATTGATGCATCAAGACCGCAGACTATTATAAAATTACATGGATGTGAATAATCATGAAGTTGAGCCTACCTTCGGAACTCATCTTGCAAGATCTCGTTCGCCGAGTCACCCCACGCCTTAGTGTGTCTCAGCCATGACTTGTTGTCTATTGGTGCAGGTAGATTCAGGTGGCTGGCAAAAGTAGCAGCACCTCGTCTTCCTTTCCCGATAGCCCTCGTGGCAATCACACTTAGCTTGTTGACTATCCTTGCTCCAGAATCACAGGCTTTACTTGTCCATTTCCATTGCGGGGAAACACTGCAGTCAATGTTCGTACACTCCAGGGCAAGGCACGATGCCCATCCGCGACGGCGGCTCGAGTCCTCCTTCAGCTGAAGGTCTCCCCCACAGCCCCTACACACTGCCGCAGCGTTCACAAAATCACTCAACTCTTCCATGTCGATCAATCTGAAGCCTGTCGGCCGTTCAATCCCACACACCGCGTCTTCTTGTTCGGAGTCTGTAAGTGTTTCGGTGTCTAATGTAACATTACTGTCCATCCATGCCAAGCCATTAAACTCAAAATCCGACGGATCTGGTCGCCCCTCTGTGTGCCACTCGCCTTCTCCGGGAACGTCTACCTGGTCACTGACAGTGACAACTGTCCCGGTCGAAACGTCCCCAAACTTGCGTTCCGTTGCACATGATATACTTGTTGCGGTATAGCTAGCATCACATTCAATGTCCCTCTGGTTCTGAACCCGCGATCTTGCAATTCTGTCCAGCGAAGTGGTATCCCATTTTTTTTTCTCCTTCCTTGACCGTCCCATGGTTTTCGCCTTGAATTTTGCTCAGGTCGTACTTGTATGAAACTTTCCGAAACACTGTGTAAAGTGAAGCATTGCCATCGTGTTAATAAAGCCATTCGCTTCTTTGATCTGTCGTTTGAGTCGTGAGTGATGCCAAATTTGCTGGACTCCAATGTTCGATCTGACATATGAGCAGTGAGCGATGTCATATTTGTAAACTTGACAAACAAACTGTAAAACCGCGTGTTGTTGTTTGTTGTCGCCGCCATTTTGAACACAGGGGTCAAAGTTGGTTGCCCAGGGTGATAATGCGATTATGGTTATCCCCCTTCGCCCCACCTCTCTCATTG
The DNA here is from genome assembly GCA_964020975.1 of Hermodice carunculata. Lineage (NCBI taxonomy): Eukaryota > Metazoa > Annelida > Polychaeta > Eunicida > Amphinomidae > Hermodice > Hermodice carunculata. The sequence continues at coordinate 38,864,230 of OZ026619.1, read as the reverse complement.
TCTTTGTAGCGGGCCACATGAGAAACCATTACAAGGAAACCACAGAATAGTTCAAGTTTCAGTGGAACGACATCAAAGATTGGGATTTATTGACGGCTTTTAATGTTCATTTTTTTATGACAATGTATGAAACGTATAGTAGCACATGGTTTCTTGTCACACAAGAACAGTCGTAACCGTGGAGTGAACACAGCTCAAGTAACAGCAGAAAATGCCACCAAACACGGCCCGATTTCCTTTTGGGGCCATTTTTTGCGGTTTAGGTTTGGCGACGACTTTCCTAATTTTAATTTTAATTTTCTCGAAAACGGGTGGACCAATTTTCACGAAATAAAAAGGAATGAACAGATAACAATATAACTTAGGTGCGGCATCCTGCGTTTGGATATATTTTTTTTTTTGTGTGTTTTTCGGAATTCTAAATTCAGAGAAGTGGTCAATTTGAGAAGATACCCTTTCTACAGCTGATAAAATGATAAATTTTCCTTTTAGAGAAAAAACAAAAATGCCGAACCTGGACACCTATATAAAGTTTCCTTTCACAAAATTTCAAGGTTGTAAGGAAATTTGTATTCATTTGTGCCTCAAAAAATCTTGAAAACAGACCCTCATGCAATAGCCCGGCTCCTGTCTCACGGGTGCGCTTTTTCCGAATTTTTATTGCACATATGAAATCTCGAGATCTTGGCGAAAGTAAATATATATAGTTTCATGGGTGTAAAAATATTATCCTTGACCGAAGAGCGGGTTAAAGACCGCAGCGGCATACACGCGGAGCTTTACCGACGCTACCTTAATGGGGCAAGGGGGTTTCACATACCTTCGATGGGGAGCAAGTCATTGCACCCAGGGGAGCCTCCACTGCAGGACCAGTCATTAGAGGCTGGCATAACTAGGACTAGGAAGTCTCATGTTCCCTCAACATGGGGCCAGTCTGTAGAGGCTAACTTACAAGACACAGAGAAGCCTCATGTGTCTCCAATGTGGAGCCAGGTTTCAGGAGCTGGTATGCCAGAAGCAGGGGAAACTCAGGTTCCTCTAACTTGGAACCAGCTATCTGAAGCTGGGATTGTTGTCAGGGATGGCTCTCAGGGAGAACTGAGTCAGATGTGGGATGACCATGCATCTGAGGAAAATCAGTCACTGCATCATCCCATGGTAGCAATGGAAGGGACAGTCACTGTGAGGGACAGAGAAGTGCCTTTAACAGTTACTCGGTCTCTTGGAATGGAGGCTAGTGCAATAGATATGACCAAGTACTGCACTCCCTCAGAAGTGAGCCAACCTTTTGCAGTTGGTACAGGCATGTCAGACATGAGAGAGGAGCAACTTCTAAGTCATACAACTACAAGGTCTGGCATAACTGGACCTGAGCCGTCCTTATTTGGGCAGGGTTTAGATATGGCTGTCACTTCATATCCAGTGTTGGGCAGATTAAGCCCTACATCTCCAATGTCTCTATTGTCACCAACCACTGGGATGGAGAGGACAGTAATAAGAAATGGAGATTTACACGATATGCCTGTGACTGAACGTAACTGGAAGGAAAGTTTGTCTTCTGGGGGTGTACCTGTTCAGTCAGGAGTGTCCAAAAATGGGGACAAGGGAATGATAGTCCAACCTCTAATTCCCCAGTCACCAGGTGGGTTCACTACCCTCACATACCCACCGGGTGTTTCCAGATACAATGTGAACTCCCATGTCAAATACAGAATGGAAGAATCTGGGAATGACTTGGTGCTAAAGAGAACTGGTAGTGTTAGAAATAACATAGTGCCACAGAGAATTGGTAGTGGGTATAACCTAGTACCACAAAGACCTGTGGGTGCTGGAAATGACTCGGTACCACAGAGAAATGGTGGAATGTTGAATGAGCTACCTTCTTCCAGGATAGCCAAGCCTGTAACTGTAAATCAGGACGCTGGAATTTTGAGTACTCAAACTAGCCTTTTGAGAACTATAAATCCACCTATTCCAAGTGGACCACCACCAGAAGCAACTTCGGTGTCAGGGATAGGTGTCCCTAGGATGGATAACCCAGCCTATCCTTGCAATAGGCAAAGAAATGCAATGTGTGGCTTTACAGTGGGAGGTAATTCACAGGAAACAGCAGAATCCTCCCAAAACAGAAATATTGGTGCTGGTAGCCAGAATGCACCACCAGTGCCATTGTTACATTTACCAATTGGACCTCAGAATGAGATTTCAAATTCTGGGGCAAGTGATGGAAGACTCATAAGGGCAATGGATCCTTTGATGCTTGCTTCAGTGCAACAGGCTGTGGAAAAGGCATTAGAGGTTTTCAACATTAGCACAAGCAATGTTGATCATAATGCTAAATCCCCAAATCAACAGGTAAATAATGTCAAGACTTCAGCTGCTATTGTTGTTAGGGGAAAAGGTACTGATAAGAGAGGCAGCAGTAAGAAAAGGAGAGACCACCTAGATAAGGTCAAATGTCATGAGAAAGACAGTAGCACCTCACAAGATTCAGAGGAGAGCTCAGAAGGTAGCTCAAGTGAAGGTGCCAGTTCTTCTCATAATATAAGATCTCCGGCAACCAGGAATTCAGTGTCTTCTGAAGAATATACTAGACCAGTAAGAAGACAAAGGAAGGTGGCAAAAACCGCGAAGTTACCGGCTTTCCTTGGTAAGGAACCATGGGAAGTTTGGCTCAACAGGTTCACAGATGTAGCAGATAGGCATGGTTGGGATGACAGTGAGAAACTAGATGAATTATTGCCCAGATTACAAGGACAAGCTGGGGAATTTGTCTATGGACAACTCAGCAGCAAAATGAGAAAAGACTACAAAACCCTGGTGAAGGAACTTAAGAACAGATTCCGTAAAGTTGAAACTACCAAAACCTACCAGGGTAGATTCAGCAATAGAGACCAGAAATTTACTGAAACAGTAGAAGAGTATGCTGCAGAACTCAAGAAATTGTATGATAAGGCATACAAACATCGCTATGGTCAGACAAGAAAGGAAGACTTGCTACGGCGGTTCTTAAAAGGACTCTGCAATGAGAAGGCTCGCTTTCATGTAGAGTATGTGAAAGCCTCACAGGATATAGATGAGGCAGTGTATGAAGTAGTGCACTTTATTGAAACCAGTGGTTCATCTATGACTGAAGGGAATGAGAAGAAACACAAGAAAGCAATCCGAATGATCGCTGAGTACAGCTCTGACTCAGAAACAGAATATTGTGTCAGAGCTGGTTGCCCAAAAGGCAGTAAAGCAGAGAAAAATAAAAAGACTTCTTACAATGAAGTAGTACCTTCAAATGAGGTAACAAATGAACAAGCTACCAAGGATACGGCTGAAGTAACTAAGAACAGTCCTGATACAAAAATTGAGAAGTTGCTTGAACAAATTGAAAGTCATTTAAGCAAGCTAGAAAATGCTGGGAAGAGACGGAATCAAAATCAAACTGGTCCAAGAGGGAATGATGCGCAAGGAGGGGGGACACCGAGACTCAGAAATAGGACACAAGGGTGTTATAGATGTGGTCTGACTGACCATTTTGTCAGGGATTGCCCATATCCAATCCTCATGGGGCAATTACAAGTTTCTACACACCCTATGCAAACTATCCCTCCACAAGGACAGGCAAATAATGTTGAACTTGGCAACACCCCAAGAGAATCGTTAAACTAGAAGGGGCCAGACTTACAGGCCAAAGTTCTGACCCAAATTCTCATGGCCTGTGTCCAAAACAAAATTTAGATAGCAGTGTTGGAGTGACAGAAGATGCAGAGATAACAAGGAGGAAACCAGCACAGTATGCAGGAATGTATATTGAGGGTACTGTGGAGGGTTTACCAGTGACAATTACCATCGACACTGGTGCCACCCTCACAATTATGTCCACAAAAGTATTTGAAACTATCCCTGTTGAGAGTACGCCAGATTTGCAGTTAACTAGAACAAGACCTCAAGTATCAGCTGATGGAAGACCTATTGAATTTAAAGGTGAAGCCACAGTTTCTGTGAAAATGGGAGCAGTTGAATTGAACAAGTCAGTTGTAGTTGCCGACATTGAAGATGATATCCTGCTAGGGTCCGACATCCTTTTAAAAGACCCCTCAGGTCCAGCAGACTTACTAGTGAGTGAAAGAAGAATGGTATTCCAAGGAGTTAGCATTCCAATGAGATGTGTCGGAATACCAACTCCACAGATCAGGAAGATTCACTCTAAAAGGAAGTATGATATACCAGCACTAAGTGAAAGAATAATTGATGTTTATTTGGGTGGGGCACACAGCAGCCACAAGAGTGGAAATGGTATGCTCCTGATAGAAGGTACAATCAGGGCAAAGAAGGATCCCACATTTGTTATTGCATCATGCCTTGTGAATGCAGCAAATGATGGGACAACTAAAGTAAGAGTTTTAAATCCTCTAAATCAAACTTTGACAATATGGGAAAATACAACATTGGGAACTGCACAGGAAGTAGATGAAATGATTGGTGTACTAGCTCCCAGTGAAGATGAAGACATGAGGCACAATTTCCATGGAATTAGAAGGATTAAACTTACAAAAGCTGCAGAAGATCACAGAATCGGAGAAGTGCTTCATCATGGACAGAAAGACTTGCTTGAGGACACATGTGAGGACGATTCTGAGGATTCAATAAAACAGTTTTCCTCAGAGGTTCCAAAACATCTAAAAGAATTATTCACAAAGTCCACAGAGAGTTGTAAAGCACAGGAAAGGGAGGAGATTGCCAAGTTATTGCAGGAATTTGGGTCCACCTTTTCCAAAGATGAGTTGGATTTAGGAAGAACTCATCTTGTTGAGCACGAAATAAATACAGAAAATGCTAAGCCCATAAAACAACCTCCACGCAGAGTTCCCTTGGCTTATGTAGGAGAAGATAGGAAAGCCATAGGGAAGATGTTACAGCAAGGACTAATTCGCCCAAGTCAAAGTCCTTGGAGCAGCCCTATAGTGTTGGTGAAAAAGAAGGATGGTAGCATCAGACCTTGTGTGGACTATCGCAAGGTAAATGAAGTGACAGTAAAGGATGCTTTTCCTTTACCCAATACTAATGTATGTCTGGATACTGTTGCAGGGTCTAAACTATTTTCGACCCTTGACATAACATCGGCTTACAATCAGGTGCCTGTGAAAGCTAGTGATGTACCCAAGACTGCTTTTGTGACCCAATGTGGGTTGTTTGAGTATACAACAATGCCATTTGGGTTGTGTAACTCACCAGCCACATTCCAGAGGCTAATGGAGCTTGCTCTAAGTGGCCTACAATGGCAAACCTGCATTATATATCTGGATGATGTGATCATCTATGGGAGAGATTTCAATGAGCACATTTCCAGACTTAGAACAGTTCTACAGAGGATTAAAGATGCTGGCATGAAATTAAAACCTAGTAAATGTGACTTCTTTCAGAAAGAAGTAGAGTTTTTAGGGCATGTTATTTCAGAAGAAGGTGTTCTGCCAAACACCAAAACCGTCAGTAAGATGTTGGAGTGGCCTATTCCAAGAACAGTGACACAAGTCCGTGCCTTTCTGGGCATGGGGAATTATTACCGGAGATTCATCAAGGACTTCTCAAAGATTGCAGAACCCCTAATAAAACTTACGAGAAAGAAGCAGCCTTTTAAATGGACTGATGAATGTCAAGAAGCCTTCAATGCCCTTAAGAATTGCCTAATCGGACCTGATATAATGGCATACCCTAGTAATGAACTGGGTGATGAATTCATCCTTGATACAGATGCCAGTGAATTTAGTATTGGAGCTGTGTTGTCTCAGAGACAAGATGGCACTGAACGTGTCATCGCATATGGAAGTCGTTCTCTCAACAAGGCAGAACGTAACTATTGTGTCACTGACAGGGAGTTGCTAGCAGTTAAATATTTTATAGCTCACTACAAGCACTACTTGTTAGGCAAGAGATTCACTGTCAGAACTGATCATCAGGCACTCAGATGGCTTTTCAGTCTGAGAGATCCCAAGTTGAGAATAGCTAGATGGATAGAAGATCTGTCAGCTTATGATTTCTCTGTGGAATATCGAGCGGGGAAAAAACATGGCAATGCTGATGGCATGTCCCGTTGCCCTGGTCCTAGGGGATGCCAATGTGACGAAAGTGAATCCTTAAATGATTTGAAATGTGGGCCATGCAAGAAATGCCTCAAACGAGCACTGGGCATGGACAGTTCAATGCAAAAGCAGCCAGTGCTCATCAAAAGATTAAGAAAGCAGAAGCAAATGGGTGTGAGGCTCACATCATGCTTAAAAAAATTGCTGAAACTAGTGATTGGGTTGATGGTGGTAGTCTTCACTGCAGGATTAATATCGTCAAATTGGGCTGACTATTTGAAATCCTCACCAGACAGTCTCAAATTTCAGTTCAGGTTGAACAAACCAAAGGAAGTGATAAACTGGCTGAGGACAACCACAACTGGAGTGGCCCAATCTGCTTTCAGTATCTGTAGGCTTAGAAGTGCAGGGAGAAGGAATACTAGTTGGAACTTCCCTCACTCAGCAAAGAGTTTGAGAAAGAAACAATTGGAGGACCAAGACATAGGGCCCATTCTAAAATGGAAAGAGGCTGGACAAAGGATTTTTGGTAGCCAGGTGTGTCAATCATCACCTGCTACCAGACATTACTGGAATCTCTGGGACAGCTTGTTTGTTAAAGATGGAGTGTTGTTTAGGACATTTCATCGGAAGGATGGTACTGGTTCACATCAACAATTTATCGTTCCCAGAGTAATGCGAGAAGAGATCATGCATGAAATGCATGGCAGTCCATTATCGGGACATTTAGGGAAGAAGAAGACGAGAGAGAAGTTGTTGCAGAGATTTTATTGGTTTGGTGGTCGTGAGGACACCAATGCATGGGTGGCAAAATGTCATTCATGTGGAGCAATCAAACCCCAAGGGAAAACTCCTAGGGCTCCTCTTGGAGTTATGCCAGTTGGTGGTCCTTTAGACCGCTTGTCAACAGACATAATGGGGCCTCTACCTGAATCTGAAAGGGGAAACAAATATATCCTGGTGGTGAATGATCACTTCACCAAATGGGTGGAAATATTTGCAATCCCTGACACCTCTGCAAAGACATGTGCTGAAGTCATCCTTAATGAGGTGATATCTCGGTTTGGATGCCCTTTAGATATGCATTCAGACCAGGGAAGGAATTATGAAAGTAACATCTTTGTAGAATTGTGCCATCTGTTAGAAATAAGGAAGACACGTACCACCCCAGGTAATCCTCGCTGTAATGGGTTAACAGAAAGATTCAACAGAACATTGATTCGGATGATTAAAGCTTACATCAAGGGTGACCAAAGACAGTGGGATTAAAATTTGGGATGTCTGGCTGGTGCTTATCGGGCAACAATACATGAAAGCACTGGTATTACACCGAACCTCCTTATGCTTGGCAGGGAGGTCAGATTTCCAGTGGAAGTAATGTTTGGCACTTTGTCTGCAGATACTCCAGAAATTGCTTCATATGGTGAATATGTAGACTGTTTAAGGAAGAAGCTACAGAAAGCTCATGAGGTTGCCCGACAGCATCTTCAGGCATCATCTAAAAGGCAGAAAGAAACATATGATGCCAAATTAGCTTATCATAACTTCAAAGTGGGAGATCTGGTGTGGTACTATTCAGATGCTACTCAATTGAAACTTGCACCAAAGCTACGTTGCCCTTATGAAGGTCCATATTTGATAGTGAAGAAATTGAATGATCTAGATTACATTGTTCAATTTGATGCAAAAGGAAAGAAGCGAGTTATTCATCACAACAGACTGAAGCCCTACTTGGGGAATGTAACCCTCAAGTGGGCAAAAGGGGCTATTAAAAAGGCAAGGTAGGCTACAACACGTAGACCAGTCTACATCTACAAATACTCATAGCTGCTGGTTGTGTGCTTGCAGATGTCAGGAGAGACTAATGTACAGCCCTGTAAGGACAAAGGACCTGTGTATCATTGCCTGTTGTGCAATTACCGGGGTGATAGGGGGCAAAAGAAACGTCATTTTATTGAAAATAAAGTGTATGTGGACTCTTACTAAAAATTTTGTGATTATCACAGTACACTTATATTGATGTGGTTATTGTAAGTTTGGTTTCTAAGTCCAATGAGGGCATTTGGACTGAAACAGGGGGATAATGTGATGAAATGGGATAATCGCATATTAATTAATTAAACCTGATACATGGTTACTGTGTAATTCTGCAATTAAATCTGTATATAGATGGCAGCACCTACTGGACAGGGTATTTTGTTAGTTCTTGGGGTTGTCTGTAGAGGGCAGATAGTTACAGCACTGTTTACAATATGAGTGATGTTTCAGTTGCACAATTGTAAATTCTCTTATTAGAAATATTGTGGGCAAGATGCAAGAATTTCCAAAGCAGAATTATTGTCCAGATGTTTGTCATAAAATGTGATCCCTTGTTCTTATATCTCTGCCTTCTAGAAATATATTTTAATGATTTTGTATGTCCATATGTAAATGAGTGACACCATACATTATAAGCATCTGAGTTAATGATGTCCCTCGATCCTCCCATGCTGTGGTGTCAAGTCCAGGTTTTCCCCTTGAAAGGGTTGAAGACAAGTATATCTTGCAAGGAGGATCCAGCAGATGGGACCAGAGGACTGAAAGTAATTATTATTACTGAGTGTTGGCAGAAGTAGGCTGTCTGGACACCTGGGCCCATTAACCACTGGTAAGGGTGGTACTTGTAAGCTGTAGCAATTGGAGTGCAGGTGGCATTCCATGGACAGATAAGTGGTCTGTCAGGAAGCTGGTCACTGACCACAAGAGGTGGTTGGGTGACAGCCAAGGGTGAGAGCTGCCTGAATTGAAGTCCAGCCACTCAGGGAAAGTGTGGCACTCCAGAGGCAGACCAGTGGAGGTTTGTCCGGCTTTCAGCCACTCAAAGAAAGGGTGGCACTCCAGAGGCAGGGCAGTGCAGGTCTGTCCAGCTTTCAGCCACTCAGGAAAGGGTGGCACTCCAGAGGCAGACCAGTGGAGGTCTGTCCAGCTTTCAGCCACTCAGGAAAGGGTGGCACTCCAGAGGCAGGCCAGTGAAGGTCTGTCCAGCTTTCAGCCACTCAAAAAAAGGGTGGCACTCCAGAGGCAGGCCAGTGAAGGTCTGTCCAGCTTTCAGCCACTCAGGAAAGGGTGGCACTCCAGAGGCAGACCAGTGAAGGTCTGTCCAGCTTTCAGCCACTCAGGAAAGGGTGACACTCCAGAGGCAGGGCAGTGGAGGTCTGTCCAGCTTTCAGCCACTAAGGAAAGGGTGGCACTCCAGAAGCAGGCCAGTGTTTATAGGAGTCAGGAGATCAGAGTTCTGCCTGTATTAAAAGGTTATAATAGGACATAAGTTCAAATGCCAGACATAAATGTAGTATCTGTTCAAAAGAGGTAACATAACATTGTATCCAGGGTAGTGTGTACAGCTTTGCACATGGTATGTGATTTCAGTACAGTCACCAAATTGGTGTTACTAAATGGTGAACATTCAGGTAACCAGTAGTCTCTAACAAGTCAAGAGACAGGTAGTTATATCCCCAATTTTATGAGTCCCTGATTTAGTGTAAGGTTTACCTTTAATAAAGGGACATATGTTTCAATTTGCCTTTTCATGGTTGTATGTTGAAGATTTTCAGATATCAAGACATTGCACCCAAATGTAACACTCACGCTACCATACCCGTTACAATATATATACATATATATATATATATATATATATATATATATATATATATATATATATATATATATATATATATATATATATATATATATATATATATATATATATACATATAATACAAACTGTAGGGCTGGACAAACATTTGTCAATAGGTAGTGTTATTACAATCATTTGAACGTAGTATTTTAGGGTTTTGGCAGACATGATACTGGTCTGTAAAACTGAAATATATACATACACATGTAGCTCACATTTATATTGATATTCCATTTTCAGGCAGTTGTGGTAGAACTCTTTACTAATAAGGATACACAATTCAATTCAATACGAAAGTTTTTGTTAATAAACCATGGTCTTTTTTCACATGTTTTATGCAGTCAGCAAAAGCGTGCTTTAAAATAACAATAGTATATGTATAAAGTGACTTCATTATATTATTCATTTTTAGATTTAACTTTAATTACACCTCTTAAAATTTAGTTGGGCTACATATTATATATTCCAATACACCCCTTGGGTTAACTCTAACTTGCATACAACTTTTGTTTGATATGAAACAAATGAAACATTGAGAATTTGAATCTGTATCGACCATAGGTTGGAAGATGTTGCAACATAAAAAAAATGCTCATAAGTGGCCAAATTTGGATTTTGGTACTACATTATGGCCCGTTTGTGAGTACGATTTCTAAAAATAGTTTTATGTCCCGTATAGCGGTCGATTTGATCGATCGATCTATTGATTGATTGAATTGATCTGATTGATTAAATGGATATGGATGGATTCTCCCCCACGAAGTGGGGACTCTGTGTTTATTGTTTGACAGATTGATATTGATTTGATCTGATTGATTAAATGGATATGGATGGATTCTCCCCCCCCCGAAGTGTGGGGGACTTTGTGATGATAGAGTTTACAGGTAGGTATAATAATTGATCTTTGATCGATTGGAAAATCCTGTCCATCCTCCCCAACAGGCCGAAGGCCTGGAATATATATATATATATTGAATCTCACTGTATTGATTTGTGATTGGAAGCACCCTTAGATGAGAAGAGCTAGCTTTCTCATCTCTGTTCTAAGACACATAGCGAACATTGAGGGCTAGGTTCTCGTGTCAAAGAATGGAGTCACTCTTCCATTGACCTATAAATCACACTTTGTCCTCATGCATTATAACAAAAGCAACTTACACTGTGAACAGTTCAGTGTCTCAATGTAGAATGATTCTGAGTAAAAGTAATCACAAATGTACCTACCTCAAACAACCAATCAGAGACAAGTTGAAACCTCCCAACCAATCAGAGAACAGAACAGTCTAAAAAAGAACGACTCGTAACCAAGCAAAGGAGCAGCATAAAACAGCACACAAAACAGCATACAACAGAACACAAAACAGCATTAGGGAGTGAAATTTATATACACAAGGTAAAATTTCATTTCAGTCATTTTATTCACACAAATACTAACATATATTCACACCAAACTATAAATTTACATCATATACTTTCTTTTGTCTATGTAACTTTTCCATTAATAGACTTCTAAACATTCACAATTGTAAATTCAGTTCAGTAAATAATACATAAAAGTCATCTCTTATATCTTGTGTTTCATTTGTCAGTTCTTTTTTCATGATGTCTTCTCTCAAACTAACATTCAATACTTCAGTCAATAAATCAGGTGCATTCATATTCACATGAATCTTTAGTTCATTCATTATTCTGTCTAAAGCTTTCACTACCTGCACAGCCGATATTTTACTCTTGAAATCTTTGAAATATTTGTCCACTGTCTCGTCCCATTCTGCCAAACACCCTCCACACCAAACAGGCCAAAGGCCTGGAATATATAGCCATGGTTTTGAATCTCACTGCATTGATTTGTGATTGGAAGCATCCCCTAGATGAGAAAGGTAGAGACCCGCAGGTATAATGTCTGGCTTTGATTAGTCATATGTTAACGATAATTGACAGTCGAGTTAATTAAAAATAACTGAGAAATCACAGGTGGTCTGGGGGTGTCGACAAAAGAGTTCATACATAATTAACTTAATCTGAGAATACCACCTAACAAGGTTTTTTGCTGTCTGGGCGGTATTGTCTTTGACTCCTTTGAAGTTATATCTAGCTGAAGTGCCACTTAAGTTGAGATGATAAGTACCAAAGGTCACCTATGGATGTCGGCAAATCATTAAACAGGTTATAAATTCTTTTGCAGACATCCATAGGTCACTTTTGAAGTTATAGCTGACTGAAGTGCTACTTAAATTGAGATGATAAATACCAAAGGAGACCTACGGATGTCAGCAAAAGAATTTGTAACCTGTTTAATGATTTTTTTTTCTACCAACCAAGTGGCTGCCATAGAAAGTCTAGGAATACAAGAGTGCCAGGAGATGTAACTCCGATAAATATTTGATAAATAAACAAACAATCTTTAAGATTTGATATGCTAAGATATATGCTGTAAAAAAATTACTTTAATTCATGTTATATAGTCAGCGACAGGACTAATAAAGCTTACAATGAAGCAAAATTTCCAAAACATTTTTAATACATACATATTATTGTGTAATATACCTTGTTCATTTTTCTGTATCTAAAATTCTTATTTACTAAAACCAAATGATGTTTATTTTATGAAGCACTATTTCTTTGAAGATATGTTTATTATCAATTACTTATCATTAAACCAACGAGATCTATTATTATGAATCGTTCAGTGTGGCTGGAACCATACCAGTAAGTAAGTAATTCTTTTATTGACTAGAAAGGTCACAAGTGACCTATTTGTCACAGTACATGTGAATAATACAGAATATGTAAAATATATAAATGTACACATATTAGCACCTGGAAATAAGATGCTGTCTGTCTATAGAGAATGAATAAAAATACAATGGCACCTGGAAAAGGTGCTGTAAGTTCTGGGTAGCCCTTTTATATTGTCCTGAGGTCAACTACTAATCTATATCTGTATGTTCTACCGAACTTTGCACCACCTATACGTGTATTATATGCACCATTAAAAGTTTATTACAAATGCACCATTGCAGTTGCATGTATAAAAAACATGTGTTATGAAAATACTTGGTATGTCTACAGATATTGCTGATGGGGGTTTGTCGTTTCAGCGTAATCACAGGGAGTCTTAATGGTGTACTTTTAGTCTGACCTGTTTGGCTTATCAATACATTTATACAGAAATTTACCCAATGCAAACAATAAACCTGGGTGTTTGGTCAATAGGAGGCTTTTGAATTGGTCGCAGGGATGCATTGTTACAAAGTGCTTAAAATGCAGTGTCGCCGCATGGAGCATGTTTAATCTCTCTGTAGTTGATGGTGATTGACAGTCGAGTTAATTAAGCTGATAAGTCACAGGTGTCTACTGCTCTCACGCTCAAAGAGCCGTGCGCAGATAATGACCGGCTATACCAAATTAACAGACACATGTGATCTATATTGACAAAGAATTCACATTTATTTCTACTAACCTTCTGTAATAAACCTTATAATTCCTTACACAAACACTAGCATCCCAAAACAAAACTCACAAAAACAAACAAATAAATTTCAGGATCCACACGCAAATAATCGAAACAAAGAAGAAACCCAAAGGGCCTGGAATAAAAGTGAAGTGTAGATTATTGATCTGATAGGAAATACCCCAGCCCAGCCATCATAGCCAGCTAGGCCCCAGTTGGGTCCCACATGGGCAGTGATGTGGGTCCCACTTGGGCAACCCATATGGGTCCCACTTAAATTTGGCCACAGGCTCCAAGTGGGCCCCACCTGGGCTAGCCATGATGGGCCCCCGATGGGCTTTACCTGGGCCCTCTCTGGAGCCCACATCCAATTAGACAGGTAGCCATGATGGGCCCCTGATGGGCTTTTGCTGGGCCCTATATCCAACTAGACAGGTAGCCATGATGGGCCCTATCTGGGACCCATATCCAATTAGCTATAGACAGGGTTTTAGGTGGGGACTCAGCTCCTATTACAAATTTTTGTCTTCTTTTAATTTATGTTTTGGAGAATCAAATGTCAATTCAAATCAAATTGTTTTGGTTCCCATTTTAATCAATGTGGATACAATTATTCCAGATAATTCCATGACTTATCTATCTCTTGTATCTGGTGGTCACTGCTATGCTCCGGATTATGATCTGTTTATGATATTAAAATATGAATTATTAATATTGCTTTATGGTGTGAAGTAAATTATTGCTACAGTTTGTCAACACCATGAGAGCAATTTAGAGTTCATCACTGTCAAGATTTGGTGAGCTTTGATATTATTTGATATATATATATATATATATATATATATATATATATATATATATATATATATATATACATACATATATATATATATATATATATATATATATATATATATATATATATATATATATACATATATATCATGTATATAAAATCAACATGCATTCAAATACAAATTTTTGCATTTAGTCCATTAATACCTTGCCTGCTAAGCTGACTGAGGGCTGTTGATTCTGATATGCCCAACTTAGTCCGCAGTTTTTCTAACAAAATGAATTTCTTGGGGCTTTAGAGTTCCATTACGGAGAAGATTGATAAAGTACCCAAATCCATGTGGTGGCTGACCACTAATAGAGAGTGTGAAATGTAGTTATCAAAGACACTGAAGCTATCACCCCAACTGGGCCAGTCCCTGTGTGGTTATTAAGTATGCAAACATTGAAGAAACAATTAAATTAGGAGATATATGTGATGAAATGTATACCCAAGGAATGATTGTGTTCATATAACTGCAGACCTTCGGTGCTGCCTACAGTCTGCTCACCTAGCATTCATAACAAGAGCCACTCAAAGGTCCAGCTATAAGCAGGCAGAGTACAAATACCTTCAAATGAAATAAATGTAAGAGAGCAAATGTCCAGGTAAATCAGTGAATTTAATGGCGAAATATATATATACACATATACACGCAAACTACTGGGCGCCCACCCTCCCGTTTTGTGCCCTCCTCTCCCTGTCTCTCTGATGACGGACTGTCCTCCTGCCATCCCTGTCCCGGGCACCAGTGAGCCACTTACTCACTGACTGCCCCACCTGCTTCCGGTCCACTGACGTTAGTGTGGTGTTTCTTTTGACCGCTCCTGTATAAAAATTAAAACAAAGGGCACTCTACTATTTGAAGGAAAAAGTAAACAGTTTGTCACAGATCTTAAGACTCAGCTAGAACCTAGCAAAATTCTTGTGAAAATTTGAATTAACAAATATTGCATATTTTAATTTGTTTTTTTCTCAAAAGTTACACAGTTCATACAAACTGCACTTATAAACAGTCATAACTCTTCAGTATTTCACATTAGAAATAGTATTTCTCAGCATTCTTGATGACTCAACGTAGTCGAGAGGTTTGACTGTAATTGTTATAGCCCATTACACACTTTATTGGTGGTCTAGCAATGAAAATCATGACAGGTCAACTGTTGTACAGCTTATAGGACAAGTACAGATATCACTAAGCATTTGCAATGCTGGCCCTGGTGGCTAAATGTGACAAAGTGGGAAAGCAGAACCACTCAGAAATTTAGGTCTACAGAGGAAAGTATTACAATATGCATTGAAAGAAGAAAAAATTCAACCCCATCTGACAAGGTTGCGTGTCATACTGACAAACAAAATCTAAGGTGCACATCTTCATGTGCTGATTACATTACAAATTGCTGAAAGAGGGATGAAGGCACAGCCAGAAGTTCAGATGGAAATGGGCGAATCTATATGCACCAGCCACCTTAGAGATTAGAGCTGAAAATAAAATAGCTATATATCTGCCAACCTCTATCTATACAATATCGGAATGTCTTTGGTGAAAAATTAGAATAACTGATATTTTTACATAGATTTCAAAATAAAATTGGTCCTGAAAAATCAGAATTTCTTCCTATTTCTAATCTATTAAATTTTACACTATTTTGTGTAAATATCACCAAAATCAGAATGATTCTGATTAATTCAGAATGGTTGGCAGCTATGAAGCTATCGTGTACTTTGGCCATGTACTTTGTAACTGAAGAATCATATTCAAAAAGCGATAGCGTTCTGGCTAGATTGACAGGACACCTGCCTCCCCCAACATGGGAATTTCAAAATATAGATGCCACTGAAACCAGCAACCCTAACCTTGCAGATGTGTTAAGAGCTGGCACAGCCAGAAAAAATTTTGAAGCACCCAGCCTGAAAAGATGTAAAACAATTCAAAGCCAACACCGAGCTAAAAATACATGAAAATAAAGGGCAACTATTATAAGCCAAAAACAGCAGAATAAATGTTGTTTATAATATTGCTGCATAAATACTACATTGCTCACTACTTGTGCAAATACCCATACCACCAATGCTCATGCAAACACATACTTTACATACCTGGTCCCTTCTTTTGTGCAACAAATATAACAACGTTCATTTGTATTATAAATAGAAGATGAATGATACAGCAATGAGAAAATAATAATGAAAAATACCAAACTAATACCATAGATGTATATATTGCTCATCATGAAAACTGCACTATGTATATTTTTCCATTATACATATAAGCTTTGCATATAAAAAAAACATATGTATGTAAAACACTATTTCAATAACAGAAATAAATTACACAGAGATGCCACTGACTTCAGTCAAAATTACCCGAAGTGGGATAAAAATTACCTGAAATATGTGTATACCCCCTCCTTTTTCTTCAGATTTGAATTGTGCTGACAAAATGGATACTTTTTTTTCTTTGGCAAGTTTAAGAAAATTTACCTAAATTCAGGTAAAATCCTGAAAAGTAGCATCTCTGATACAGTAAACTATAACTGTCAACTTCAAAAATATAGATGTGTATTAAATAAGCAGAGAGAAATATAAACACTTACAACACTCTGTTGGAATGTGCTGTCCTTGAGATGCAACTCGATTGCTTCCAGCTCTTCTTCATTAGTTGCTGGCACCCTGGCCTCCTCCGGCAGGTCCACCTCATCTTGCACACCATTTGCTTTCCTCAGAAGGCTCTGCAGAAAGCCTCCATGCACTCTTTGAGTAGCTTTTATGTCTTCAAGTGCACGGAAAACCTTTTCCAGGGTATTGTGGAAAGTTCGTTCCCCTATAAGGAAAAAATACCACATGAACACTGATGAAAAAATTTAAAATAAGCATTCTTTTATACAACATTTAAGTTTACATTGTATTATTTATTTTGAAAGATGCAGACATGAAAGGCATACACAATTAACTGGAAGTGATTTCTTTAAACTAAAACTACACTCATAACTTTGTTGATCACCTGAATAACATATATCTATTGGCTAAAACATGCTATAATTAAGGCCAGCACTTCATTTGCTTACAAGTTATCAGCAGTAAAATGATGAAGTAGACACAACCTGCAAATATGCAACATTTATGCAAATTGTTTTCCTTGATTTGCACTTACCACAACTGCATGTGCCAGTGTTTGTGTTGGATGCCCTGGATGTGGATGGGGTAGCGTCAGTTGTAGCCCTGGATGATGACTGGGTGGTGACAGTCACAGTCCTGGATGATGATGGGGTGGTGACGGTCATGGCCCTGGATGATGATGTGGTGGTGACGGTCATGGCCCTGGCTGATGATGGGGTGGTGACGGTCATGGCCCTGGATGATGATGGGGTGGTGACAGTCATGGCCCTGGCTGATGCCGGGGTGGTGACCGTCATAGCCCTGGATGATGATGGGGTGGTGATGGTCATGGTCCTGGATGGTGATGGGGTGGTGACAGCCACGGCCCTGGATGATGATGGGGTGGTGTCGGTCACAGTACTGGATGACGATGGGGTGGTGATGATGGTCACGGCCCTGAATGATGATGGGGAAGTGACAGTCCTGGTTGCTTGCAGGCTTGGTGGTGGGCTGATAGATGATGCTGGGCTGTGAGGCGGAAATGATGTACTAGGAGATGTGGGTGGGCTGGTGTCTTGTTCATTGTCAGGTGGGGTAGGTGCCCTTTCCAATCCCCTCTGACTCTTGTCCCTGTCTTCCTGGCCTTTCTCATTAGAGGAAAAATCAAATATCTTCTGTGGCTTCCTGCAACAAATGAACTGTTTCTTTCAAACCCCCAAAACCACCAAGAGAATTAAGCAAAAAGTTCAGGGTTTTACCCAGGAAACTCCTTAAGAGTATGGTGATTGATTGCTAAAAATAGCAGCATTGGACAAATTAAAGCCCTAAATGTTCTAGAAGAACTGCTAGCTCTACTAAGTCTGTATGGTGACAGCTACATGGATTTACTCAATGTTCGATCTTGTAGATAACACGATACACCTGTATGGGAAAACTCAATTTTCATGTTGCGTGTGTCATAGCTCTTAAATCGATTTTGAAACATGGTTCACATAACAATTCCTAACAATTTGTGGTCATTTTGGTCTCGGATGAAAGCAAAAATAGTTACGGAGGGAAACTTGTCTCAGAGTTTTTATTTTTTTCTTGGTTTGTTCAGAGCAGTAAAATTTATGCGCCAAAGTCACCAATCTTCCGCAAATTTGAATTTTGGCACTTTGATGGGCCACAACTTTTAAAAGAATAGGCTTATCAAATATTTGAGACAAAGTTCCCTCCATAATTTTGTTCAGACCAAGGTTGTAAAATATTATGAACATTAATGAAAAAATGAAAGACAAAGCTGTGTTCAAAGTAAAAAAAGGCAATTTAGCACTTGTTTGTACCCCATAACCTGCAAATAGGTCAAATATTAAAATTCATTATTAAACTGTATAGCCCGAATGGAACCCTTTCCAGTGATATATTATACATAATGTAGCTGTAAACATCTAAAGCACAAAATGCAAAACTAAGTAAAAGGGGGCGTGGCTGTATTGTGAGCCCTTAAACTTCTTGGTCGAGCATAGTGACTACAGTAGTACCTGCTGTATGTGACCACTGCCATGAGCAACTGCCTGCTCTTTGTGACCACATTTCTGGAGACACAGGAAATCTTTGTAAATTTACCTGTGGTGAAAGACCATCGGCTGTATAGATGTGACCACTTTTTCTGAGCAGAAGGGATGGTCACATACAGCAGGTACTACTGTACAATCTTTGTGACAATAGGTGCCAATAGGCTGTCCCAAAAGGAATTAAAGTGTATTCACATCATTACGGAGGTTTACACGTTCACACTGAGAAAAAACATCATAAATATATCTGGCATTTGTCATATTATTTCAAATTTTCACTTTATGTCTATTTTTTAACATACAGTAAAAAAGTTACATAGTTAAGTTTAAGCTCACTTACCATTTTTTGCGCTTTGGTTCCTCGTCTGCGGTGTCAATATTATCGGTGAATTCTGCAAGAGTTTCCTTTTCCTTTGCTCTTCCATAGTTTGCTACACACATTGTAAAGAAACAGTCTCACTATAAATTTACTGATTTTTCAGTGACATAAGTATCCCCCGTGATTGTGCTTGCCTGCCTTTTATGCAATACTTACAAGAATGAATGATTTTTGCACCTCATTACTTCCAGTTTAATACAAGAGTGACATATACCTTGCAGTAATACATGTGTCCTAATCTCTGCCCTTCAAAGCTAATCCTGAAATTCATGATCTAATCACATAGTTTACATATTTATATTTGTGTTTTATGGCCTCTCAAGTTGCATTCAATATTCCTTGATCACAAAAATTAAATGTTTAGTTTCTAAGACCGTTTTAGGGAAAACCCTATATAATCAGCACCATTTAGTGCCATTTGTAAGAACATGCAATATAAAAGTTTGAATGGGGATGAGCGACATGCCTGAGACACCAGAAACATTTTACGTTGTGACTATTTAAATCTTAAATTTTTGACACCATTTTACATGTGTGAACCACGCAGGAGAAATTTATATTCCTTTAAAATTCAAACATGTTGTAATCATGACTGATATATATATTGCATGGTTGAAACTATTTCATTATTAATATGGGAATAAGAATCTCACCTGCTCTTCCAAGTACTCGCACACCATATTTTTTCCATTTTTTTGATGGCTCAACTTGGTGTTGTGCCAGTTTAGATGCTTTATCTTTGGATGGAAAATAACACTCCTCCTCCTCCTCACTAGTGAACCATTTCACTGAGATGACTCCAACTGACTGTGATACTATGAACTCCACAACAGCATATGGCAGCATTCTCTACAACAGGAATTCACTTTATTGAGTCTGGGCAACATGCAGAATTTTGTTTACATTTTTGTACTAATAGAAAAAACTATAATTTTGGAACACTTTGGGTAATCTCAATCACGTCTTAATTTTGAAGATCAATTATCCTTCATTGAATCAATTAATTTTACTGTGAACTTGCACAGCAAAGAATCTAAATGGTATGAATTATGATTGGCCCCCTGAAAACGTCATTCTTATATGGCTAACCCAGCCTCCTGTTGACCCTCAGACAGAAAAAGGACTCCAAGGTATAGGCCTACACGATATCCTGAAACAATATCAAGGCTCACAAGATTTTTCCCTATTGCCC
Source organism: Hermodice carunculata (assembly GCA_964020975.1). Classification (NCBI taxonomy): domain Eukaryota; kingdom Metazoa; phylum Annelida; class Polychaeta; order Eunicida; family Amphinomidae; genus Hermodice; species Hermodice carunculata. Next base: position 38,843,965 of record OZ026619.1, on the reverse strand, counting down.
TCAGCCTGAACAAGTAAAAGCAGTGAATGGGAACTTGGCTCACGTTAAAAAGAGATGAAAAATATCAACCAACACCTTGATAGTGGGTCACTAATGGCAAAGAACTTGTGAAACCAATGAAGTTCTTTCATGGAAGAAAATAATAGCAAAGGATTATCCATAAGGTAAAGGATAATCAATACAAAATGTCATAATAAAAAATGTCTTTGGGGAAACCTTCAAAAAAGAGGTATTTCCCTATCCTTCTATTGAGAGGATAAGTTGAATTTACACTGAGAGCAAGTAGCTTAACGGATAACACTTGCCCTTTAAGGCAAGTAAAATGAAAAAAATCTGTGTCCTACAGATCACTGGGTATGTAACTGAGGAAAAGCCACATGCTCATGGTTTTAAGGAAGCAAAATATACTTTCTACACAAGCGAATCACAGGATAGACATCATATCTCCGAGCTAGACCAGAAACCTTACAAATTCCTAGTTTTGAAGAAGCCAGAGGATAATCATAGAAATCCTCTCGCCTTGTGAACTCCTCAACAACGACTTGGGTTTCGGCCAATTTTAAAATATTTCTGATGAGTATTACTTTATTGTCAACCTCAAAACAATTATCTCTAATTGAACATGAGACGAATGATCCTAAACCGCAGTACTGCTTGTACTGAAAACATGTAGAATATTCTCTTGGCAAAGGACCAGACATGTGGGGCTTCTTGAGTATTTCTGTATCAGCAGAACACACAGAACTACTTTCATCTTTGCCTTTTGAAACTTTAACTTCAGCCATATGTTTCCTTTCACTTAAACGGCGCACTGTCTGTGCTATATGGTTCTGAGGTCTGCGGACAAATTTTTTCAACTTTCCAAGATAATTCTCGAAAGGAAAGGCTGATATATTATCCAAAGGTCCATACCGTCTGACATCATCTACAATATGGATCAAACTATGTACATTGTAAATTAAGGCCTCCTCATCAAACAATACACCAAAGTTCTTCACATATGCCAGCAACTATTTCTTCACATAGTCACAGCGTTGCATACATAAATTTGGACAAACAAGGTGACTGATGGCAACTGAGAGAAACATGAAATGGTCATACAATTTCTTGGGCAAATAATTGCGTAAGACAACAGGACCTGTATACAATAAAAATTGACGTAATTCTGTAGCTTTCCATTGCTTAACTTCCAGCAAATACCTAGGCTTCCTGGAAAATTCCCTTGGCAGACAAGTCCTAATCGCTACTAAATTGTCTGATATCAACTTTATATTATTTGCGGAAATCCTGAAAATCAGAGGTCCACCTCTCCATAGAAGTATCATTTTGCGAACTACTCCTAGACACACAAGAGGCATATAATCGAGGCAGAATTGACTCACAAGGCCAACATTAAGGTCACACAGTGGAAAAGCCTGTAAATGATGATCCGCGTCACGCATCTCACGAAAGTGAGCATCCGTTCTTAATGGATCATTTAACTCAGGAAAAGTCATTCTCCTATTTAAATACAGACCCTCTTCGGTGCAACGTTCACACCCACTATAACCAGTATTTCCTTTTATGCATTTTAAGAAGGCACGTGCAGGAGCATCACAAACAAATGCATCTATCTTGATGTTATACATTTTCCCATTATATTCAAATCCTTGGTCTTGCAAACGACCCATCTCCTGAACAAAGTCCTGTAAGTACTGATGCACTGGATCTGGCTTTGACTTGCCACAATAAAGCCCAATGACACAAGGATCAGAACCACGAAACTCCCTAACTAAAGCAAGTATTGGCCAGAGACTCTCATTTGTACTGGTGAAAAGTGGTAAGCCATCAATATTGAAGTGAAGAGTTAAAATATCAACATTGTCCAGTTATGACTGTGAAGAGATGGTGGCCAACATGGAAACAAGAGATTTCTCAATACCAATGTAGAAATAATCCCCCCCCCCCCTGCAACATTCTTAATGTCAGATTGCACTGGTGTAGCTAAACGTGTTCTGGGGTCTTTTGGTAACTCCAAATTAGACTGATTCAGTATTGCAATAAGTGTCCTAAGGCTGCATGTGAAATATTAAATTTTGTTGCCCAGTCTGCCAAGTGCTCCCATGTATTATAACCATCTTTGCTGTCAGTGCTACTGGTATCACTATCACAATCACTGTCTTCATCATCCAAATGAAAACTAGGGGTAAGGGTATTCTCCATATATTCTAGGGTGTCAGTTGCATTATGTAAATCCTGGTCTTGCTCTAATACATCACTGCCATTAGAACAATTGAGTGTATGTTCTGGAGTTACAAGACTTTGAACATCTGTGCCCATGCTGCCACCAACACTGATATTATTCAATCCAGGGATTTGAACATCTGTGCCCATGCTGCCACCATCGCTGCTATTATTGAATCCAGGGCTTTGGAAATCTACATCCATGCTGCCGCTAGCACCAACATCCTTCAATCCATGATCTGTTGAGGTATCCACATGGGGTTCAGACTGCTCCTCTAAACTATTAAGAGTATTTAAAACTCTTTCTCTAATCCGCCTACGTTTTGTCCTCTCTGAACACCCAGAATATGCCATCTTACCTGTAAACCCAAACGTACAAACTATTACATGAATCTTAGATATGTTTAAAATTCATAAACAATAAGATATGAGAAGAGGACTGTGTAAACCGCTCACATGTGGCCAGTTGACCGTACATATCTATTAAGAGAGATGAACATTTATAGGGGTATTCAGTGGTATTTTTCTTGTGACGAACGGGACATTTTGGAGAATTTGAAAGTTTATAAGAAGTCACAAATTTTGACTTTTCATGATGAGGGGAGAAATATTTTTCCAAGAATGAATATCAGTTTGGATTTTTATTTTAAAATATCAGTCTTTGACTGAGAAAAAGTAAAAATTATACTCATTAAATATGTAAAACAATGTATTTTTGTTAAAAAAAACTATAATTTTTATATATAATAATGGTAAAAGATAGGGTGGCTGTATGACGCATATTTTTTTGTCCTGTTTTCAGGTCATAAGGTAGGGTGACTGGCAACAAGAATTTTTTAAGGGTGGCCAGAGGTTCTTGTTTTGCATTTTTTTATGAAAAATGTTTTTAGGCTTTAACAAAATCTAACAATGTACAATACCGCGTTTTATTTGCAATTCGGCAAACATCACTATGAAATCAGCGTAGGCAACTTGGAAAATTGCTATTTCAGCCCTACAGAAGTCCCAAAAATCAGAATTTGTTAGAATTATGATCAGGCATTTCTGATTTGTACATCTCTCAAAGTTAAAAATATGCTATTTTAGGAAAATAAACTAAAATTTGGGGGCGGCCCAAAAAAAGGGGTGGGGGGTGATGAGAAACAGTAATATCTTTCTAATGGGCCTTATCAACAATGACTTTAAGCATGTTTAGGATTATTATGTAATTGGGTTCTGTTTTACACAAAACAAGTAGCTGCTGACGCTAGCAATATCCCCCGCCCACAGTAATCATGGACGGACGGACGGACAGTGCCCATTACCATATCCCCTCTAAGGTCTACCCGCCATAAAAAAATCAAAGGGCTGGCATCAATAATTTAGAAGATATGGCCCGGACAAAGTTTGTATTGTATCTTGAGCTTGCTTAATGAACTTTGTTAATTAATTGATTAATTAATTAATTAATTAATGGAAGTTATTAGCCACAGAAAACAATGCCTATGCACACCTACTACCTAAGGTCTACCCACCATAAAAAATCAAAGGGCTGGCATCAGTAATTTAGAAGATATGGCCTGGACAAAATTTGTTTTGTAGCTTGAGCTTGCTTAATGAACTTTGTTAATTAATTAATTAATGGAAGTTATTAGCCACACAAAACAATGCCTATGCACACTTACTACCTAAGGTCTACCCACCATAAAAAATCAAAGGGCTGGCATCAATAATTTAGAAGATATGGCCCAGACAAAATTTGTATTGCAGCTTGAGCTTGCTTAATGAACTTTGTTAATTAGTTAATTAATGGAAGTAATTAGCCACAGAAAACAATGCCTATGCACATCTACTACCAAAGGTCTACCCACCATAAAAAATTCAAAGGGCTAGCATTAACAGTTTAGAAGATATGGCCCGGACAAAATTTATCTTGCTTAATGAACTTTGTTAATTAATTATTTAATGCAAGTAAATAGCCACACAAAACAATGCCTATGCACACCTACTACCCAAGGTCTACCCACCATAAAAAAATGAAAGGGCTGGCATCAATAATTTAGAAGATATGGCCCGGACCAAATTTGTATTGTAGCTTGAGCTTGCTTAATGAACTTTGTTAATTAGTTAATTAATGGAAGTAATTAGCCACAGAAAACAATGCCTATGCACACCTACTACCAAAGGTCTACCCACCATAAAAAATTCAAAGGGCTAGCATTAACAGTTTAGAAGATATGGCCCGGACAAAATTCGTCTTGCTTAACAAACTTTGTTAATTAATTAATTAATTAATGCAAGTAACTAGCCACACAAAACAATGCCTATGCACACCTACTACCTAAGGTCTACCCACCATAAAAATTCGAAGAGGTAGCATTAATAATGTAGAAGATATGGGCCGGACAAGATTTGTTTCGGAGGGAAGGACGGACGGACACACGGACGGTGTCCATTACCATATGCCCTCGCCCACTTCGTGGGCGGGGGATAATAACTGCACCTGCACATAAAGCCCTTTCCTTTGCAAACAAAAATAATTAAATTGCCAAAATGAATAGGCCTATAAGATGCCTGAATTGAAAGTAAAATGAGGAATTTTAATAAGAGATACAAACACAACTCACAAAAAAAATTGTTAGTTTGAGAGACAACTGACTAACAATATTTTTTCTAATGTGATACATATAAAACCATTTAATTAAATCCTGGGTCCCAGGTACTACTATGTCTCTGTTAGCTAAAATATCTTGTGATGTGTCTACAACAGCACGATCGCTATTTCGTTGTTCGTACTCTGCACATCTCTTTTTACACATCTCCTCAGTAAACACCCGACACCCATCCTTTTCATGTATAATGTCATGGTTCCAGGGACACACATTTCGCACTGATATTGCTTTATTGTTTTTCGGTCTGTTGTTCTTCCCCGTCTTTGTTTTTTGACCTCTACCTCTTCTTGTTCAGTTGCTGTCCTCTTTCTGTTTGTCTTCAAGTTTTTGTTCAATTCCATACACATTTGTTACAAGCCGCGTCCATTGGACTATCTTTACAACTATCACATGATTTCTGTACCACTACAAAATTTGCTTCGTGGATCTGTTTTCCACATGTTAATTGCTACAATTTCTACATCTTTTACTTTGACTACATGTTTTCTTCTTTTCACGGCATTGTTTACATCTTACTTTTTTCCTAGGTTCGTATCCTGCTTCACACTGTGCTACTTTGTCCTGACTACACTCAAAATCAAAATAGATATACTTTCTAGGTTTACCCGCTAAAATTCTATCTGCTCTCATATAACACAAATGCTCTCCTACTATATATCTATAACAACACTGACACTGCCATTCTCCACACTTATGGTCTTTAATTTCTCTGTCTCTCCTATCTATGACTTTATGACACTTTGTACACTTCCACCATGTTTCACACTGACTACCGTTTTTGTTCTTTTTCTTATGTCTATCCATACATTCTTTGTTTCTACATGTCATGTTACACTCTGTACATATCATAGGTTCAGTTTTCTACAGATTTCTTTGATTTACATACAATACATGCTGTTTCACAATAATGACGTCCTGTTGTTCCTCCATTATATGGTTTAAGACAAGCTTCACAAAAATAAGATGATCCGAAAAATCCTGCTATCTATGTTATACTATGAAAATGTTCTTGTTCGTCATCTAAATAAATATATATTTTGGTGTCTCTATTCTCTCCTACTCTAATAAACTTGTTCCCTCTCAATGCACTAACTACTAATATTTGTACCCCTAATATATCTTCAAAATACTGAATATCATTCAAGTTTCCCATTCTATTCATAGGTATACCTGCTGCTTTACATAATTCTACTGCTAGATGTTTTTGTTCTTTTTTGTTTTTCTTTGTCACATCTTTGACAAACCACTTTGGGGCCTTCTTGTTGTATAACACTTTCTCTGGCGTTGTCATGTGATCTTGGTCTTTTGTCAGTTCTTGCCACTCTTGGTTGTTCACTTGTATCGTCTTCACCCATGACACCCCTATTGCTCTTGCCATACACAATTGATCGTCATTCTTTATCTCTACCAATGATGATTTTTGATGTACTGAATTATTTTCACCTCTGACTTGTATGATTGGGATTCCTCCACCCCCACCTTTGGGTTTCTTCTTTGTTTTGATTATTTGCGTGAGGATCCTGAAATTTATTTGTTTGTTTTTGTTTGCTTTTGTGAGTTTTGTTTGGGATGCTAGTGTTTGTGTAAGGAATTATAAGGTTTATTACAGAAGGTTAGTAGAAATAAATGTGAATTCTTTGTCAATACAGATCACCTGTGTCTGTTAATTTGGTGTAGCCGGTCATTATCTGCGCACGGCTCTTTGAGTGTGAGAGCAGTAGATTTTTTAATTAACTCGACTGTCAATCATCATTAACGGTACGGTTCCAGCCACACTAAGCGATTCATAATAATAGATCTCGTTGGTTTAATGATAAGTAATTGATAATAAACGTATCTTCAAAGAAATAGTGCTTCATAAAATGAACACCACATTTGGTTTTAGTAAATAAGAATTTTAAATACAGAAATATGAACAAGATATATTACACAATAATATGTATGTATTAAAAATGCTTTGGAAATTTTGCTTTATTGTAAGCTTTATTTATCTTGTCGCTGACTATGTAACATTAATTATAGTAATTTTTTACAGCATATCAAATCTTAAAGATTGTTTGTTTATTTATCAAATATTTATAGGAGTTACATCTGCTGGCACTCTAGTATATCTAGAAAATTGACTTTCTATGGCAGCCACTTGTTCACAAATAAATATTTCCTAACAGATCAATAATCAACATTTCACTTTTATTCCAAGCCTTCGGCCTGGGGTATTTCCTATCAGATCAATAATCTACACTTCACTTTTATTCCAGGCCCTTTGGGTTTCTTCTTTGTTTAGATTATTTGCGTGTGGATCCTGAAATTTATTTGTTTGTTTTTGTTTGCTTTCGTGAGTTTTGTTTGGGATGTTAGTGTTTGTGTAAGGAATTATAAGGTTTATTACAGAAGGTTAGTAGAAATAAATGTGAATTCTTTGTCAATATAGATCACCTGTGTCTGCTAATTTGCAATTCCGTATTAAAAAGAAAGATGGTACTAACTTAAAACAGACAGATAAAGTTACGTTTTGTAATTTACCTTCATCATCACTATTCCGACAAGCTGGAGTATATTTGAATCAGACACTTGTTGAAGGGGGAGTTAATTATCCCTACAAAGCATACCTGGATGTTTTGTTAAATGACTCTGAACTAAACGCCAGTGAACTTGAGTCACAATTATTCTTTAAAGACACTCAATTTATTTTAAAAACAGAAAATCCATTTTTCTGTTTTTTTGGCTTAATTTACGGAAATTGGGAACCTGTTGCTGCGAATTCAGGATCCTGATACCTGTTAATTCTACAAATCTACATTTTGTATGAGTGGAGCCACTCATTCTGTACAAAACCTTGGAAAAAAGGTCCCAACTGAGTGGAACCACTCACTTTGGACCTGCTGCACAATGCCGTCGATGAGTGGGACCACTCATTCGGTACAAAATATCCAAAATGAGGCCCAAATGAGGGGAACCACTCACTGAGACAAGCTACATCAAGGCTTTGGTGAGTGGAAACACTCGGCTACCTGGCACAAGAAATTCGAAGCGGGGCCCACACGACGGAAAACACTCATCTGGGCCTTGTGTGGCTGCATGAAAGCTTAAGGTGACCGGTGAGTGGAGACACTCAGTTGATCCCGAATCATGTCAAAAGGAGGGAAAACACTCACTTGAAAGACCAAAGCTGTTTGTTGTAATCCTATTTGAGTGAAACCACTCATACTTTTCAAGATGCCGAGAATAATTGAGGAAATGAATAAAGTGATATTCTAAAAGATTTTTTTTTTTTTTTTATGTTGAACGTGTGACTGATACCTCTCATACAAAAACAGAGTTCGTATTGTGAGCCCTGGATTTTGAGTTTTAGAAGGGTTCGTCGTAAGCATATCATCAGTTGGTGGGTCTGGACAATGGGGTCCCGGTAATGCAAAACTTTAAAACACCCATTCCGGTATATTGCAAGTTCATCAAATCATGGCGCTGGAAATGGATGGGGGGACAACTTGGGACAGTTCTCGAGTTACATCAAAATCACCGCCACTGATTCAGATTGGATTTTCATGCCTCGCTAGCCCTGTGATGTTCAATACACACATTCAATGCTGATAGTGAGACGCATGCATCGTCCTGTGACCTACTTTGGCCCGTAGTCTATGCAGACATAGTCATCTTCTGCGTCGTGGTAGGGTCCATTAGAACCCATGAAAAAATGCCTGATCATTAATGCCAAAGTTGTATACTTTTCATGAGTGAATGTTTACTTTCTTACATGGCCTGACACATGGATAGCTACAGTACGCCATATCTTTCTTCCGTGTGATACACCCAAGTTTGTTTGGGAATCCTCGACACAGGGCAAACTATACAGGGGCGGATGCAGGATTTCCGGAAAGGGGGATCAGTGACTTAAACAAAGCACAAAACGCTAGTGTGAAGGTGACAAAGGCCACAGCGGGGTGGAGGGGGGGGGGATTAAAAAAAATAGGTGCTCTGAGATGCATTTTCCTGGCATTTGAGACTGTATTTTAATAGGATATGTGATTTCTCTGAGACACAAAATTCACTACATTTGGCCTCCCTGCTGCTGGGAGGGGTGGATAAGCATACACATTTCACTTCATGGCATTTGTTATACGTAACGATAATAGTTCTTACCTTTTGTCCATCCATAGTTTCTTGGGACCTTATCTGTTCAAGTTTTGGCTTCTTTATTAGAAAACGATCCATATTTATTGCAAATACCAATTATATTAAGCCCAACATTAAAGCAAGCAAACATGTCACTGTGTGGATTAGATCATTACGTGTCAAAGTTAGGTCATGACTCCATTCACATGCATCATTCACAAGAGCAAGCACCGGTGGCCGCAGGGAGTATCTGGGCCGAATGACACTAACTGACACTTGCATTTAAAATTTGACCAAGCCCAGGACACTGGCCTGGAAGTCAAGTGCTGCACCCATCTCCACATCTGGAAGTAGTTGCACATGCAACTGCCTCTCTGGGTTACCTCTGCAGCACTTTCAAAGTGGTTGTATTAAAACATGCTGTATGCTGGGTTGTACGATTTCCTGATCTCAGTTTGCAACTAAAACTGAATATGTAAGCCTGTGTACTTCTTTCTGGTATTGTCAATGAGTCCCACGTCGTTTATCGTCTCTGTCTCCCTTTTCTCTTTTTTTTTGATCCCCCTTTGGGGCGGGGGGGGGGGGGGCAGGACCCGTCTGACTCCCCTCTAAATTTGCCACATGCTATAGACTTTTGATCGCCAAAAATTCTTACATAATTGCCTTTGTCTCCTGGTGTTTAAAAAATGCTTTTCAGCAAAATATTGCCCTGAATTGGGTCAAACTCATCATGTTCTTTCCATTCAAAAACTGTTGGAAAGCCCTTGTCAGAAGACGAGAACACATGAAAGCCCTTTCTTTACTACGCAAAGTCTGTGGTGTACGAAAGTGTCATTAAAAACGTAGCAAAGTGCACGTATTTAACCTCTGTCAAATACGACTGCACAGGACCAGCATTCCCATATTTTCCATTCAAGACTACAGTCCATTTGGGCTCCAATTGCCCCCCCCCCCCCCCACTCAGGTTTGTGTCCAGCTTATTATGTGTGATACGTAAAGTCATAATCTCTGCACCCTTCATGAGGTTTCTTTCACCCATACCCCGCAATAAAAAAATTCAAATGATCTGGGGGGTTTGGTTGTTTTTGTTTGTTTGTTTTTGTTTGTTTGTTTGTTTGTTTGTTTGTTTTTGTTTTTTGTTTTTTTTGTTTTTTGTTTTTTTGTTTTTTTTCATAAAAACTACTTAACAGGTTCCGCAGTGGGATGCAGGAAAACACCCAAGATATATCTGATATTCAAAGTGTGTGTGTCAACACACTCTTTTTTTCTTTCTTTCTTTCTTTCTTTCTTTCTTTCTTTCTTTCTTTCTTTCTTTCTTTCTTTCTTTCTTTCTTTCTTTCTTTCTTTCCTTCCTTCCTTCTTCTTTCTTTCTTTATTTCTTTCTTTCTCTCTCTCTTTCTCTCTCTCTCTATCTCTTTCTCTCTCTCTCTTTCTTTCTTCTTTACCAATGAATTTGTCCATCACTTTTCTCTGACACTATTTTTATTTTACATAGAAACTCCAAACTTGGCAGGATTGTACTTTCATACAAGGAGTTTGACCTTTTTATTCACAGGAATGAAGATGTTTAAAATTATGCAAATAATGGGCATTTGAAATTTTAAATCTTGAATATCTTCAAAAGTATGATAGACAGCGATGTCATTCCAGCTTCTTTACCATTGCGCATATCTTGAATGTAAAACAAAAATTGTAGCAATTTAAATTATGCTAATTAGCAGCATTTTAAATTTTCAAACTTAAATATCTTCAGAACTTTTAAAGATAGAGATGTCATTTCAACTTCTATTAGGGGGTTGCTGAGCATTGCGCATGTTATTAATTAAAAACAAAAGTTGTAGCAATTTAAATTATGCTAAGTAGCACCATTAGAAATTTTCAATCGGGAATAACTTCAAAGCTATGATAGATACAGATGACATTCCAACTTCTACTCCTGTGTTATGGAATAGTTGTACAATGCCATACCAATATGCTTTGAAGACACACACACTGATTTGCTATGCAGTAAATCATCTTTTCTAGTTTTGGAAATTTTTATCCAGTCCACAGATATAAATGAGAAATACTGACTATATGGCTGTAGCCAAATTTTTAAACATTTACCCAGGATAAACAATTGATAACAAACCAGCAAAACGTTTTGGCTATGAGGTGTGGCGCTCATCAGGGAGTGTTATAAGCTGGGTCAAAATGTGAAGCATGACAGTTTATAAAATGTTTGCCACCATGTGATCAAATCAGCTGGCCACGCAACCTCCACTGTTGGGGTGGGGGTTAATGACCAAAGGACCCCCCCCCCCCGTGAGATAATGATTCCTGATGCAGATTTCTTGAATTCATTCCCCACCTCCAGCCCATACAATAAATCACAAAAGTGTGTATTCGCATTGTGATATGTGTCAGATAGCAGAAATAAGCAGTTATCAGGTCAATTTTAAGTTATTTCCAATTCAACTCTATCTGGCATTGGTATACAATAGTCCCTTTATAGGTATCACCAGACAGAAATGATTACCTACCACTTCAACAAAAAAGGGACATATGGTCCATCGTGACGGGTCAATTAGCATGGAAAGCAAAAGACTTCGAAATTTCTAAGACAGGTCTCTCATGAGAGAGTGGTCCCACACATCAGACAGAGGTCTTTTGACAGGGGCTAGTGTAAACTGGACACGGGCAGAACATTTTCAAACCATAAAGGAATTCTTACATGCAATGAATTAACAGGAGCGCTGTCTGAATGCCGACATGTGCATACGACCTCCCGGGTCACTCCATCGTCACATTGAGTATGGAGATCAGACACCCTACACACCCTCCTGGGACCACTGCTTATTACTTTATCACTAAACAGTATAACACTGCTTACATGGACAGCTGGAATATGCTATGACTGACTAAGATGCAACCGGACCCAGTGTAGGAATGCACCAAAAGCACTGGCTATATTTATATCACAGTGACACAGAAGAGGACGTTTCTCTGTGATCCTGCTCAAAGGACTAAAAAACCACAGGTACCCACCAAATCTGAGACAAAAACACATAACTTCAACAGAAGTACATGTTTTTGCATGTGCGAAAGAATAAGTTAAAAACAAACATGTGTAGTACCTAATATACAGTTTATATCCCAGGGTATTCATTTAGTATCTCAATTGTGGAGTGTTACCGTACCACTGTGACAGGAACAAGATGCAGGAGCCAACTAGAAAAGAAGATTTGTTTCAAAGCAAACCTGTCTGTGTGCCTTCAAAAGCTGTAAATAATAATTCCTACAACTTTTGTCCTGTGGTACTTCAAATTTCATTAAGCTGATGGCTGGATGAAAATTTCAAGGTACAAATGACCTTGACATTTAAAGGTCATATGTAAATTACAAAAATATACAGTGTTACAATGCCTACAATTTAAGCCCAACATGAACCAAATCATAGAGAAGTTGACCAAGTTTAGCACGGCAAGATGAAACTTTCAAAGGTCCAAATGACATTGACCTTTGACCTTTACAGGTTTAGTTACCTGTTATCACAAAAACATGCAGTTTTGTAATATCTACAAGTTGAGCGCAACATGATTAAAATTGGATGAAAATTGACCAAGTCATGGCTGGAAGAAATTTTCAAAGGTCCAGCTAACCTTGACCTTTGATCCTTGGAGGTCACAACAACTAAAATTTGCAGTGTTACAATAGCTACAATTTGAGTCCAACATGATTTAATTTGGATAAAAACTGAGTTATGGCTACATGAGAATTTCAAAGGTCCAAATGATCTTGATGTTTGAACTATATAGGTCACTTGTAAGTCACAAAAATGTGTAGTATTACATTAGCTACAATTTGAGCCCAACATGATCAAAATCGGATATACATGGACTGAGTTATGGCTACATGAAAATTTGAAAGGTCCAAATGACATTGACCTTTGACCTTTGGAGTTTATTTGTACATTACAAAAATATGCAGTGTTGCAATACCTACAATTGGGGTCCAACATGGTTAAAATTGGTTGAAAATTGACAGAGTTATGGCTAGATGAAAATTTTAAAGGTCCAAATGACCTTGATATTTTACCTTTACAGGTTGCATGTAAATTACAAAAATGTGCAGTGGTACAAACATATTTATTGAGTTAGGATTGGTTTTCTGTACCTATAATAATTTTGGAGATATTCAAGATTTAAATCTTCAAATGACCCTAATTTACATTATTTTCAAAACCGTTGAATTTTTTTTACAAAAACTCAATACTTCACGTATGGAAGTATAATCATGCTAAGTTTGGAGTTTCTACGTATAATGGTTTTCAAATGAAATGTCTGACAAATTTGCCTGGAAAGAAAGAAAGAAAGAAAGAAAGAAAGAAAGAAAGAAAGAAAGAAAGAAAGAAAGAAAGAAAGAAAGAAAGAAAGAAAGAAAGAAAGAAAGAAAGAAAGAAAGAAAGAAAGAAAGAAAGAAAGAAAGAAAGAAAGAAAGAAAGAAAGAAAGAAAGAAAGAAAGAAAGAAAGAAAAAAAATATGTTGTGTTGGCACACAGACATAAATAGAACAGATAACAGACCTTGGCTGCATAATACAGTGGACTTGGTTCATACACTGTCTAGAAACACTTGGAAGTTCCATGCAAAAAAATGGACTTTGAAGGTCTGAAATTCACGGCTGGTCTTTTGAATCTTTGGAAAATCCCAAGTTATCCTATTGCATAAGTTTTAAAATGGACTCCATTTTATTATTTTTCCTCGTTATGCCCCTTTCCTAATGGAGGAGGGGCATACAGAAATCGCTTATTTCATCCATCCGCGTGTCCATGCGTCCCTGTCCGTCCATCCATCTGCAATTGTGTCCGGTGTATAATTCGCTTATACCTCAACTTAAATTGATGAAATTTAAACATAGGTGAATCCTGACATAAGGGTGCATCATGTACCAAAATTATGTCGCTAGGTCAAGTATCTGGGTCACAGTGACAGATTCTTGTAAAATCGTGTCCAGATTATATATAACTTCTTTACTTCATGTGACTTAGATTAATGAAACTTTACACAGATGTATCTACACGTAAAGGTGTGTCATATACCGAAAGTAGGTCACCAGATGAAGTATCTGGAACACGGTGACAAAATTATGTAAAACTACATAACACTTCATGGCGGAGCTGTAATTCTGCTCTTATAGTTAGATTGCTAAACCTTTACACACAGGTGCAACTACGCAAAAGAGTGTGTCATGAACCAAAAGTAGGTCACTAGATCAAGTATCTGGATCACGGTGTCATATCCTTGTAAAATCGTGCCAAAGCTATTATTCTTTTATTATTTAACTAAGTTTCATGAAACTTCAAAAACACACACACACACACTCACATGTATCTTGACAAAAAAAGTGTGTCATGAAGCAAAATTAGGTCACTAGGTCAAGTATCTGGGTATCATCTATGTGTGTCAGGGCTACAATTTGCTTGTCCCTCAACTTATAAAAATGAAACTTTACACACACTGCATCTGAATATATATTGACTGCGCATGTCATGTGAAGGGTTTGTCTAGGAAATCTGCTCTTCAAGTTTTTTACTTTTTTGATGATCTTCACTGTGAGTGCAATATTTTGCAAGAGTTGATATCAAGGTAATAGCATCAGAGACTCCTGTGACTTAGTCGTATCTCCGGTGGAGCTCGTAAGAAAGTAGTAGTTTGAAGGCATTCTTTCGCTTTTTCCAAGTGGATATAGACATGGCAAGAAAATACAGCATATACGACTTTTTGTACAGGACAATGGAACTTCATTAAGGGGTGACAAACATTAGCCCACTTGCCGAGTCCTATGGTATAGTGCCATAGGTTGTGTTTTTACAGCAATTGACTGTGTGTTAATGACAATGGGAAAGTGTATGGGCCCAAACGATGGCGTAAATTGCCCACACAAAAAGAGTGGAAAGTCGGTTGACGGCTATGGAAAAGACTTATTTCTTTGTAAAGCTTGCAAAGATATCAGATTTGCTGCAGGAGATGTGACTCTAGTAAAAGCTCTTGCAACCAGTGTGGATAACAGTAAACCAGATACTGACTCCAACATACCGACTCAGGCTGAGCCCAATAGTAAAGGATCAGGAGAAAATGTTGATATCCCCGAAGCTATTGTAAATGATCAGTCGGGATCAATCATGAAGCAGGGTCATGCTAATTCCACTAACAACAATGTCAATGGAGAACAGAAAAACATGTTATTGCAACCTTTGCTGGCATACATACTGTTTAGTTTGCAGGCCGGTACAAAGGAAAGTGTAAAAAACGCCGTCCTCAATCGGTTTACAGAGGAAGAAATTATTGAGTCTAAAGACGCACTATGGTCTTTTTGTGGCACTACAATAATTGGAGAACTAAGAAATCGTAGAAGTTCAGTGGCTAGAGAAGAATGTGAGGCACACTTGAGAGACGTAATTGTGGCCTTAGACAAACTAGACAAAGCAAAGAAATGTCCTATTATCGTAATCGATGCCTACAGTCTTAGCAAGATACCCCGTTCTCATCCTGAGGAACTTAACAATATATCACTTGCAGATCGACTTAACCAGTTTGAAGAACGATTGGAACATATGCAAGTTACGCTTGATAGGGTAATTTGTGAAAATATTGAAATAAAAGGTAAAATAAAGGGACGTTCATATGCAAATGTGGTATCTGATAGCCAGAATGGAACCAATCAGACAGTTTCTGATACTCAGATTGGTTCAGGCCAAATGGATAGTAAGACTGATACAAATAGAGCCGGTGCTACAGTTATACAGAATGGCCCAAATGATCAACCTAGAACAAATGTCAGTAACTTTTCTTCTAGTGTGCAATCGCAGAATGTATCCGAACAAGGGAATACTATATATAGTCGGCCCGAATCTACTGGAGTCCACCCGACCCCTACGTTAACAGCCCCTGTACCTAGGGCTGTGATGTCCAACATACCTAACTTCCGTGGGCGCAGTCGTGGACGTGCTGGAAGGGGGCGTGCGCGAGGCGGGGGTGGCATGTTCGGTGATAATACTATCAGACCAGGATCTGTATCTAGAGATGGCTCTCTGCGGAGAGATGCCAGTCAATCTTCAATATTCAGTGTTGCATCGAGCAGAGGATCCAACAGACAATCCCAATGGTACAACCAACAACACGATCAGTCATTTGATTCAGAGGGCTTTAGAATACCTGCACAGGTTGCTAGAAATAACAGACGTCGCGAACTAAGACGTAATAAGATTATTACAGGCAAAGCAATGCCCACAGGTGGTAGTTTTAAAGGCGCGCCCGAGCCTAGTAGAGACCTCTTTATATATAGGGTAGATGCTGATACTCTTACCAGTGACTTACGGAAGTACATAGCTCAAGCTGGTTTTGTGGTTCGTTCTCTACAATGTATATCACACAAAAGATCAAAGTTTAAATCGTTCAGATTATCTGTGCCTGCATCTCAGTTCAAGCAACTGTTGAATGATGAGATATGGCCTACTGGAGTTCGTGTCCGCAAATATATCCCTCCTAGTTCAGTCTCACATATGGAGGAGGCAGACTGATTTCTGTAGTTAAACAATGTTTATTCTCTTATTCTTGTTTCTCACAATGTCGACACTTTCGCTAGCTACTTATAACACCCATGGCCACGGCGTGGGAAGATGGGAATATGTCAATAAGATCTCTGAGCTATATGATATTGTTCTTTTACAGGAACACTGGCTGCTTAATAATGAAATACAAAGTATATCTAACCATGTACATGAAGTTCATGTGCATGGGGTGTCGGGCATGAATGATAATGAGTTGATTGAAGGTAGACCATATGGTGGTAGTGCATTTGTGTGGAGGAAATCTCTCTCATGCAAAATCTCCCCTATTATATTTCAATCAAAAAGAACTTGTGCTATTTTAATTGAATCTGACGATGTGAGATTATTTGTAGTAAATGTATATATGCCCCAAGACACACAGGGAGTAAATGCTGATGAATACCAGGACATCCTAAACGAAATAAGTTTTAAATGTCAAGATTTGAATATTGATAATATTATAATCGGTGGCGATTTTAATACGGACATTTCTCGGTTTAGGTCACCACATACGCAAAAATTGTGTTCATTTCTACACGATGAACATCTTATTCTGGCAGACAATCTAGATATATCTAAAGTTGATTATTCCTATGAAAGTAAAGCCACTTTTGATAGGTCAACCATAGACCATTTTATCCTATCAGAGAATTTACGTGACTGCATAACCGAATACAGTGTGAGTCACGATGGTGATAATTTATCGGATCATGATCCAGTCATAATGAATCTGAATATCCCGATTGGGCACAAGGTCAATGGTTGTGACAGGTCTAATACTCCTAAACCACTGTGGCACCAGGCATCAAAAACGAATCTTACTCAGTATAGTTGTGTGCTAGATACTAAATTGAGAGACATTGTTATCCCATGGCATGCTCTTCACTGCAAGAATACGTTTTGCAGTGAGCATTCTTTAGAAATTCAAAGATTCCATGATGATATTATCGCAGCGTGCCTAACAGCCAATAAAGAGACCATTCCTTATAGTTCCAGTAAACAGAAAAAAATCATTCCAGGCTGGAATGAGAATGTTGAAGCACACAGAAGGGAAGCCAATTTTTGGCACTACCTGTGGAAATGTAATAATTCTTCAAGGGCCGGTATTCTTGCTGATATCCGAAATTCAACCAGAGCCAAATATCATTATGCCTTGCGCTTTGTACAAAAGAATGAACAAATGTGTAGAGCTAAAAGCTTAGCTGACACAATTGTTAATAACAAATGTAGAGATTTTTGGGCTGAGGTCAAAAGAATCAGAAACCATGGCTTCTCTAGACCAACAATGATAGATGGTGAAAACGATCCAGGTAAAATAGGCATGCTTTTTGCCGAAAAATATGAAAAACTGTATAATTCCGTTCCTTATGATGTTAATGATATGGACAAACTTAGAGATGATCTAGATATGTTGATAGCAGATTCTGTGGACTCAGATGACCTAATCAGAGGAATAGGCCCTGATTTAATTAATAAAGGTATTGAAAAGTTAAAAATTGGTAAGCATGATGGCGACTGCGGCCACTACTCTGAGCACTTAATTCATGGTCCTGAGTCACTCAGTATTTACTTGTCACTGCTTTTTACTACAATGCTTGTGCATGGGGTTGCGCCAGATGGTTTGACTAAAATTATGCTTCACCCAATACCCAAAGACAAGCGTGCCTCCTGTAGGGATTCAGAGAATTACCGTGGTATTGCCTTGAGTAGTGTCATTGGTAAACTTTTTGATTGGCTAATCCTGATAGAAAATGAAGAACTGCTATGTTCGTCCGATCTCCAATTTGGCTTCAAAGCTAATCACTCCACTACTCAATGTACGGGTACATTATTAGAGTGTGTGAACTACTATACTTGCAACGACACCAATGTCAACCTTATCTTTCTTGATGCAACCAAAGCATTTGATAGAGTCGAATACGTTAGACTATTTCGATTACTGGTAAAAAGAGGTATCTCACCGATTGTGATTCGCTTACTGCTAAATATGTATGTTAATCAAAAAGTTAGTTTAGTCTGGAATAATTGCATCACAAAACCATTCACGTGTTTGAATGGGGTGAAACAAGGCGGAGTTCTTTCACCTATTCTCTTTGGAATCTACATTGATGAGCTACTTGTTAAATTACAAAATTCACGTTTTGGGTGCCACATTGGTCATGTCTTTTTTGGTGCTTTAGCCTACGCGGATGACTTAGTTTTGATAGCTCCCACAATCTTCTCATTGAACAAATTACTTGACATATGCACAGAATTTGCCAAAGAATATAACGTGATGTTTAATCCCCGGAAAACAAAATGGATGTCTTTTGAGAAAAATGATGACTGCACAGTTTATGTAAATGGATAGGTAATAGAGAAGGTTGATCAATTTGTACATCTTGGCCATCTCATCGGTCCAAGGGCCTCAAGCAAATGTCTCGAAAGGTCTTGTATTAATTTCAATTCGGAAGTCAATTTACTGATGGCTCAGTTTGGTACAGTTTTTTCTTCAACACGTCATCAGCTGTTCCAAGCATATTGCATGTCATTTTATGGCTCTCCGTTATGGGATTATTCCCGTAATGAAGTAGACAGAATATTTGTTGCTTGGCGTAAAGCTGTTAGATTCATATGGAAACTACCAAGAAACACACACTCTGTATTACTCACACTGATATCCGAAGATGTACCAATTGAAATCCGATTACATACCAGATTTTTTAAGTATATATACAATGTCATCAACAGCAAAAACTCAATAGTGCGAACATGCGGCAAGTTATTACTTCTGGGCTCTAGATCTCCAGCAGGAAAATCTCTAAACTTTCTTCTAGAGCGTTACAATATTGACAGAGAATATTTGAATGATGATGTAACTGAAATTCTACAGGCGATTAAACGAACCCCGGTCATTGAGGAATCAGTGCGAGCAAATGCTCTTGCGATACGCGAACTCTGTCATGTCAGAGATCAGAGACTCACCTCCATATTAGAGCCTGATCAAGTCCAATTATTATTGGAAGAGCTTTGCATATCTTGAATCCTGTCTCAGGATTACACAGACTGATAATTAATGTATCTTTTTAAAACCCCTAATTGAAGGGTCACTTGGACTGTTTGTGTGTCTCCCTGTGGTTACGAACATGGTAAACGACTGTGAAATGTATGTATGTATGTATACTAACTTATTTATCTGCAATTTTTTTTTCTCCTTGAATCATGTTTGTTGCCTCTATAAATTTTGATGTAAAATATCCAGTGTACTACGTGTACGAAATAAAAGATATATATATATATATATATATATATATATATATATATATAAGGGTGTGTGATGTACCAAAAGTAGGTCAATGGGTCAAGTATCTGGATCACAATGACATATTTTTGTAAAAAGTATCAGGGCTATAAATCCTTTACTATTTAACTTAATTTCATGAAACTTCACACATACATGTTTTTTTACCTGAAAGTGTGTCATGAAACAATTGTAGGTCAGTAGGTCAAGTATCCGGGTCATGGCAATACATTATGTAAAACCACATTACACTTCCAGGGTTATAATTCAGTTGTCCTTTGACTGAGAATCATGAAACTTTACCCACGTGTGTATCTGGACACAAGAATGTGTCGTACATAAAAGTAGGTCAGTATGTCAAGTATCTGGGTCACAGTGATAGCCTATTTTATTGACTACAGCCATTCTAAAACGAGACCTGTAATTAACAAGGTTATAAAGGAAGCGGGGGGGGGGGCATGGATCTAGCAATCCCTGGTTGCCTTTTAATTATATTTATATACGATGTTCTGCTGGTTTGCACACAACCTATTCACTAAAGTTGATAATCCTGATCAAAATAATCAACTAAATTTTAAATGATGGACTCATGAAATTAGAACTCGGACGTCTGCAAAAAAACTTTAAACTTCAGACGTAGCCTTCGGTTGTAGGATTATAGATTAAAAAAGAAATAAAAGATATAGCAGCAGTTTTACCTGCCCCCCCCCCCCCCCCAGCTAGCTATATTGCACAGACTGGACTATGAATCACATCCTTCATCTCCATGCATATGTGTTGTATTGCATATTGGTATATTTTAATCATAAACTTTACATTTCATGCACAAGAATATGGAATTAAAACAAAAACAATACAAAAAATAATAAAAAAAACAAAAAAACAAAAACAAAAAAACATTCTGCAGGGCCGCGTATGACGTGCAACTTGAATTTATATGATGACAAGGGTTCGCAGTATTATAAACATAATTTGGTAGTAACAGCATAGATTCAATTGTTGTTTGCTAACTCTCCTGTCAAAACACACTTATGAATAAAAACTAAGTATACAAAGAGAGGATTGCGAAATGGTGTATTGTCTTATGCATTGGGAGATTTTAATTGAATGGATTTAGTATTTCGTGACTGTACATGTACATATTTATAATCTCATAAAGAAATGGTATAATGGATTAGAATGAAGTTTGCCGTTTCAATTTTGACGAGCAACCAGCTTCATTTTTGTGAAACTGAAATATTAACAACTCAACTTGGAAAATCAACACTATCAGTGGGACTTTTACTAGATTTTGTGTTCAATTAGAGTTTCCGAGGTAAAATGTTCCTCATATTCATGATCGTGTAAGGATACATGTTACAACGCATCAAATAAACATTTAATTGGGAGTGGTTTTAATGTGGAAAACTGATCTACAGACTGTCTTAACTCTTAAAGAGACCCATGACACTAGATATCCCTTAATGTACAACAATTTCAATATTACATTTTATGTTATTCCACATGACCATACATACTTCCACATAGACGTGGGTGGATTTTCTTTGAACGTCACAAAATTTTCTTCCTAATGACCACTTAAAATACTGGTTATTTAACGAAACTTTATTTTTCTAAAGAACTAATAATTGTGCAATGATGAACCACTAACCTCACTGGAGTTGATGTTAGTTTATGATTCACTACCGTTAGGTTTATTTTGCACAATGCTAGAAATTAAAGATTTTATTATTTAAATCAAAATTTCTCACATTGGAGTATTTTTAGTAGTTTTTATGAAGGAAATTTTTTTCTTGGTCCAACAAAAAGTCATAGGGGGTTTGGTCAAAGCCAATAGCAGGAGCAACTCACATTGAAGTTATTGTGAATGACAAAAAGGTTTCATTTTAGAGGTCACACTAGATCAGACAGACTGCAAATGTAAACAGAAGTGTGATTATAAAAAGTTGGTTGCAATAGGGGAGTGGTCTCTTTATTGGGGATTTTAAATGAATATTCTACTGTATAATTGATATGTACATTTTTATACATGCTAAATAACAGTCCTTGGGGGAACAAATGTATACAAGATATATTATATTGGTTTGAATTTTGCACCCGTTTTAAATTCATACAGAGTAAGTCACCAAAACTAGAAAATATTTGGAAATTGACAAAATTATTCAAAAGAGGAGCTCATTTACAGTAGAAACAATATGTTAACTTGTCAGTGTTACATATTTATTGTTTATCATTTGGCACAATTCAAGCTAAGAGATGTCAGGGTTGAATGTAGTAGAGGCAAAATATCCCCTTGTCACAACGGTAATTTCATATTACCTGCATGGACATCATAAAAAGTTACCAGTTGGATGCCGTTCAAGATGACTTACACAAACCAAGCTTTTAATGTTAGCCTTCTTTCTGTATACAAAGCCACATCATTTTTTTTTCAATTACAAAAATTGTGATTTTTTTCCTCCTTTTTCTGAAAATAAGCACATAGACCCATAGATAAGTCATTTAATATCTCGTTAATTTACCCTTTTCCCAGGTATAAGCAGCTTTTAGCTGTTTCTTCCTTTTATACACAAGCTTTAGAATACAACGTTTATAATTTATCCAAATTACATAACTTGACAGAGCCAAACCAAACGAACATTCTTTACAGTCTACATCATCTCTGACTTTTCAGGCTCCCTCCTATTATCAAATTTTGGTCATGTAGCCTGTAAGCCACACACACACACACACATACACACACAAGCACACACACACAAAAAGGGGGGGAGGGCTTTTTGGAAAAGGTAAATCACATAGTTACGGCAGGGAAGTGCCAGAGAGGCATTTCCCTGGTTACAGTTAGTAGTTTGTATGACTTCTTTTTTGGGGGGGATCTCAATGTTAATGGTAAAAGTGTTGGTTCTATTTTAATTTTAAGACAATGCTCAATGCAAAAGATCAGAACTGATAATTTAACGAATGCATTTTTATTTAATGAAATACATTAAAATCTTTATACCCATTACAAAATGTACAACTGATTCAACACTTCAGTTTCTCTCTCTACCTTCCTTGGTTACAGACTGTCTGAATGGAAATACATTTTGATTCTCATTTTGTCCAAATGTTAATTGAAATCTAAGATTTGTATTTTCTCAGCGTAAGCACTACATGTATTTTAATTGACAACAGTCAACGTGGCATGAAAGATAAAAGAATGAAACATACATGTTTGCATATATGCAGTGACATAATCTAAAATATGTGCAATTCGTAATGTATATGAGCGGCCGGCTAGTCAGTATCAGACAAAGGTTGCCATCACTGGCTTAAAATTTTGACAATTCATTGTTTATGGCTGAAGATTGAGGGGTTAATATCGAAATTGGTGGTATAAATGTTTTGATATTGCCAAAAATAAAGAAAATGTAGCTTTATCTACAGCACAAAATTTGACCAGGCTGACATAAACCAAAAAATCTCAGACAACACATCGCAACGTGTGTAAATACTCCTCTGAATGCGTGCTTGGTCTAAAAAGTAGCCCACCATGTTATATGAGTGTGAAGAGGCCCAACCAGTGAGTATAGAATTGTAAGTGACAAAATGAACGAATGAAGATCAATGAAAATTTCCATTTGATACATTGAAAATTTGATGTTTAGTTTGCACGCAAATGATAAAACATGCTTAATGGTACAAAGTAATTTCAATCTGATGAAGATCCCAATTTGAAATTAGTGGTGTTTTTATCACTATGTGAATTCAAGAATAAACAACAGCAATATATTGGGCGTTGGGGGGTGGAGGGTAAGGGTACAGTGTATTTCTGCACTGCGGCACTGGGGCATATTCTTTTTTGAGTACCAACATCATACTCCAGGCCTCTAATTTTCCCTACTGGCCAGTATTTCGGAATATTCTTATTTTCTGTACTCTGTATTGGGGGAAAAATTTACTCTACCAGCACAATGGGACCCCACCTACCTTACCCCCATATACTCAATCTTCATGCATGAACAGCATCCGAACAACAAAAACTCTTAGTGCATCAGCTAAATTAGGCTATTTGCTTTGGTAGCATTATTATTCTTGTTACAATTCATTTCAAATGGCACAGAACACACATACATGCATGTACGTCAGTATTTGTGAAAATTTTCCTTGACAGATAGATAAAACTTACTTTCATGATGCAGCACATATCCTCTTCTAACTGCGTGGGATCCCCCTACCTCCCCCCCCCCCCACCCGCCATCCCCCCCCCCCCCCCGCCATCCCACCCCATCCAACCCCATCCAGTTCACATACTCACATGCAGGGTGTCAAGTTGAACCCATGCACTCTCATTGGGTACATAGGCCTACAAGTCTTAAGATTCATCGCAATATGACTTTTGCCAGGGGTTCACATCGTCATTTGAAGTGATCAAAACAGTGGACTGGACAAACTATGATTGTTGAGGAAGATGCTCTTTCTGGCATGGTTTTGTTCTGTGAGTACCCCCTTGCTATCCGCTTGTTTATGCATTCTTGCTCTGAAGTTGGTGTCAGCCAGTGGTTCCCAATAGGGTGTCATGTTATCGGCGTGGAACCTTGATACACGTGTGTGTGTGTGTGTGTGTGTGTGTGTGTGTGTGTGTGTGTGTGTGTGTGTGTGTGTGTTTGTGTGTGTGTGCGCACGTGCGCGCACACATATGGGCATCACATAACGGCAATTTGATCAAGCCAGGTGAAAGTGACACCCGCCCTCATTGCAATCAGTCAGTATCACACCACGAGTCATACGACCAGCCCTGAATTATCCCCTTCTTCTGCAAAATTCTATCATTGAAACAAGAGCCTGCTGCTAATTGAAAATGTAGTCCTATCATGGCAATAGAACAGCACACATGTTAGCGGTAAAACAAACATACCCGG
Organism: Hermodice carunculata; assembly: GCA_964020975.1. NCBI lineage: Eukaryota > Metazoa > Annelida > Polychaeta > Eunicida > Amphinomidae > Hermodice > Hermodice carunculata. The sequence continues at coordinate 38,819,207 of OZ026619.1, read as the reverse complement.
CTCCCTGACATATTACATATAGATGCGTAACATTTAGTTCCTCGGTCAGGGGCACACATAAGCTACTTTACTGGGTGACCACAGAACACTGTCCAGTTGTATGTTGTATGAAAGGTGCTTGTGAATGGAGCAAAAATAAGCAACCCTCTGCCTATATTCTTGGTATTGCATTGAACTGAGCCATGTACACACTGTCCATTATGTATAAATGAAAATAGGTTCAGGCTGCTACCCAGTAACAATATGGTGATAGGGAATAGGGGTATTTTAATATCTGGTCCTTATATATAAACCAGGCTTTATTATGACATGATCATAATACGATGTTACGATGGATAAAATTTTATTTTGGTTTTAATGTGATCAGCCTCCTGTGTCACAAAGGAGAAAGCTTAAAAAAAAAAACAGGTCCTAGTTTCAGGTCTTTTTTTTTTGTCGAGATTTGGTATGGTATGAACATGAACCTCACGTCCCACTCCCAGCCAACTCACATAGAGTTTGAGCATGCATACAGGACTGCTTACTTCTGAAAAAAAAATCTGACCACAACTACAAAATATTAAAATACTCTCCGCTAGTTTACATGTCAATTTCAAGTGTTTTTCTATGTCTACGTGGTCAAATTTTGTGCTGTAGATAAAGCTACATTTTCTGCCTTTCTTGTGCAATATCAAAACATTTATACCACCAATTCCCATAATATTAATCCTCAATCTTCAGCCATAAACAGTAAATTATCAAAATTAAGCCAGTGATGGCAACCTTTGTGTGATACTGACTAGCCGACCGCTCATATACATTACAAAGTGCACATACTATCACTGCATATACTCCAAAATGTATTTTTCATTCTTCTATCTTTCATGTGACATTGACTGTTGCCAATTGAGGTATATGTTGTGCTTACACTGAGAATATACAATGTCTGATCTTAGATTTTAATCAACATTTGGAAAAAATGAGAATCATAATGTATTCTTATCATATTGTCCATGCTGACAGTCTGTAACCGTGGAGGGTAGAGAGTGAAACTGAAATATTGAATCAGTTGTTTTAGTCATTTTATGCAATAGATATATACATGTTAACGTAATTCATTAAATAAAAAATGCATTCGTTAAATTATTCTGAACTTTTTGTGCATTGACTTAAATCGAAATGCAACCAATGAAACACTTTTAACATTGAAATCCTCCAAAAGTCATACAAACTAACAGTAACTATGTGATTAATCTTTTTCAATTCCCCCCCCCCCCCTTGTTTTTTTTTTCTCGGTTTACGGGCCAAATGACCAAAATTTGAAAACAGGCGGGAGTCCAAAAAAGTCAGAGATAATGAAGATTGAGAATCGTGTTCTTTTGTTTTTGCTCTGTCAAGTTAGTTAAATAGGATAAATTTATAAACATTGCATTCTAAAGCTTTTGTATTGGAAAGAAACAGTTAAGAGCTGGCTATATCTGAAAAAAGTGTAAATTAACAGGATGTTATATGACTTATCTATGGGTCTATGTACTGATTTAAAAAATGTAGAAAAAATCCCCATTTTAAATTTCATGTTCCCTATTTTTTGCCAATTTTGAAAATAGAAGGGCCCGTAAATTGAAAAAAGAAAAATGATGTGGCCTTGTGTACATATTAAAGAAGGCTATCATTAAAAGCATTGTTTGTGTAGATCATCTTGAAAGGCATCAAATTGTTGACTGGTTATGATGCCCATGCAGGTAATAAGAAATTACAACAGTGGCAAAGGTAAAACTTTGCATATACTGCATTATACCCCGACATCTCTTACTTTGAATTGTGCCAAATGATAAACAATAAATATGTTACACTGACAAGTTTACATATTGTTTCTGCTGTAAATGCCCTCCTCTTTTGGATCATTTTGTCACTTTCAAGATATTTTTTTTAGTTTAGGTGACTTACACTGTATGAATTTAAATACAAGCAGGTGCGAAATTCAAACCAAAATAATATATATTGTATACATTTGTTCCCCAAGGACTGTTATTTGGCATGCATATAATTGTACATACTAATAATACAGTAGAATATTCATTTGAAATCCCCCATAAAGAGACCGCTCCCGTATTGCAACCAGCTTTTTAGCTCAGCTGACTTGTCAGTAGCTGGGCCTTTCTTATAGTCCTTTGTCCGTCGTCTTTCGTCAACAATCGACCTCTTCTCCAAAACCGTCAGCCAGATTCACTACAAACTTGGTGGAAATGTACCTTGGGTGGGTCTCTACCAAGTTTGTTCAATTGGTCATGCTCCAGTGATTTTTGAATATTTTAAATGGTTTTGGGGGGTTCTCTTTTGGGTCAAATTTTAAAAAGTCTTCTTTTATTTTTTTATGATTTTTGTGTGTAATATTTTCGACTTCTTCTCCAGAACCGTCACTCAGATTAAGCTGAAGCTATGTGGATATGTTCCTTGCAGAAGGGTCAAACAAAGTTTTTCACTAGGAGGCAATGCTGCGGATTCCTGATTTTTAACGATTTTCTCAATTCGGGCACTCACCGATAAATGCAACTTTGCTATTGATGACTATGTAAGTCAATGGGCATTCGAATGTTTATTCACATTTTTGTCTTCTTCTGCAAAACCGTCAGTCAGATAGACTTCAAACTTGGTGGCAATGTACCTGGGGTCGGTCTCCAGCAGATTTGTTCAAATAGTCATGCTCCATTGCTTTTTGGATATTTTTAATGATTTTTTTTTGGGGGGGGGTGGCAAATCTTAAAAAATCGTCTTCTCTGAAACCGCTCACAAAGTTGCTTTGATATCAGGAAGGTACACTCCTACGGACTCCTCGTTCTGAATTTATTCACCGGGTAGCGCTGCGATTTTTTTGCTATTTTTTATGATTTTTTTTAATGTGTTATTACCATTTTCGACTTTTTCTCCAGAACCGTGACTCACATTGAGCTGAAACTTGGTGGATATGTTCCTTGTGGAAGGGTCAAAGAAAGTTGTTCAGTAGGGGGCACTGCTGTGGATTCCTGATTTTTTTCAATTTGGGTAATTGTAGATAAATGCACCTTTCCTATTTATTACTATGTAAGTCACAGGGCTTTCTAGATCTAATGCTAATTTACATTTTGGAACCATCAACCAGATTCACTTAAAACTTTGCAGCCATTTACCTTCGGTGGATTGCTGCCTAGTTTGTCCAAGTGGTCACGCTCCAGCGAATTTTTATTTTAGTTTTGATTTTTTTTATAAATTTGGGTTGTTTTTTTTGACAAATCCTTAAAAAAATCTTCTCCGAAACTACTCACCCAATTGCTTTGATATCACACAGGAACACTTCTGGGGACTCTTAGTTCTTAATTTGTGCAATAGGTAGCGCTGTATCTAAAACAAAATAATGATTTATTGACTGTTTTCGTTATTTTCAACTTTTTCTCCAGAACCGTCCCTGAGATTAAGCTGAAACTTGTGTGGATATGTTCCTTGTAAAAAGAACAAACAAACTTGTCCACCAGGTGGCATTGCTGTGAATTTCTCATTTTTAGTGACTTTTTTTTCAATTCGCATATTTGTTTGCAATGCACCTTTCCTATTGGTTATTATGTTGAACTTGGTAGGGATGTACCTTTGATAAGTGTCTCACTATTTTGTCTTATCCCAAGTTTACAGAAACACAAGTGTGATGAGTCTCTACATCAGCTGAACATGGGCTGTCTACACAGCCCTCTTATTATAATCACACTACTGTTTAGATTTACAGTCTGTATGACCTAATGAGAACCTTGAAATGAACTTTTTTTGCCATATTATTCTCGATAACTTCAATGTGAGTTGCTCCTGCTATTGCCTTTGATGACAGCCCAATACTTGTGACTTTTTGTTGGACCAAGAAAAACTTCATAAAAACTACTGAAAATATTCAAAAATCAGTTTTGAATTTCATCATCAAAAATAAAACTAGCATACTTCAAAATAAACGTAATGGTAATGATTCATACACTAACATCAATTCATGTGTGAGATTATTGGTTCATCATTGCGCAATAATTAGCTTTTAGAAAAATAAAGTTTCGTAAAATAACCAGTGTTTTAAGTTGGCGTGAGGAAGAAAAAAAAAAAGAAGCTCATACTGATGTGAAAGTATGTATGGTCATATAGGATACCATGAACATGTAATATTGAAATTTTGTACATAATATGATCTGTGGGGTCATAGGTCTCTTAACGAGTTAAGACAGACTGTAGATCAGTTTTCTACATTAAAACCACTCTGATAGTTAAATCTTTATCTGATGCGTTATAACATTCATCCTTACATGATCATTTATATGGTGAACATTTTACCTTGGACACTTTAATTTTAATCAATTGAAAAGTCCTTCTGATAGTGTTGGTTTTCCAAGTTGAGTTGTTAATATCTCCGTTTCGTGCCATTTTTTATGAGATGATAAATATGTCCCGCCAAGAAATACTAAATCCTTTTAATTAAAATCTCCCCATGCATAAGACAGTACACTGTACACAATTCCGCCATTCTCTCGTTTTTACATTTAATATTTTATTAATACTTGTGTTTCGACCCGGGAGTCAGCAAACAACAATTGAATCTATGCTGTGAGTGACAAATTATGTCTACACTCCTACGAACCCTTTTCATCATATCAATTCAAGTTGCATGTCACTAACGGCTGTGCAGAATGTATGTATATTTTAATTCCACATTCTTGTTCATGAAATATATGTTTATCATTACAATGTACCAACATGCAATACAACACATATGCATGGAGATGAAGGATGCGATTCAAAGTCCCATCTGTGCAATATAGCCCATGGGGAACTGGTGCAGGCAAAGCTGCTGCTATGTCTTTTATGTTGTTTTTTAATGCATGATCCTACAAACGAAGGCTACGTCTGAAGTCAAAAGAATTAATCATAAGTCCAAGGCTTAATTCCATGAATTTAAATCTTTATTTGATTATTTTGCTCAATATCATTAACTTTAGTGGACAGATTATGTGCAAAGCAGCAGAACATCGCATATAAAGATAACAAGTAACAAGAGGTTTGTGTAAACAGTCCATACTCAGCTAACCTAAAGATTCATCCCACTGGCAGCTCTGTGAACTTGGGATAGGATCAAGGTCACCCATGTATTGAGTACGTCTGATCTTTATGGAAGAACACTAACATGTGCAACATCAAGGTTCCAGTTCAAGTACTCTCAAGTTACAGTGAAGAGTAAAACTCATGTATGTTGCACTGTGATCCTAGAAACGAGGTCAAGGTCACTCCTGTACTGTCTAAGCGTGACCTTCATAGAGAACATCAAGTTCCTAACTCAAAACAGATGTCAAGTTATCGAGTGAACAATAACTTTCATGTCAGTTGTCTTGTCACCTTGGGAATGAGGTCAAGGTCCAAAAATCATTGGAGCATGATCACTTACATAAAATATGTACACACTTATGAAAGGTACATCTTAACCAATTTTGGCACAAATCTGGCCAAAAATTATAAGTTATAACCATTACAAGAAATTTCCATGTAAAACTTTTTAAAAGATTTTTCGAAAAAAATAACCATTCAAAGAAACTTGGTGGGGACCCAACTGAGATACATTGCCACCAAGTTTAAGGCCAGTCTGACAGACGGTTTCTTCAGAGAAGTCCAAAGTGTCTATTAGCATTCGAATGCCCATCGACTTACATAGAAGTAAACAGGAAAGGTTCATTTACTAATAAGCACCGAATTAAAAAAAAATTAAAAATCAGGAATCCATAGCAGTACCACGTAGCGAACAATTTGTTTGACTCTTCCACAAAGAACATATCTACCAAGTTTCAGCTTAACCTGATTGACGGTTCTGGAGAATAGTCCAAAAATAGCAAAATCACAAAAAAGCATGAAAAATCTGGAAAAAATCGCAGCGCCATCAGAGTCCCTTGGAGTGTTCCTGTGTCATATCAAAGCAATTGAGTGAGCAGAAGAAGATTTTTTAAAATTTGCCCCCAAAAAGAACAAAAAATGCTTGAAAAGTAAAAATTATCAATGGAGTGTGACTATTTAAAACATATTCGTAGCGACTGACCCAAGGTAGATCCTCACAAATTTTGAAGTCAATCTGGTTGAAAGTTTGAGAAAAGAAGTAAAAAATGTGAACCAGAAAAAAATTGCTTCACAGCAAATCTGCGAGCCTTCAAAATGAGAACAGTTTGAAATGTTGCACGTTGCTATTGTTCTAAATAATCTAAATTTTGTGTATTAGCCTAATGTGCATAATTTTAAATGTTACAACTTTTGTTCCTTGTTCATTGGATGTGGCCATGTCTCAATCTTATAAACTGAAGTTGAAAGACACCAATATCTATAACAGTTTCAAAGCTATTCAACATTTTAATTTTATGTATTTGCCTAACTTGCATCAATTAAAATTGTGCAAGTTTGGATCATGGTTCATTGGATGTGGCTATGTCACAAGCCTATGGATTGAAATTGGAATGGCACCTCTTTCCATAATGTTTTTGAAGCTATTCATGATTTAAATCCTGCAAAATCACCTAATTTGCATAAATTAGAATCCTACAACTTTGGTTCATGGTTCATTGGATGCGGCTTTGCCACAAACTTTTAGATTGAAGTTGGAATGGCATCTATATGTGTAACAGTTTTAGATATATTCAACTTTTACATTTTTCAGTGCCTCTAATTAACATACTTTCAAATTCTGCAACTTTCATTTACTGTCCATTTTATTGGCAGGTGTCTCAAATCTGTACATGCACATTGAAATTTTGAGCCTATCTGCAATAGCATGGGTGATATGGAGCTTTTAAAATTTTAATTGCCCTTCATTTGCATAATTTCAAATATCATGACTATTCCCGACCAGGTGCACAATTTCACTGGTAGGTCAGTCACAATGGCAACTTTGGTGGTTCGGGGGAATAATAGTGCTTAAGAAAAACTCCAGACCAATTTCGATGCCATGTAAAGAAATAAATTATGGAACCTGAGGTAATACAATAAGTCTGGGTTCGCACCCAGACATAAATAAGAAAGAAACAAAGAAAGAGAGAGAGAGAGAGAGAGAGAGAGAGAGAGAGAGAGAGAGAGAGAGAGAGAGAATTCTTGGAAAAACAAAATGTCTCGGTTGTCACCCGGCCATTATTAGCATTAGAATGCCCAGTGCCTTACAAAGTAATCAATAGGAAAGGTGCATTTACCTTGAAGTACCCAAATTAAAAAAAAAAAAAAGAAGTTAAAAATCAGGAATCCACAGCAGTGCCACCTAGTGAACAGTTTTGTTTGCCCTTTCCACAAGCACATATGCTCCAACTTTCAGCTTAATGTCAGAAGTTGATGGTTGTGTAGAAGTCAAAAAAAGCCAAAAAAAAAAACAAAACAAAACAAAAAAACAAAAAAAAAAACCACACACACACAAAATAGAAATAATTGTAGCACCACGTGGTGAACAACTAAGGGTCTCCTAGGAGTGCCCCTGTGTGATATCAAAGCAATTGGGTGAGCGGTTTCAGAGAAATTTTTTAAAGATTTGCCCCCCCCCCAAAAAAAAAAAGAAAATAAAAAAATGAAAAATTCTATTTCAACAAACTTGGTGAAGACCTACCCAAGGTACATCCCACCAAATTTGAAATTTCATGGCTGACAGTTACAGACAAGAAGCCGAAAATGTCAATTGTGGACGGACGGATGACGGACAAAGGACCATCTTATCAGCTCAGCCATAGCTGACAAGTCGGCCAAGCTAAAAAAATATAAAATAGGGTCCATTTTAAAACTAATGCAATAGGATAATTTGGGATTTTTCAAGAATTGAAAAGACTGGCTGTGAATTTCAGACCTTCAAGGTCCATATTTTTTTCCAATGGAATCCCAGAATTTTCAAGTGTTTACAGCCAGTGTACGAACCGTGTCGATTGTATTAGGCATCCAAGGCCGGTTATAGTAGTAGTAAGTAGTAAAATTTTATTGACTGAAAGAGAGTCTATATTTGGTTCTACAGCTTGTTCCTATTAAAGTGGTATGACTGGACAATTGACATATTAAATGAATATGTTGGAATATAAAATGTATATTATGTACTACACATGTCTGTGATTTATTCATGATTTGCAAATACAAATACATGAAGCTTCTGTTGAGGTTATGTGTTTTTGTTTCAGATTTGGTGAGTACCTGTGTTTTTTTAGTCTTTTGACCAGGAACACAGAGAATACGTCCTCTTCTGTGTCGCTGTGTTATAAATAGTGCCAGTGGTTTGGTACATTCCTACACAGGGTTGGGTTGCATCTTAGTCAGTCATAACAATCTCCAGCTGTCCATTAATCGGCAGTGTGATACCTTCTAGTGATAAGGTCATATGCAGTGGTCCCAGGAGGGTGTGGAGGGTGTCAGGTCTCCATACTCAATGTGAGGATGGAATGCCCGGCTGGTCGTATGCACAGGCATCAAGACACCGCTTACACGTAAGAATTTCTTTATGGCTTGAAAACAAACACACAAACACAAGTGCCCCCCCCCCCCCAGCCAGCTGGAATAAAATGAATTCACAGGCCACTCATAAATTGGTAGGGTGATTAGCGTCAGTCTTGCACAGAATGGGTAGCCAAATGGGATGCTGGAACCAGCGAAGGCCCCCAGCAGAATATACAGAATCAGTGACCCAGGCTCATTTATCAAAGGATTGCTGTACAAATGCTCCTCTGTCTGCCCCACCCCCTCCCCTCTCAACCCACTTCTTTGCCCAGGTTGGCCTGACAAGGCACTTGTTATAAAGCGAAATAGGGCAACAGCCACCTTAGTAACTTTTGACCAGTGGTTGCTCTCGTTATCAACCCTCTCGGGCTCACACGAGCAGGAAGTGTGTGTGTGTGTTGTGTGTGTGTGTATGGGGGCGGGGGGGGGGGGGGAATGCGAGGCTAAGGGAAACCACAAGTATTTCATTATCCTTTCTACGCATCTTAAAAGTGATATGTATACCGATTGATATATGTTTAAGTTAACGTTTCATAATCAAATATTGAGAAAAGCTAGCTGTGGAGGGGGATGGGCACTTATGTTTTTGTTTATCACATAAAGTGTCCATCCAGACACCAGTGGCTTTTTTAATCATAATTTTTGGTCAGTTGTGTGCAAAGTACAAGTAAAATTCTTGAAGTTATGGGTTAGTAAGCCATGACAGCGCGACCACATA